>CM037851.1:116427675-116768393 GCA_021234595.1 Delia radicum
TTAAAAAACATATAAACAAAAGGCTTCTTGTTGTGTACAAATTGGAGTATGGCTGGAAAAAATCGTCGCAGCTTAAATAAAATAAAAATATTTGTGCTCAATTGTAAATTGCAAGTGTTGGATAACGATGATTTTATTCAATGTGATGCTTGTGAGAAAAGTCTTTCATGCAGTATGTACAAAGCTTGACAAAAGACAATATCAAAAAATTATAAACGATGAATCTCTTGAGTATAATTGTCGAATTTGTGACGGAAGTAGTGAGAAGTCGTCTGTAGCTACAGATTTATTAGAAATAAAAACAAAATTAAAACATTTAGATCAGCTGGATGAGCTCACTAAAACCATGCAGTTTATGTCATCTCAGTATGACAGTATATTTAAAGGAGTTGCCACAAATAAAAAAAAGATTGAATGTTTACAAAAAGACAATTGTTTGTTACGGGAAGAAGTCATTTCGTTGAAATCATCAATAAAATATTTAAATGATGGTAGAGTAAAAAATGATTGCATTATTAACGGGGTTGATGTAGGTGAAAATGACAGACCAATTGATGTTGTTGTTGATATAGCTGGCAAGATTGGAGCTGATATTATTCCTGATCAAATTAATGATGCATATTTTATCCATAATAAAGATAAAACAAAGAAAAAAAATCTGTGGTTGTTAAATTTACAACTAAGTTTCAAAAAGGAAAATTTATGGCCGGAAAATCTAAGCTTAAAAAAGATGATGATGTAAAGAATGTTTTTATTAACGACTTTTTGTGTAAAGAGTCAATGGAGCTTTTTGAATACGCTAAATCTGTAAAAGCAGTTGGATATAAATACGTTTTTAAAAGAGAAAGTAAAGTTTTTGTAAGAAAAACTGAGACTTCTCGTGTGATTTTTATAAGATCTATGGATGATGTTGATAAAATTCTTATGAGTTCAACAAGTGGAGTAGGTGTACCAACATCTAGAAGAAGTCGAGTCGTCAATACAATGAGTGTAAATTTACCTGAGAAAGATGAAAATGAAGAACGTGAAGTGGAGGATGCTGAGGATGATGATAATTCGTTTATGTCACCTAATTAAGTATATATTTCTATTCCATTATGCTTTTAAATATACATTTTTTAAATATTTTATGAATAATTCTAAATATTTTTTAAATTTGAGATCATATAATGATTCTATTTCAACAATAAATATAGATTTTTTTAACATAATTTCTGTAAATGTAAGAAGTGTTTCGTCATTGAACAAATTTAATAAATTTAAACTGCTTTTAAGCAAATTTAATAAACTTCCTGACGTTATAGCCGTACAGGAAACATGGTTTGATGGTAAATGTGTTAATTTATATTCAATACCAGGTTACCGTGTTGTGCATTGTTGCCGGAGTGATAGATATGGTGGAACTTCAATTTATGTTGGTGATAGTTTAAACTACAAACTTCTTGTTACTCGGAGTGAGGAGTTTCTAGATTTGATAATGATTGAACTGCCTATTATAATTATTAACAATAAGCCACTGCGATTTATTTCACTATACAGATCGCAGAAATTTACTTTTTCACAGTTTATTAAAAAAATGGAAGATATTCTTTCAGTAATGTCAAATGGTCAATGTGTGGTTGCGGGTGATTTTAACGTAGATCTGTTATCAAATGACTATTGCAGTAGAACTTTAGTAAATCTTTTTTTGGAAGTTAGTATGGAGCCGTGTCATGATCTAATTACTAGGCCACTGAGTAAATCGTCTATAGATTGCGTTTTTTGTAACATAATTCACTTAATTAATGTAAATTCTATTGAAAGCACATTTACGGATCATAATATTTTAAGCTGTTTTTTAAAAGTTAACAGATGTTTGAATGAAAATATATCAAAAACATGGTATACATTTGATTATGCTAAATTTGGTTCTATACTTGATCAGAACTTAGATGAAATCTATAATATTAATAATTCTTCGGAACAATGTAAACAATTAATACATGTGTTGTCGGATGCGGGTGAAAAGTGTACATCAACAAGTACCGCAACAGTAAACCTTCGCACCAAACTTACACCATGGATTACTAAAAACTTAGCTTCATGTTAGAACTCAAAGAGAAACTTCTAAAATCGAGAAGAAAAAATAGGAATGATAAATTTGTATCCGAAAAGCTGAAAAGAATCAGTAAAATAATAAAAATTTGTAACAGAAATTTGATGAATAGTTATTATTCTCGAAATTTGGAACAAATCGGTGGTCATACTAAGAAAACATGGAGGTTTTCTTAACAATGCGCTGGGAAGGAGTCCGCAAGCTACTCAAAAAATTTGTACAGTTGATTGAAATTGCATAACAAATGATATTGATAAAGTCATGGTTTTCAATCAGTTCTTTTTTGATACGATAGAGAACCTAAGTAATAGTATACCAAGTTATTCAAGTGACAATATTAACACCCCTTGGAACAACCTTTAATCTTTTCAATATTAATAGAGACTTTGTTGAAGATATATTAAATACAATATAAATAAATAAGAGTTCTGGCTATGATAGAATAACACCTAAAATGCTATTATGCAAACAAAAAACAAAATTGTGGATATGCTTTCGGTTATGTTTGGAAAGATGATTGAGCTTGGTGAATACCCTGCTGTTTTAAAAATTCATAAAGTTGTACCAATACCCAAAGGAGTGGGTTCTAATAATGTAAATATGTTTCGACCAGTGTCTGTTTTATCTATTGTAGATAAAGTACTTGAAAAAATATTTTTTAATCAGCTATCTGAATATTTAGAAAAAAATAAAATCTTATATGAACGCCAATTTTGATTCTGCAAAGGTTATTTTACAGAAGAAGCTGTTGTAAATATTGTTGACTATATATGTGGAGGCTTTGATGCAGGGTTTAATGGTGTGTCGGGCGTTTTCTTTGATTTGTCAAAGACCTTTGACCTAGTTAATCACGACAATTTGATTAAAAAGTTGGCGTTAATTGGTGTGTCTAATAACTCTATTAAGCTATTAAAAGATTATTTGACAAAAAGAGAGAAATTCGTTCAGATTGGTGAAGCAAAAAGTTCTTTGTTAGCTGTTAAATGTGGTGTACCTCAAGGTAGTGTGCTTGGGCCACTTTTGTTCAAAATTTTTTTAAATGATATTGGCAACATAATTTATTTATTTGTGTTATTTTATTTCTTATATGTAAAATTGTTTGTTTTGTTATTGTCTGTGTTGTTTTTATGTTGTTCTTCTATTTGACTTGTAATCTTGTGTTTGTCCTTTATTGTCTATACATTTTTTTTTTTATTTTTCCATTCTTTTTTTTCATTTTTTTATTTTTTAAATTTTTATTTTTTTTTAATTTTTAATTTATGTTTTTATATATATAAAATTTGTACTTTTGCCTAAAATTAATTTTTTCTTATTTTTATTTGTTTTGTGTGTTTTTAATTACTTATTTCATTACATATTAAGCAATTACTTCATATATTATATTATATTATTATCATTATTATATTATTCTGTATTTTTCGAAATTTGGGTTTCCAGCTGATGTATTTTATACTGTAGATAGGGTTGCCATTCGTACTGTTTTAAACAGGACATGTACTGTTTTTTGAAAAATGTACTGTTTTATTCACAACACCTAAAACAGTACGCAAAAGTACTGTTTTTTTTGGATTTGTACTGTTTTTGTACTCTTTTTTTGTATATTTTACATATTTTTATATAAACAAGTTTTTTTGCGTGTACAAAGAATATATATTTTTTTAACCATGTTTTTTTTGAGTGTACAATAGTTTTTTATATAAATTTTTTGAATCTCCCTGTATTAATTCCACTTCGTTTCTTTGTACATATATAAGTTTGGTTTGTTTACTTTTCAAGCAATGAATGTTTGTAAATACAATTTTTTTTTCATGACACTGCCAATGCAAAAAGTAATGGCGTCCAAAATAATAATTTTAGAAAATTTGACGAAATTTTGTCAAATTGATGAAATTTAGTCAATTTTACTTCTTTAGAGGATGTAAACTTGACGAAATTTTGTTGATTTGAATAAAATTTGTTAAATCTTAAAAAAAAAAATTGACAAAATTTCGTTAAAGATCTACAAAATTTTTTTTGTTGATTTTACCTACGCTATTTGGTAAATAGTAAATATGTGATGTATTGAAGTAAAAGTTATGTTAACAATAAATACGAAAATGTACTGTTTTTTTTTGAAAAGTACTGTTTTTTTTCATCAATGTACTTTTTTTTCACTTTTCAAATATGGCAACCCTAACTGTAGCTGATGTAAATAAATAAACTTTAATGGTAAACTGTTCATGTTTGCGGATGATATTTGCTTGCTATATCGGTATAAGTTTACTCAGGTGTTAAAAACTCATGTGGAATATGATTCAGCAATACTAGCGGAATATATAAGATTTAACAACCTTGTTTTAAATGCAGATAAGACCAAGTTAATAACGTTCAGACCCTACATTTTGAAGAACGATGAAACAGTTGCAGTTCATATTGATGGTGTATTAATCCAAGAAATCAATACCATACAGTATCTAGGCATGTTGTTTTGTAGTAATTTACAATGGGATAATAATATTGACTCCATTAAATCAAAAATATCTTCTGCTATTGGTGTTTTATATAAATTCAAAAATTAATTTGACGTTAAATCGAAAATGCTAATAAATCAGAGTTTGATACATAGCCACTTAACTTACCTTCCTATAATATATGGGTTTAAGAATAATGCTTCGCTGAAGAGCTTACAATCGGCGCAAAACAAGTTTTTGAAGTTAGTTTTTAATCTGCCAATCAGATATCATACCTTGGATCTTTTTAGGAATCACGCTAAAAACGTCTTACCTGTGAGATCATTGTATAAAATGCAAATAACGAAGGTTGTTTTTAAATCCATTAAAAGTCTTGGAAATTCGTCAGTTCAATTCCAACAGAATGTACAAATTACACATAGGATAACAAGACAAAGCCAAGATTTGTGTATATCTAGATGTCGCCTTGAATTGTCAAAGCAGCGTTAAAAGTGCCATGCCCACAATATCTAAATGTAATATAACTTAAAGTGCTTATCTGTGATATCTTTTTTTTGGGTATAAAATATCAATTACATAGCATAAGCCATATCGAATATAGCGAAAAAGTGGGCGTAAATGTGCCACGCCCACCATATCGAAATCAAATACCGCACATATTACTTTTCAGTTTGCCCACTATCTGTGTACCAAAATTTAATAAAATCCTTTAAGCCATATAAAAGATAACAAAAAGTGGGCGTAAAACTGCCACGCCCACCAAGTCTTAATCTATTATAGCAAATAGTGCTTATGAGTCATCCCAATATCTGTGTACCAAATTTCAATAAAATCTGTTCAGCCATATAGAAGATAGTGAAGATGTGGGCGTAAAAGTGCCACGCCCACAACATCTAAATTTGATATAACTTAAAGTGCTTATTTGTGACATCTCTTTCTGGGTACCAAATATCAATTGCATCGGTAAAGTAATATCGAAAATAGTTAAAAAGTGGACGTAAAAGTGCCACGCCCATCATATAAAAATTTCATATAGCCTATAGTTCCTTCCAGACCGCCCACTATCTATGTGTCAAATTTTAATAAAATCGGTTCAGGCGTTTGAACGTGATGCTCACACAAACAAACAAACATTTTTATAATATTAATAAGGATAATAAAATATTAAAAAAAAAAAAAAAAAAAGTGTAAATAAAAACTGTAAATAGTTAATAGTTTTATGTAAATAATGAATTAAAAATTGTTGCCTTTTAGCCTCTTTAATGCCAATATTGGTGCTGATTCTTTAAACTATTTTTTGTAATATATATGTATATAAAAAAAAAAAAAAAAAAAAGATTCAGCATTAAATTCAATTACGCATTCATAAATTAACATTTATGAAATGTATTTATTTTGATCCAATCGTTGTAAATGGAATTGATTAAAGATGATTTTATTTGAGTTCGAGTAAAAAAAAAGTGAAAAATAAATATCTTAAAAAAGTACAATTGAAAAAAGGACATTGCCAACATCTTCAAATTTGCATTGTGATTCTAAATCGAATAAGTAATGAAATAGATTTCCTTGCAAAAAAAGGTGAATTTAAGAAATAGTCTGATAATTTTTATAGATTCTGTAACTAAAATCAACTAAATTTTGTTTTTATAAACAAATAAATTTTTAAAAACCGTTAATTTATAATAAAAACTTGTATTTAGTACTATGAGGGTCGAAAAAGTACTATTTTTTATGCTGGTTGGTACTATATAAAAATCTCACTTATCATCCCTGTAGGGCCATATTTTTTAAAAAACTCGATTATTAGATTTTTACTAAAATAAAAATAATTTTAATTTGGTAATTAGAGTTCGTCATTTTAATGCTTTTTTAAAAATGCAAGACAAACCCCTCTGACAATAAAGTTTAACATATTTTGTGAATTCTCATAAATTATTTCCGCTCTTGCGATAACATAACATTTTAAAAAAGCCTCCAAAAACACAATTTTTTAATAAAAAATGAACTGCGGCACTTTTAACAATTTGGACAAATATAAAAAGATTTAAAAATGTTATCGTCCTGCATTCAAAAATTTTAAAACCTGACCTCCTGGTAAGAAAATATATGATTTTGAATGCGATTTTTATAAAAAATTAAACAACTCACCATTTTTCATTCTCTAAGGAACTAGCATATGCTCTCATCTAATAAAAAAAATCAGGCAAATTTCATAAAAGTCTGAACTAAACGGTTTAAAGTAGTAACTTCGAGTTTGAGCTGAAAGGGCCAAAATAGATAAGAAAGTACCACAGGGCCATCAAGCAGTCAAAAGTGCCACAAATGGCCCTATTGTGCCACGTTTTGCATCACTGTTTTGTATGAACATCAGAATGGCTTCAGATACTAACATTTTTCTATGACTGTAATTCTCTCAATTTTTTTCCTCTCTCTTACTCACTAATACACAACCAAAAATTTTTTGGCGATCCCTGATTTAAATCTAGTTGGACTTAGTTAAACCCCGAAAGATAAGTAACTTTTGGTGGATCGAATGATATATTTTGTGATCTAATTGGATATACTTTAATCCTATGAAATACATAATTTTGAATAAGACTTTAAAAAATTTGACATGGGGTGGTAAATATTAATTATGCGCATGTAGCATTACATTACGCACAACATTATCAAACTACATTGATAATGTTGTGGCATATATGGTATCTAAAAAAATTATATCTTATATCATTTTATATCATATATAATTATGTATTAAGTTTTATTATACATATATATATTAGAGTTATTCAAAAATAATTTTTTGCTTCTGATCTTTGGATATTATCACTTTTTTAAAGGTTTTTGCATCAATAACAATTATGGCGTACTTTTTTTTCTAAATTCCATCTCCTTACCCGGCCTCTAGGCGACTGAAAACGCGGATTTTGAGTGACGTTTTTAAAATAACCAAAACTGTTGAAAATTTATAAAATTGCACTTGACTATTCGATTCTACAGGAAAAATCAAGAAGATAGGATTTTTCTTTACGCTTTTCTAATATACCATGCAGCTATTAGGGTGGTCCAAAAAGTCTTTTTTTTAAAAAATATTTTTTAGATTTTTTTTTTAAACGCTCAATGAATATTTGGCTACCTCTGAGGAAGATGGTACAAAATTTTTTTTTATCACAACCCGTTAAAAAGTTATTAAGCCCCAAATCATTATTCTTAAATGAAGACACAATAATTTATAGTTTTGTAATTCTTATACAAATTTGATTATTTATTTAAAACAACAATAAATATTAATTCAAATAATTTTTTTCCACCGCAGATAAAGCGAAACCATTTAAATTTGTTTTTATTTTTCACTAAACACGAATCATTCAGCCTTGAAATTTTACCAACAAGTTGTTCCGTGTAAATACTTGTTGATTGTATATTTTCAGCTATTTTAATTGCATTCTTAAAACTTTTTTGGGCTGGCCATTCATCGGCCTTAAAAAGCATAAATGAAATATTAATTCCAAAATTAACAAGAGTTTTTAAACTCTGGAGAGTAATATAATGAAACGTTGATTTCTAAAAAACTGAATCAATATATGTTAACTTGTTAGTTGCATCTTCGATATTACTGACCACTTCTTCGCATTCTACGACATCAATAAAATCTTTCTCATATAGTATTTGATCAGTACCATTAATCAACTTTACAATATCTTCCGTGCTTTCTTCCACTGTAACCGTATTGAATATTTTGTTATTATATTCTTCTAAATCGTTTGAAAAAAGACTAACACTTGAATCAATTGTTGAAAGCTGTGTAAACTGATCTTGATTATTATTGCCTAACAGCTTTATACGCAAATTTTCTTTTTCTTCTACAGAAATTCTTTCATCAAAAATTGCAAATATAGAATTTTCTTCACTTACATAATCCATGTGTCTTAATTGAGTTGATTTTGCGCTATTGGCAATCAAGGAAAAATATTTTCCTTCAATTTGGAGAACTCTTCGAGTTCCATCAAAAAATCCAAATCATTTTTTGGAGCA
Organism: Delia radicum; assembly: GCA_021234595.1. Classification (NCBI taxonomy): domain Eukaryota; kingdom Metazoa; phylum Arthropoda; class Insecta; order Diptera; family Anthomyiidae; genus Delia; species Delia radicum. The sequence goes on from CM037851.1 coordinate 116,436,256, forward strand.
TATATCGTTGACTCGCAAGTAAACCAATACTTTAAATATATTGTTATAAATATAAAAGCATAGATTCAAATTGTTCCACTAAGGATTTCGGTATATTGAAATGATCTTTAAAAAGCATAATTTTAAAAATATAAATAACTTTCGAGAGCCATCTGGCATGATGATCTGCTCCACATGATTTTATTTTGTAGCCGGGGTTCGCATTTAAATGTACAAGGGCCAATTCCGCTACTTCTAAGTGATCTGCTCTTCGATGATTAATGTTGGTTTGTGTTACATAAAAATCTACTAAAGTTTGTAGATTTTTCTCAAGAATTGGCTTAGCTGTTTTCGAGTGGATCGCAGGTGTAATCTCCAAATCACGATTTTGGTTGAACCATTTTCGAAATTGACCAAATATAGGAATACCGGCACCAACACTTTTCATCACCACTTCTTTAAATGGATTAGCTACACATAGCTCCTTCTGGTGAAGTCGGCATGGTCGGCGATTTAATTGTTTCTTGATTGACTTTTCAAACAACACTGCTGCACCACCTTTAATACCAGAATTTGCTGCTGTAGTGTCATAAGATAGACCCACAATATTATTTGTAATATTTAAATTATCACATTGTGCCTTTAGTTCAAACGCAATAGATTTTGCTGAACCATCATCTATAAAATTGCACGAAATCAATTTTTGTAGCCCATTTGAGGCAGATACGCTTATCACCTATCTTTCCACCATATTTTTACTATTATCTTCCATTCGTTTACCATCCCAATGCAAAATTAAAAAGTCGGGAAATTGGAATTCTTGAAGTCTTTTTAGTGAATCCTGACGATTTTTATTTCGGTTTCTTAAAATAGTGGGAAATGATATCTTACCTTCTACGTGATTTAGATGTTTAAGCTCTAAGAAAAGGCGAGCCATAGAATTTGATGATATTCCCAGATTGTCCAACAGACCACAAATTTTTGGACTTATAAAGACAAACTTTGAAACTCTTGAATTTGCTTCATTAAGCAACCAATTTGGATCCATACATTCGTTATCAGAATCAACTTGCAGATCATCTTCTTCCATTTTCTTGTCAGCACATACTTTAATAATTGGATTTTTCACTGCTCGCTCAAATTTCTGGGTACAAGGAAAAAAATTAAGGAGCTGGTCACGGAATCTGATAACTTTTTGTTTTTGAACTAATCTTTTTGGTTGAAAATTTTTTTTAGCACTGAGAAAGTCTTCATTAAGTTTTAATATTTTACTACGAAGGTAATACCGCTGTTTAGGAAAGATATTAAACTTTTCAACATCGGCCTCAATTTCAGCAACAACAGTTGAAGCTATTCCAAAGCAATCTTGACTGCGATTTAGATTACGGACAGTAAGAAACCGGCATAAAACATCTAAATTAGTACACGACCGCACGTCTAAGTATAAAATGGGTAAATATATCAATATGTAATACATATTATGTATATTAAATTTAGAATATAATAGAAATACCTGGAATTCTTCTGATTCGTTTTTCAGTTAATATTAGCAAATCACTCATTTTAGATAACAATTGGGAAATTAAAAATGTTTGTGATTAAAAATTATATACAATGAAAATTTAAATAAAAGTAAAGGAAATGGCTACTATTGCACGAGTTTTTTTTAATTAAAAATAAAAACAATAAATAAAATTTAAAAATTGCAAAACTAAAAATTATGTTTATTCAGTTAAAAATAAAGATTTATGGTTGAATATCTTTTTAACGGATTGTGATAAAAAAAACTGTTTGCACCATCTTCCTCAGAGGGAGCCAAACGTTCATTGTGCGTTTAAAAAAAAAATTAAAAAATATTTTTTAAAAAAAAATGACTTTTTAGGACCACCCTAATAGCTGTATGGTACAATAGAAAAGCGTAAAGAAAAATCCTATCTACTTGATTTTTCCTGTAGAATCGAATAGTCAAGTGCAATAAATAAATAAATAAATAAAGTGCAATTTTTTAAATTTTCAACAGTTTTGGTTATTTTAAAAACGTCACTCAAAATCCGCGTTTTCAGGCGCCTAGAGGCCGGGTAAGGAGATGGAATTTTCCAAAAATAAAAACGCCATTATTTTTATTGATGCAAAAACCTTTAAAAAAGTGATGATATCCCAAAATCAAATTTTTTTGAATAACTCTAATATATATATACCAGTGTGTTTTAATAGAGCTATAGAACTTTGAAATGGAATAAAGCAAACAAAAATTTTTTAAATTGACATGAAATTTACTTTATTTGAAAGATAATCTTCTGGCATTATAATTTAAATATGACCACCACGGCTTGCTCGAAAGTGTGACATGTTGAGCCGTCTAGTTAAAACCACAGCTCCTGCACATCATGGTTGTTCAATTGATGAACTTAAAAGTCAGTAATCATGGGTGTTTATAGCGGCCACCATTGAAGCACACCAAGCAGTCAGTTTTTCTGGATGTAACGGTGTCTTAACATACACTTGAGGATTATCATCACTCCAAATACTGCAGTTTTGTTTATTGAACCATGATTTTCAAAAAAATTTGCACAATTTGGAAGAGTTGTTCAGGCATATAGAATCTTAATATCTTATTTTAAAAGGTCAATATGTAATTATATATCGTTGGATATGTCACCACATAAGAAACATATAATAATATATACATGACAGCATATATATATTAAGGCAGACCTTATTTTTTATTTGCGATTTTCAGAAATCGTAGACCAGTTTTGTGTAAGGTTAGGGTTACAAAAAAAAAAATGGACAATCATTTGAGCTCGATCAGTCGAAAATTGCCTTGCCGCACGAGAATTGATGTTTGTGAGAACGAAATTGGGGCAAATGGAAATAAAAACGTTCGCAACCACTCAGGAGTCACCCATAATGTAAAATGTATAAGCAACCCCCATTAATTTTGTCTCACCATACAAAAAAAAAACGAAATTTTTACGATGTTATTTATTGATGTTATTAATGTTAACATAATTATTAATGATTTATTTTAAATATGTTTTCTCTTATTATGTCGTTAATATGTCCTAAGATGATGCCAAAAACGGACAAATTTTTTGGGATATTTTTCAAATCTCCAATTTAAAATTTAAAAAAAATTTCATCAACAAAATCGAAAAAAATAAGATACGAACTTTATGGAATTGTTAGAGAATGACAACAAAACATTTTTAAAATATCCCCCTGTAAACTTGGGCATGGTAGCGAATTTATTTTTTCGGATTTCGAGCAGATTGTGTTTTTTGGTAATAACAAGGCTAATTAGTTGTCATAAAATATTTAAAATCGAAAATTGGCTACATTTGTACTTTCTGCTGTTTTATTTTATCATCATTACTAAAGGTTAATAAAAAAAATATTTTGGACATCATTTACTCATGTGCGCCTGCAGCCCAAAATGACCCCAAACTTATTTATTTTATTTTAAAAAAAGCACCAAAGCCTTGCCACATTTTCCTTCCCATTTATGAAATCCCGCATTATATCCTTTGATCTCAATGCGGCACGTCACTGCTTAACGTTGTTCAATTAGACCAAAATTTTTAGCATAGAAGCTCCACACATTGTGTTATTATATTTAAATAAGAAATAAATAAGTCTGGGGTAATTTTAGGGTTAATGATGTTTAAAATATTTTTTATCAACCTTGAGTAATGATGATAAAATAGAACAAGAAAATGTACAAATGTGGCCTATTTTCGATTTTAAATATTTTATGACAACATATTAATTAGACTTGTTATTACCAAAAACACAATTTACTCGAAATCAGCAAAAATCAAATCTCTGTCCTAACCAAGTTTACCGGGGGATATTTTTTAATCTTTTTTGCTCTCCTTCTCTAAGATGTATTTAACAGTTTCATGAAGTTCAAATCTCAATTTTTTCGAGTTTGTTGAAGAAAATTTTTTAAAATTTGAAATTAGAGATTTGAAAAACATTGTCAGTTTTTGACATCATCATAGGAGAGGTCATTGAAGAGTAAAAATTAATGTTGGTTTTCGTTTTCACCTCAATTTCGTTCTCATAAACTTTATATTTTTGTAAAATTTATTTTTACCTAAACCTCATAAACTTGCCACTGTAATTTTTCGTAAAACGTCATGTTTAGCTGTATTATACAATACGTTATACCATACGTTATTAGACGGCCAATATATAATTGGATAGGCAGAATTAAATTAAACAAAACAATGAATTGCACTATGTAAAAAAATAATATTTTTTTAAGTTGTGGAAAAGTGACGTTGAAATAAATAACGATCCTGCTCAAAATTTTAATAACAACTCGAAAATTTTCATTGAAAATATCTATTAAAATCATCTTAAATAAACATCACAATTTAAAATATCAAACTCCAAAGGTTTTAGTTCGACATACCAATTTTTGATTGTTAACCATATAAAATTTAAATTTAACTCTACGTTAAATTTAAATTGTGCTCTTAATAATTGGACCATAACATCAATTTAACAAATTTATTTTCACTGGATTAAATCGTATCAAATTTTATTAAACTCAATGTAATAAAGGGTCCGCCAAATAACTTTTTTTTTTTGAAAATGCTATAAAAAAAAACTACTGAATATTTTCTCAAATTTCTTTTTTTATTTGAAAGTACAATCCTTCCGGTTAATAATGGAAAATAATTTCATTCAAATGGCTGCCTCGGCTGGCCATGCAGTAGCCTACACGATCGGTCCAATTTTTAAGCACATTATCGATTGTGTGCAGCTGTATTTCACCAATGGCTTCACGAATATTGTCCTTTAAAGCGTTAATTGTCTCTGGCTTGTTGGCGTTACACTTATCTTTGACGGCACCCCCACAAATAATAGTCCAACCGTGTCAAATCGCAGCTCCGAGGTGGCCAAACGACATCAGCTCTGCGGCTTATAATGCGATCTTCAAAAACAGGACGCAAAACATCGAGTGTAGCTTCGGCTGTGTGGCACGTAGCGCCGTCCTGTTGAAACCAAATGTTGCCAATATCCTCCTCTTCAATTTTTGTGAACAAAAATTCGTTCAACATGGCCCGATAACGATCGCCATTGACTGTAACGACCACTCCTTGCTCATTACCATGATTTTCAAAGTAATGTCGCAATATTTCCCAGCGTTGTTCAAGCGTATACACAACCATATTCGTTCAGCGGAAGGATAAAACTAATTATCTGTCAAATCAGACATGAGCTAAGTGTTACCATTCACGAAATAAGCACTAGTTGAAAAAAAAACCGTTAGATGGCGGACCCTTTATAATCCATTTATATACAATACGATCCACCATTTTTGGGATCAAATTGCATTTCAATTATATATACGGCCATATAAAATTTGGTAAATTTTTTTGTTGCATCGTTTTAAGTATTTTAATCGGGATATATTTTTTTATTTCTTCAAATTACATAACCTAGCATATTTAGGGCCAATAAAAGATTCTAAATAATACCGTGAACAAAATTTAAACAATATTTATAAAAAAGACTTAGTATGAAAAATAATAAATAAAATAAATTGTGTTCAATGACATGGGATAAAAAGAAGATAACAATAGACGCAATCATCATAGTCCCTTAAAAAATAGCAGGATATAGCAAGAAGTAGAGAAAAAAAATTAATTGCTGGTTTCTTACATGTTGACTAAAATGGACCTCATTTACTAGATATTCGGGAAAACCATTAACTTTTGTTTTATAGAAAAATAATAAAATCCTAATTACGAAAAGAGCATCCCAGAAACTTGATCACATAAGGAGTGATGTGCATACGAAGCCTTAATCCATAGACAAATCTAACAATTCTGTTAAAAATGTTGAAAAACTTCTCAAATTAGCCATCGGTTGAACCAGAGAATACTTCAACACAATAAATAGCTTTACCAATTCGTACTTTAACAAATAGAGGAAGATACAAATCCAGAGAATATAGTCTTTTTAATAAAAATTATCGTTTAGAAGATACACTGTAAATATGTGACGAGAAACTTAACTTATTATCTATTTATAACAATTCCATCAACAAAATCTATTCATTCTATCAACAAAATCTATTCGCATACAATCAAGAGTAACCGTCACATTATCCGTTACAAATCCGAAACCCATAAGTTTCGTTTTTATAGGATTAACAGACAACCCATTGACAGAAGTCCAATCTAATACCTCCCTAATTATAAAATTAATACCTTCGTCTAAGACGTCAAAAAAGTGCTTATCAGCATAGCAAAAAAACTAAACTTCATCAGCATAAACAAATGGCTGACACAACAGACCACTAGAAATCCTCAAAAGATCATTAAAATGCATCATGAACACCAAAGGACCAATAACAGAACCTTGAGGAACACCACTTGTTATAGGAAGAGTACTCGAAGGAAAATAGAATAGAAACAAATTTATTTCTACCGCTTAAGATGAAAAAACATAAGACCATATATAATATAAGTTCCATCGAAAACCGTCGGATACGATATACATACCCAATCGTGAAATATGATTAGTTGCGACATCAATACTTTCTGCTGAATTATTAAAAGTCCAGCTGAATTCAACATCTGGAGGATTGGCATCTACAGAACACTTAATTTTAGCATCTTCTTGTTTCGCAACACCGTATATTCTTGGTTGATTTGGCATGCATGTGGGGGCATCTGTAAAATAAAACAAATATGTTAACTAATATTTATAATTGACTGCGTGTATGACAATTTCACATAATATGCATGTATATGGTATGTCTCACAATTAAACGGTCACTTTTGTTTTTAATTATGTCTTAAAATTTTGCTCCGATCAATTTGAAGTCTTCGAAAGAGTAATTCATCTTAGCATGTACTCTTAAATAAAGTATAATGGAAAATGTAGAAAGTTGTTATTGTTCAATTTTTTTAAATATACCGTTATTTCACGTTTCAAAATTATTAGTTCGTTTTAAGAAAATATGACAAAATCGATCAGTATTAAAATTGTAATTGGTGTTATTAGAAAGGATTTTATTTTAATTCTTAAATGCAGCATGGTTGCAGTTTAACTGACAATGAGAAAGGTAAAATTTTGGCGTACAAAGATGAAAACCTATCTTTACGCGAAATTTCTAGAAGAATATTCAAACAAGTGGAGTAAATGTGTTTAAATCCACTATACATCGAGTTATTACTAGTAATGAAAGCATTGTTTATTCGAAAATGAAGCAAGTTTCAAGATTATTGAACCGACATATAAGGGCTCGACTTGAATTTGCCAGCAAAAATAGGAATGCAAATTGGTAGCAGGTATGCCATTTTTTTAAGTGCAGTAATAACAAAAATTATTGTTAAGGTAATATTTTCTGATGCAAAAATAAAATTTTGATGGCGCAGATGGGTATTGCGGGTATTGGCGAGATTTAAGGAACTCACCCCTCAATTTCTCTAAAAGAAGTTTTGGTGGTGGCTCACTTATGGTCTGGGGAGAATTTGGCGTGGATGGCTTGGTGAAGATTCAGTTCGTTTTATATAAAATGAAAAGCATCGACTACGTCTCAACTCTGGATATGAGTGTAATTATTTCAGCTGGACAATGCCGCCATTCGCAACAGTGCCAATACGAAAAATTGTGTTTTTTCTAAAAATATAGAGGTAATGAATTGCCCCCCATTTTCCCGAGATATGAATCCGATAGACAATTTATGGTGAATTATATATCGTAGTGTTTATGCCGAAAACCGCCAATTTGTTAATATTTCTTCTCTAAAAACGGCGATTTTGGAAGAATGGCAAAAAGTTTAGGAAAATATAATCAGTAATTTAGTTAATAGTATGAAAATAGAATTTTTAGTTTAATTACTAATAAAGGTGGCCAAAGCTGCTAAAAAAAATAATTAAATATTATTAATTTCTGTTTTATTAAAAAACAAAATAAAGTTTATAATCATAAAATAGGCTATATCTTGGAAACTAAGCGACCAAAAATCATTACTCCATATCTATTAAGAAATTTTCAGATGATTCAGCTTAGCTTAACTAAAGTTAATTAAACAACAACTGTCAACCAAAATTAAGTTTTTCTAAACCTAAATTTAGCAGACTCTGATTCTCAACATCATTGAAAATTCTGCTGGCGAAAATTTAGGTACTATTTTCTGTTATCGTAGCTGAATTTTAGTGAACTTTGAAAGCCTACACTTTATCAACTGTTACATCTTTTGAAAGCTGAGGTTGTCTACTTTAATTAACAGTAATCCAAAAGTGATCTATTCTTTCTAAAAATGCATTGTTACTGTTGTTGTAATTTAGGAATGCATTTATCACATTTCAGCATTAAATAAAAAACATCATAGCTAAATCTCAGTAATGGGCTCTCATTACCAGTGCCTAAATAATAAGCAGTAGAAATAGGGCAACGAGGCTGTTTTTGTAAGTAGTTTTACATATTTGCTTCATGAAAAAACGCACAAGATTTATACACAATTTATATACAAAATTTATACATTTTTACAAAAAAATAGAAATAAGTTGCACTATGGTTATAGTGCAAATAATATGATTGCTACAAACATGTTATGATCATTATAAATGTATTGTGAAATAATATTTTTAACAATATTGTAATGCGTATTTATGCTGTAATCACATATTTTATTTTTCCTGATAAAATAAACATCGCATAGCGACAAAATTATGGTTTATGAAACTCTTTAATAAGACAAATCTTATTCGTCAGCGCAAAGACAATTTGATTACTTAAAGTATGTTAACATGCATAAATTTTTAATCCAGCTTCAACAGAATGCTGGGAGAGTAATGTAGGAATCATAATATGACAATTTATAAACATTTCCATAATGTTGAGATCAATTGGAAATTATAATATGGTAGTCTAACTATCATATTATGAGTAAAAAAAAGATAATAGCATGGTTGTCACAACAATAGTAACATGGTTGGTGCAATCATAAATATAAATGTATGATGCTCTTGTTTTTTCTGTGCGTGTAGTTGCCATTTAGCTTTATAAACAAGAAAAATTAATGAGTATATAAATAGTTCTATCTTTTTCTTGTACATACTCTCGTAAAAAAAGTTACTTAAACAGTCTGTTAAACTGGATCCAACTCAATTGAACAAATTGTTTTTGTTTAAATAAAGGGTTACAAAAAATATGAGGTAGTTGAAAAATTACTAAGATTTTTTATTAAAAAGATGTTATCTTTGCCTAGCAACACTCCTAACTACATGCTTCTTCTACAAACTGACTTAAACTCGCTATATCTTGTTACGTTAAAACTGCATTTTTATTACATCAATAAGGTTGTTAACATGCCTAATAATAGATTGCCTCGCAAGCATTGGGGCCTCGCAAGCATTGGGGCCTTGGGCTGAGGATTGGGACCTTTGTGACAAAATAAACTTTGTGCCAACAAATAGTTCAGATCCACTTTGCATATACTACAAAACAATTTTGTCCCTGGTTAAAGTTTATGAAAAAGAAAATCTAATAGCCGATGCAAGAAGTTTTCAATTTCATGATCTATATCCTCTATCCAAACTTGCCACTATAATACTCTTGTAAATTATTTGGAAATTTGTTTAATATACAGAAAATTAATATTAAATGAATTTGCATAGTTCCCGTTTTAAACCCTAATTAAAAAAGTTCAATATACATGTAGTATATATACAAATCTTTGTACGTATGTTAAAAAAAAATGTTTCATGAATTTTATAACAGTTTTTATTTTGCCAATCTGGCTAACAACTAATAAGTTATGCCACTTATAGATAATTAATTATATTTATTCTAGAATTTAATGAATTTCTTGTAAATATATTTTTATATCTATTAAATAAAAAATAAAAAACAAAAATCGTTTAAATATGTTATTCAACCAAGTTATCTATCAGTTATCTCATTTTACCACATGAACATATTACAGTTGTCTTGAACTAAATTGTTCATCTAATATTTAGTTTAATTTTTTAAATTATTTTGAGAATTTGCCTAAAATGTGTGTGCGCTAGTATCTATCTATGTGTACGTGCATTTCTATAATAAACGTGGTGTTGGTTGCTTTTAAAGTGTGTATAAATAATAGGTCTGTCTGGGTGCTTTTCCAGTAGCAAATACTCAGTAAATTTTTGGGAGAGTAAGACCAGTTTTACTCTGTCGGCTGAAAATATCTCAAAAAGTACGCAGACAGTATCCAGTGAAATCTTGCAAGAAAACAGCTGATCGGTGTGTTAACAATTGATATAACAAAGCAAAAGAATTTTATTAATCTTGTAGAGAATCTTCCAAAGAAGAGATTAATACCAAAATCTTGGATAAGCTCCTCCTACTTCCTTATATATGTCCATCCCACACATTGTTACTTTCGCAAAATAGGCCTATTTTGAAATTAAAAATTAACCCCTTAAATCCCACCCACAATTATGATTGATGCATTAATCTGCTAGAGAATCTTCCAAAGAAGAGATTGATACCATAATCGTGGATAAGCTCCTCCTACTTCCTTAGATATGTAAATCCCACACATAGTTACTTTAGCAAAATACGGCAAAAAAGGCCTATTTTGATATTAAAAATTAACCCCTTAAACCCCACCCACAAATATGATTGTGGTATTAATCTGGTAGAGAATCTTCGAAAGAAGAGATTGATACCAAAATCTTGGATAAGCTCCTCCTACTTCCTTAGATATGTCCATCCCACACATTGTTACTTTCGCAAAATAGGCCTATTTTGAAATTAAAAATTAACCCCTTAAATCCCACCCACAATTATGATTGATGCATTAATCTGCTAGAGAATCTTCCAAAGAAGAGATTGATACCATAATCGTGGATAAGCTCCTCCTACTTCCTTAGATATGTCCATCCCACACATAGTTACTTTCACAAAATACGGCAAAAAAGGCCTATTTCGATATTAAAAATTAACCCCTTAAACCCCACCCACAAATATGATTGTGGTATTAATCTGGTAGAGAATCTTCCAAAGAAGAGATTGATACCAAAATCTTGTATAAGCTCCTCCTACTTCCTTAGATATGTCCATCCCACACATTGTAACTTTCGCAAAATAGGCCTATTTTGAAATTTAAAATTAACTCCTTAAATCCCACCCACAATTATGATTGATGCATTAATCTGCTAGAGAATCTTCCAAAGAAGAGATTGATACCATATTTTCATTTTCATTTCACAACAATTATTTCATTCAAACAGTAAATACAAACAGCTGTTCAAACTAGTTGCAAAATCTTGCAAGAAGAAATTTCTCCAGCAACAGTTTGCAAGTTCTCTAACTTCCAACTGTCAAAAAAATCTCTTTTTGGCTCTCTCGCTGCAAGAGATTTGGAGTACGCAGACAACATTTTGCAACATTTTGCACAAAATGATGCAAAATATGAGTACGCAGACAGACCTAATAACAACCAGCGCTTGCAGATCAAAATATGTTTGTGATTCAGTCAGAAAAAAATGCTTAGAAGAAAGCAAGACAAAATTTTGCAGGCTAAAATATTGAATTAATAAATAAATATTATATAAATATTAGAGTTCGTTTTCAAATTTTTTTCTGATTTTGATTTCTGGATATTATCACTTTTTAGAAGGTTTTTGTAGCAATAAAAATAATGGCGTATTTTTTTTTTTTAATTTCAACTCCTTCCCGTGCCTATAGGCGACTCAAATCGCGGATTATGGGTCCCTTTTCCCATACAACAAAAACGGCTAAATATATGTCAAATCTTACTTCAGTATTCGATTCTACGGGTTTTTTTTTAATTTTTGGAATGCAACAGAATGCATATTTAGAGTGGTCCAAAAAAGTAATTTAAAAAAAAAAAATTAAAATATTTTTTTTTGTTAATTTTTTTTTTACAATGAAAAAATACTTACATCTGATAAAAATGGTCCAAAAATTTTAATTTTGTAGTTACCCGTTCAAAAGTTATTAAAGTTTAAAAATTTAATTTTTTAGTGAATACAAAATAATTTATTGGTTTATATACTAATTTATTGGATTTGAGTCGCCTATAGGCACGGGAAGGAGTTGGAATTAAAAAAAAAGTGATAATATCCAAAAAATTTTTTTTCAAAATTAACTAATAAATATAATTAAAATACTAAGGTTGGTATTTAAAAAAATAATATATTTATTTATGTGAATATGATAAAATATTTTCTCTTCTCTCATCATCTTAGTAATTTCATACAATTCGACATGGCATTGATGAAGAAAACTAGAAACAAACGCAGAGAGACAAGAATGATCAAGAAAAATAAATGCGGTGGTTGTTTTGTAAATGTGTATCCCTTTCTTTGTAGGAAGCCCGAAACAGGAAAAAATTTTACAGCTTAACATATAATTAAACTAATAAAATAATGTTAGTTTCAAAATAAAAATATATTTACTTATGTGAATATGGTTTTTAATATTTTTTTTTTCAGCCCTTTAATATTTTCAAACAATTCGACATGGTGGTAATAGAGAAAAATGGAAACAGTATTTTATTTATATAGTGTTTTCAGTTGGGTAATTTAAACGAGAATAAAATTAAATGAAATTTGCTTTCATTAAATAAATAATTGGCGAAATGATAGTTATTTCCTCAGCATTTATTTTAAACAAAATTCTATTAAATTTTTGTATATTAACTGAAATTTTTGTGTAGTTTTAACCAACTTACATTTAGCAGAAATCATGTACTGATTTCAACTAATTTATTTTAATTTCCATTTAGCAGCTTTTCAGACAAATTTTTGTACTTTAACCAACTTTTTACCAAAAATTTACGTCACCTAAATTTTCAAGTTCATTGTAAATTCTGCTGGCGCAAATTTATGTACTTTTTTCGCTTGTCGCAGCTGAATTTTCCACTATTTATACTGGCTTTTTATTAGTGCAGAGTTAAATGTCAAGCATAGAAATAGAACATTTCCATTTTATACAGAATATTTTTACGATTTTACTTGACAACTGTTTCAATGTATAGAAAAAATACAAAAAATAATTTTTTACTTTTTTAACACAGTTAATTGTCTATATGTACATTTTTTTTACTTTAAGACCAGACTAATGAAGCCTTTAGTTTGGATGCTCTTTTTTCTGCGTGTAGTTCTGCCTAAAATGGCAGATTGTAAGTTTTGTGAATATTTAAGGAGTTTTTTTATATAATGACCAACATGCGGACTATTATACAGAATTCATGTGATGTTGATGGAGGTCTTCCAGATCCATGCCCGTAAACTTTCGCTGAAGGTGTTTGAGGCTTCATAACCATGTAGTTTATATTGCGATTTTATTTTCGTATAATTAATAATTTTAATTAGTTTTTGTTTGCATACAAACATTTATATTCAAGATAAGTAACCTTTGATAATTAATGACATTAAGGACAAATTTGCGAGACTTGATTCATGAAGACCCTTTTTAACTATTGTTCAAATTTTAACAGTAAATGTCAATTTGGTAGAAATGTCAAAACAAAAATCAATTAAATAAAAACAATACATAAAAACTTAAAGAAATTTAAAAAATTTTATCTAAAAATAAAAATTCCTAAAGAAAGCGAAAAACTAAATTGCTTAAGTTATTTGAAGAAATTATTGTTGGTGATTTATTAACTTTAGAAGTTTTTGGATCGACCGACGGTATGCATAATTAATTTAAATTTTTTTTATATTAACACTTTGTTAAAATTTTACAGGTAAGCAACGTAAGAAAGAAGATGAAAGTTTTTAAGACTTTACATATGTTCTTGGAGCTGGAGAATATATTCGATACGCCATGCCATTTATACATCATTCTGTTCCAAAATCACGTAAATTTCTATCCGACATTTTGCCTTACAGATTTAAGCAAATTGTGAGCGTCAGTTGGCAGAGTTTTAAAATACCCAGCAAAACCACACATTACCAAATCATGGGTAAAGTAATGTATCGCCATAGGGCCTCATGCATTACTTTACACGTTACCTTATTGATGAATTTTACAGGCGATGAGCCTCAAGGTAACTCATTACCTTGTAGTGGGTAAAGTAACTGGTTACTTATATGGTTACATGGTGGGAAAAAGTAATGTGTCTATAAATAGATTTTCATAAAAAAAAAATGCATAAAAAATTTTTTTTACAGATATTTTTTTTTAATTAAATAAATAACTTTTTTTTTTATTAAATAAATAACTTGGTCATGCTGGGATTCGAACCTGGGGTCTCTGGTATTTAACAATTAGTTAGGCGAAAACTCTACCAACTGAGCTATCGATACATACAATATTTTATTGCTTAACATGTAGATGAGTTGTTGTGTTTCGTGTTTTCGTTCGTAATATCAAAAATATACACCTTACCATTATGCTTACAAAAAATCACAAAGTAATGTGTCTATAAATAGTTTATTTGGAATTGGTGACGGTGGAACCATTCAAGTACTAAGGAAAAATGGACAATATTTTATTTCAGATAATCACTGACAGAATTGTTAAGGTGATACTGAAACTAAAGGAGCAATTTCTGTACTGGCCGTACAATTTAGAGCGCAAAAACATGGTTTGAAATACTTTTTCACGATTTGCCCCATTGTGTTGGCTACTTAGATGGTACTGAAATAAAATTGGCAGAAAAACCGCTAGATGGCCCTGAATCGTATTTTTCCAAGAAGTATTTATATTCGTTAAAAATACAAGGTATTTGCGACCATCGGTTTCGTGTTCGCCATTTGGTTTTGGGATATATAGGAAGTGTGCACTAAGGTGGTTCGGTCGCCATACAAAAAAAAAAGTTGTGACAGTCACCCCCTAGGATTTAAGATAATTTAAAGACGATCCCAAAAAATTTTTTTTTTAATTTTTGCCACGCCCCTAGATACCGCCCTTTTGGTTTTTTATGTATTGTGTCTTCGTTTGAAGTCCGATTGTAACGTTTGGTATGTCATTGCTCATGGATTGATCAGGCCTACATTTTCATAGATAATCATTTTTGACTCCGACGTCAAATTCTAGTTGTGAATTGCAATATCTCGATTCCTACCCACCCTAACGCCAATTTTTTTAATAGTAAAAAAGCGATTTAGATTTCATGTATCTTTTGATTTCAAAGTACACACTTTTATTCATATTCAAAAAAGTTAGAAGGTTTTAAAAAATTAAAAATTATGTAGTCAAAAAATAAAAAAGTAATAAATTAAAAAAAAAAAATTTAAGATGATTGTATGTCACACGATACATCTCTTCTCATTAAATTTGAACGCTGAAGATAAAAATGTGAAAAAAGTTAAATCGCCTTGACAGTTTTTCAGACATGGCAACTCTGATTTTGCAAATTTTGCGATTTCCACCTTGCTTTTTCTTTAAGATTTTAAATGTCTTATATACTTATTTTTATTGAGTTGGTAACATAAGAACTAAACAATGCATCTTTACGAACATAAATTCTGGCGAGAATTAAGGATACTATACTGTTCGCGGCTTCTGATTTTAGAAAATATATAGCCCAAGCGCCTTTCATCCGTTACCTTATTTGCAGATTCACTAACAACACGCACAAACCGTTCAGTGTTTTGAGAGTGGCACAGAAATTCTAAAAAAGAAAATGTTTTTTATTTTTTAAGTTAGTTTGTTTTAAATTATATCTACCTGGTATATTAATTATTTCATAAGATGAGTTTTGGTACTGTATTAGTTGCTCATCCGAAAAAAAATTTAGACATGGTGGCTCAGTTATTTGCAGATTGTCCCACTTTATCATTTCTGTATAATCTTTGCAATTAAAATTTATTTCTCCTTTTGGAGTGCGGAACTCTCGAACCCTTACGGGTGAATCATCTCTAGCAATTCGTATTAATTCATAACCCTGAAATCGTACTGTTGGATCCGGATCTGTGATCATTGCCAGTAGAATATTTTCGGGATGTAAGTAGTAACTATTGTGTTCAATTGTCGGACGTATTATCTCTTGAATATTTAATGGCAATTGTCGAATCCAAAGTAAATACTTAAACATATGGCGGCTTTCGTGTATGGAATGCGGTTGGCTCTTCACAAGAAACCAGAAAGGTGTATAAACTTTAACGACGAACGTCACTAACTTTCGTAAACTGTCTGAAGGCCGACTCTTGGACACATAAAGCCTAAGTAACCGAGATGCTGTTGTTAACCACCGCGCTGTACTTACAGGGCCGGGATTTTGGGAAGCTAGTCCACTATCGCAGGAACCGTTGTTTATGGCTACAACCATACGAAAGAGGTAGAGCTGGTCGTCACGGATGTTCCAATCGGCGACATTGTTTGGCATATCTCCCATAGAAATTGGCTCAAAACCACTAACGACCTGTAAAGAAGTTCTTAATTTTTTTAATGATATATTTTGTAGGGTGGAGTGAAAAAAAATTTTGGTTTTTTTTTTTCACTCCACCCTAATATTTAGCGGAGCAAACCTACAGGATATCGGTTGCATTCCAGCAGTTCAGTTCCAAATTGGCTAGTCCAAATTCCTGGACCAGTTTGCTTTCCTATTAAATTGGTCAGCAAGCTTTTGAGTGGCAGCTCATTGAAGTGAAATAGGCAGACGTTCCATTGCAATGGTCGTTGCAGGTATCTTTCCATGCACGCGTTTACTCCTGTTTTGTAACCTGTGTTTACAGCCGTTCCATCGCAATTTAATGCAACTAAATAATTCAGCGAATAGCCTTCTGAATTCAAAAAGTTTACGATAGCCTTTTGTATCTCTAACCCTGTACCTGATGCTGGAGTAGTAAATCCGACGAATTTGGATTCGGGTTCTTTCACAATTGTAATATGTTCTTCAGTTGTTCTGTAGAGACGTGCTTGATGAGATGTCTGTTTTTTTAACGTTTTATCTTTTTTTCCATCATAAGAGATACATTTTAATACAGCATCACTGGTAGATGCGGTTTTTGCCTCTTCTCTAAATTTAGCTCGCTCTCTCCGAATTTTGTTTTTGTCAATAATAAGGTCATCCAGGTATTTTAATACCCTCTCACTTATGTCTCCGTAATCATTGTTTGCTTTTGTAGCAATTGAAATTTTCAAATCCTTTATTAGTGTTGTTGCAAGTAATGATCCATAACGATCGGACGTTCCAGTACGATCCAATGCTAAAGCATAATTTTGCAGGCATATATCCGAAACTTTCAGCTGCCGATCGTTTGGGGAAATGTCATTATTTTCATCATCAAAACCATTTTCTTCGCTTGAAGAAGGTGCGTATGAAAATGTAAACGAAGACTCATCTTCGGCAGTACTTGAAACTTGGTCGACCATGTCAATGTCTATATTATCAAATATTGTACTATTAAAGGTCAATAGTCTTGGGCCACTCTGGTCAATAAAGAAGTTTATTTGGTCTGTAGGGATCTTATTAGCTTCGGGGCAACTACATTCTAAATTATCGATAATGTTGCACTTGCATTTGGCAATTCGGAATAACTTATTCCAATCATCCTTCACATATTTACATGGTTTTTTTATGATTTTATAGTATAACTCTATAAGGCTTACCAATGATTTTCTTATTGTTGTTTTACTTACAATTGGAATGTTTGAACGTTTCCATAACTCACAAAGCATCTTTATTACCACTTGTATGTAACGCGAAAAACATTCATTTTTTAAAATACCGTTTGTTTTTAAATGTAAGAAATATTCAATAACGTTGCGATTTGTTGGTAATTTTTTTTTTCAATTTCACACGGTTTAAAATGCATATTGTTTAGATTTTTAAGTGTTTTCCTTTTTTATATTTAAGATTTTTATAAAATTTCTTTATATAGACACGATGACGAATCGTATAAACTTATTATTTATTCACTTTTTTCAACAAATAACCGAGAAACGATTTAATGAAAGAAATTTTCATTAAAGATGACATTTAAAACAAAACACACTTCAGATAAATTTTAAAAACAAATGAGACCAAATAATAGAAAAACGTTATTTTCGCAAAAACTGAGCCGCCATGTCTCAAAAACCGTTATATTAAATATTTTTTCACATATTCGCCTAAATCATATCACATTTAACAAGAAAAGATGTAATGTGAGACAAATATCACATTTAACAAGAAAAGATGTAATGTGAGAAAAATAATCACAATAAAATTTCTTTATACATTTAATTTTTTTTTTGGATTTTTTGTCTTCATTTTTTTGATTTTTAAATCTTTGTAACTCGTTTGTTTGTGGTCAAAAGTGTGCATTTTAAGTGTCAAAGTTACATAAAATTAAAATGTCTTTCTTTACTGTGTAAAAAAATTTGGCGTTAGGGTGGGTAGAAATCGAGAAATTGAAAGTCACAAATTAAATTTGACGTCAGAGTCAAAAGTGATCAATTAAAAAAATGTAGGACTGATCAAATCATGAACAACGATATGCTAAACGTTACAATCGGACTTCAAATGAAGCCACAGTATGTAAAAAACCAAAAGGGCGGTATCCAGGGGCGTGGCAAAAAAATAAAAAAAATTTTTTTGGAATCGCCTTGAGTTTATCTTTAATCCTAGGGGGTGACTGGGTCAACTTTTTTTTTCGAACGACCCTAGTGTGCACTATGCAAGAATTTACAAAAACTGTGACTTGTCTTTAAATACTAATAAATTCTTAACTGGAGCACAATGGTCAGTTGGGGACAGTGCGTATAAATTAACCAGTACTGTAATAACTCCTTTTTGATCAAATTCGTAGGAAGCCAATTTAAAAGAACGTACTGATTTCATCAAAACTTTAAGTTGTTATAGCATTAGAATGTTTGCGATATCGAAAAATCTGGTGGTAGTCCTTTAATGTTAAAGGATCTTGATTTTAATTCTAAAGAATCTTTCTTCGTTAATGAAAATTTAACCATTGTGAGGGCTCCAGTAGATTTTTTCTACTTAAAATATTTATCACCAAAATTTATTAAATTATACGAACAAGAGAGAACAAACTTAATTCAACTTTTAGTTGAATTATGTGTCGACTAAATAGATTAATTAGATTGTTTAATATCTAGTAATAGTTTTATTTTATTCAAATAAATTTTTGATTGTAACGATAATACTGTTAAATACTGGTTAACAAAAGTAACCGAATAATTTTCATAATAAAATAAATGTAAATTTAAAACACAACAGTGTGTAATTAGACAATCATGTACTATTTTCACCACGCCTCTCTTGTATATACCTCTTATATATTTTTTCTTATTCGTCAATTTCCGCTTAAGATCAGAATAAGTTGCTCACGTATCACACATCTTGATTAAATATTGAATATTTTATTTTAAAAACGTGTTTGATATACATTCATTAAATTAAAATTTTATCGATTGAGATCCTATATTCTTTGTGATATTATCACAGGTAAATAAATTTAAAGCGATTAATATCAAGATGTGAAAGTGATTTTAATTTTATTTTATTACAAACGGAGTTAAATCAAAATTTATAAATTTGGTTCACGTGGTTCCACTTGATTGGAACAATTGGTTACATTGGAATCCAAGCCTAACGTTTTAAAATTTTGTTTTGCGGGGGGTAACAACAGTCCCCGGCTTGGATGCGATTAGGAAACGTGAATCGGAATAAGGCTTTAAGAGAAAGTCAAAATTCGCAGAAAAAAAACCTTTTGTCTGGCTGATTTATACGTCACAAGTACTTTCTTCCAAAAATACGTGGAGCATAATTGTACGGGTCCAATAAACCCTAATTATTAGAAGGCCGGAAAAATAATATTTGAAACGTACCCGAATACCTTGTCTTGAAGGAGGAAACATCGTGGCATACCGATTAATTTCGTAGGGCTGTATGTTGGAGATTTACGGAAAAAAATATTTAAAACGATCAAGAAAAAAAAAAATACAATATTATTGAAGGAGCAACAAATTAATAATATTTAAATTCAAACATCTTTAGCAACCAACATGTTAGCGCTAGCATCGAGGGAACTCTCTTCAAATTGTAAGTAAAAATGTACTTTAAACATATTATCAACAATAGTTTTTTGCTCGTTCCGTAAAAAGAAAAAAAAAATACAAAACTCCAAACTAATTAAGACAAACCACGTCGTTAACAAAATATCCCTACATTAGGCCCTATGGTTATAAAGTAGTTTAAGGAAACCTAAATTTAAACTACAAAAATGTTTTGAATATTAATTATCGAAAATTCCCTGTTCATGTATCAAAACTGATTTGCAATTTCTATTGGTCTAAAAGACCTTAATTTTTTTAGTTTTTTTTTTTTCTTTAATACATAATATTAATTAATTTTTTTTACATAACCATAAATTTATGCTTCCTACTATTGGTGCATACAAACATATGTATAAATTTGTGATCCTCTATCTTTTTTCTAATATTAGCATAAGCATAAATTTTACTGCTCTAATATACATAAAATCGTATTCTTGTTATAAAATAGTACATAACTACTTTTAGTATATAGAGTACATAAAATTTAGCTTTTAAAGGTTCAATTTAGTTTTGTTCCTTCTTTTTATTTTTTTTTTTTGTAAATTACCATATACCTACTTTTTATTATAAAGTATAAGAAAAAAAAAATAATTTCTCAATGGTTCAATTCCAATTTGTTCCTTTGTTATTTTGTTGGTTTGTAATAAATCATGAATTTTGAAGAGTAGTAATAAGAATGAATATGGATTAAATAAACATTAACATGTGAAGTTGAAGTAAGATCGGCTAAGGAATATTATTTATGGAGGGAGAGGAGGAACATTTTTGTGTATTCCTTTATGGTTGGGTACGGGAGAATATACGAGACAATAACACCGAGTCTCACATTAAACAAATCTTTTTATAATTTTCTGTGTCCGTTTTCTTGTTTACATTTTTTTTTTGCCAAGTCGTTGCAATAGTAAATAGAAATATCTTTAGATACTTATGTATTAACAAATGGATATTACAATTTAAATTTAACCCTTTTGAGGCCCAAAATATATTTAGAATACATATTATTAGTGCATAATTATTAATTTTTGTTGTTAGTCTCTTGAAGACAAGTTTTGCCTGGCAAGATCCCACACGTATAATCCGACGAGCTAAGTCCAGGTACCAGCTAGCATGCACAACTGCTGGCCAAGGTCAAGAGGTCTATTACACCACCTACAAACATAAAATGTTTGTCTCTGCTCGTGGTTTAAAGATAGATGGACAGCTACAATGTGCTTTTACTATGCGTGGGCTTGTCAACGTAAAAATTGTAATACTGATCAACACGATCGCATTGATACCTTGGAGCAATTGAATGAGTTTTTTCTTCCTACAATTGATGCACATCAAAATTCTGGAGTTCAATTCCTATGCTGAAACTTTAAATCATCAAATACTAATAAACATTTTTATATTTGTTTTTATAATGTATTTTATTTTGTTTCTTCAACTTTTATTGCTCGACTTAATATCTTGTAATCCAATCATTGTTAATACAAACATTAAGATTTCTTACTTTTTTATGCATATACTGGATATTTATATGTTAATTACATTTGCGTTGTTGGTTTTGTTTGTTGTTCTACCTACTGTTTTTACTACACCGAGCCATATGGACAGGTCAGATAGTCGTTCCAAAGATGGTATCATGAATATGATCCGAGTATTAGCTTAACAGAAAAAGGGAGTTAATATATGCCACTTAAATGCCCAGAGTTTGAACAACAAAATTGACGAATTTAGATTTATTTTTGAAAATTCATCATTGGATGTTATATGTGTATCCGAAACCTGGCTTAAGGAAACTACACCAGACAACTTAATAAATTTGCAGGGTTATTAAATATTTCGTGCTGATCGGAAAACTCATGCATGAATTCATAGCATATGTTTTAATTGCTTTTCTTAACAGAAAAAAATCATTTTATTTTATAAGGATTCTCTGAGAAAAATTCCCCGTGGCATATTGCGCTAATGCCCTACGGTACTCAGAGCAAAGATGTTGGTGTAATAAGTAGGAAGAATTTTTAACAGAAGGCTGGCTGCCGTAGTTATTTTTCAACAGTTAAAGTCTGGAAGAGATCAGAAAAGAATTTAAAGGGCTAGTAGCAACAAAAAAAAAAAAAATAATAGTAAAGTTTTTAAAATTCAAATAAGTTGGTGAAGGAAAATAGAATTTAGAGTCGTGAAAAATAAAATGAAATTTAATAGTGAAAGAAAGGTAATAGAAATTGAGATAAAAAGTCAAGAAGAAGAAGAAAATACAAAAATTTTTAAAAAAAAACTAAAAAACGAAAGAACGAATGGCATTGAACAGTGAGACGAATTAAAATAATCGGGAGAAAAATAAATGGAAGTGTGTTAAAAGTAAAATATAGTTATGTTGGTTGTAGAGTATTAGAAATGAAACAACTGAATCTTTTCGTTGTTCTTTTCAAACTGACTTTATTTAATTTAATTAAACTTAAAATATAATTCTTAAAATGGAATTTGCTTGCAAAGCAAATTCACACGCTAAAAAATAAATATAATTATCTATTTAAACAAAAACTAATTGTAACAAGATCCATACAGACAGAAGCATAAAACAGAGAATTAAAGTAATGTAAACATTTAAAACATCTGTCTGTATGTAAATATAAATAGAAGAAAAATACTTTTAAAATAATGAAGTCTTTTTCTAAGATTGGGGCTCACTTTATTTAGTGGCCCATATAACTCCTCCACCCCCAGATTCAACGGTCTCTGTTGAATGAGAGGTTGTGGGATGAGTTTCGAAATCTATATTTACATTTAAATTTCAATGATTTTTATTATAATTTTGTATTAGTTTTAATTTACAATCCCTTGCCACAATACAATTTTTACTTTTCTAAAGATCTTCAAAATTCAAATTTTCGTCGTATTTGCAAGTCTTGTTGTGTACCGTAACTATTAGTTCTGTCCGCTATTGGTTTTAGTTATATTTAACGAATGTTTTATAGGATCCTACCTCAACTTTGTTGATGTGTAGAAGTCCCTGGACTGCCATTAGCAATGACATCACCACCATGGTTTTCATTTTGATTTTCCTGAAAAACATATTTTCGTTTAACTTGGGTCTTGTAGGCTTTTTTAAATTTATTGTCTCTGCAGACTAAATGATCATTCTCTACTCTATAATTTTCTACTTTTCTATACTTAGGTTGACTCTTACTAACCCGATAATTTTTTATAAATTTATTTTTGAAGTTTTCGTTATGAACATTTTCTTTTCTTGTATTTAAAGCCTCTATCCTAGTTATTTTTTCCTCATGTTGTTTTTCCGAAAATGTTTTCAGATCCTCACTCGATATGGTATTATTAATGAAATTGATTGGTTTCATTTTCGTTGTCGAGTGGATAGTGTTGTTATAAGCTATTATTGCTTTAATCACCCTTTCTTCCAGGTTGTCCTTATTTTCTGGATCAGCGTTGAACAACCGAATGTGCTCATTCAACGTTAGATGCAGTCTCTCTATGTCTGAGTTTCCCGTTTTGTTATAAGTTGTTGTAAAGTGGACGTTTATTCCGTAATCTTTTAGAAATTGTTTTACAGCCACAATGTCTAGTTCATTATCCGTAACCAGTGTTACTGGTTTACCGAGATACTGAATTCGTGACCCAATTGCTTCAATAATCGATACCCACGTTCTATCCCGCAGTGGATGCACAGTCGCGTATTTCGTGAGCTTATCGATACTGGTTAAAAACATAACATTTCTCTGCGGATACCAGATATCAAAATGAACTATCTCATTTTGTCCGCTCGGGGTTCTCGTTATGTTCAACGCATGTTTGATAGGATTCCTATCATATTTGGCCCTATTGCATATTTCGCAATTGTTTATATATTTTTGAATGGCCTTTTGTAAGTTTGGACTATAATATTTTTTCCTTATCCCCGAAAAAATTTCATTTATTCCCCTGTGGATGTTTCGTAAGTGTTCCGACTCTATTATTTGAAGTATTTTACCTTCGGCGGTAATATCTTCCAAAAGAGTACTTGCCTTCAACAGTTTTAAATTCCTATTACACACAAAGTATCGTATGTAAAGATTCTGGAATTTTATGAACAAGTTGTCCTCAGGGCAATATATTGCTAACAGTCCATTCTGTGGCACTTTTTCCCTCATTAGTCCCAATAAATCGCTATTTGGTGCTACATTTACCGTTTCCCGGATTTTTTTCCTAAAAATGATTTTCTTGTTGCTGGATTGTCTTTCCGCATTTCTCAAGATTAATTGATTTTTAAAGAGGTTCAACAGTTTCTCAGTTATTTTGATGAAGTCGGTACTGTCAGTTTCCGCACTGTGTACAGTATCTATATTATCTTCAAACAATTCGTTCAAATTGACGATAATTTTATCATCTGGTTCTGTAACGATTCTGCTAAGACCGTCGGCAATGACATTTTCCTTGCCTTTTTTATAAGATATATCAAAGTCGAATTCATCCAATTTGATTTTCCATCTTTGGAGTTTCGAATTGGGTTCGTTTAAGTTACTTAACCATACAAGAGGTCTGTGATCCGTTTTTTTTTGTAAATCGCCTTCCGAATATTTAAGGTCGAAAATATTTCGTTGCCCAAACTATAGCTAGAAGTTCTTTCTCTATAGTGCTATAGTTTTTCTCGTGACCATTTAGTGATCGACTGGCATAACAAATGATTTTGTCATTTGGCATTAATCCGCTCCAAGGGCGAAGTTACTTGCGTCAGTTACCACAGTAAATTTCTTTGTAAAGTCAGGATGTACTAAGATCGGATCTGACTTAATTAGAAGTTTCAATTTCTGAAATGCGTTTTTGTAATCCTCATCTTTGAGGTTTATCTTTGCATTTTTCTTGAGATATTTCACTAGAGGGTACGCAACTTTAGAGTAGTCTTTTATAAATCGTCTATAATAACCTGTTATTCCCAAAATTGATTTAATTTCCCTTTGGTTTGTTGGAAGTAGAATCTTGTCTATTGCTTCCACCTTTTTCGGGTTTGGCTTTATGCCTTTATCAGTGATTAAATGTCCTAGGAACTCTGTTTCCTGTTTCAAAAAGCTGCATTTATCCAATTGGACTTTCAAGTTTGCTTCTTTTAGGCAATTTAATACTTTATTTAAATATTCCAAATGTTCTTCCATACTTGTAGAGAATAGTAGGATACCACCAAAAAAAACTAAGCACATTTTCCCTATATGTTCCTTTAAGACCTCGTTCATCAGTCTCTGGAAAGTAGAGGGGGGCGTTTTTCAAACCAAATGGCATTCGAAGGAATTCGTAATGACCATTTGCTGTTGAAAAAGCTGTCTTATGGATGTCTTCTTCATCCATTTCAATTTGATGAAAACCCTGGGCCAAGTCGAGAGTTGTAAAATATTGGCATCTTCCCAATTTATCAAATATATTATCTATATTTGGGATTGGAAATCTATCCTCGATAGTAATGCCATTTAATTTTCTATAGTCAATTACAAGGCGCCATTTTTGAATTTTTGATGCATCCAGCTTCTTTGGAACTATCTAAATAGGGCTGTTGTAAGGACTTGATTATGCTCGTATTATTCCCTGTTCGAGCATTTCTTTTATTTGCTTATCGATCTCTTTTCTGTGGATTTCCGGGTATCTATAGAGTTTAGCATACACCGGTATATTATTTTGTGTATTCATTTTGTGTTTAATCATATTTGTAAATGACAAATTTTTATTTTCCTGGTAAAAAATGTTGGTGTGTCTCTTTAATACTGATATTAATTTATTTATATGAGCCGCGTTTAAATTTGGGGTTTTCAATTCAGATATAGGACATTTATCCCCAAAACCTATTTCGCTATTGAGTATTTCCACAACATTTTCCATGTAGCATTTTTCCCTATAAGCTTCCTTTTCTTTATTAAGATAAAAAGGGATGACAGCACTCCCGACTGTTATCAACCTAGTTCCATAATGAATAATTGGGTGTAATGGTTCCAGAATATTATTACCGATTAATCCGTCGAATGTACTGCTAAAATTACTTTCTAAGAATTCGCAGAAATAATTTTCACGTTAGAATTCTTTAAAAAGGGGAAATCTACAAAGTTTCTTCACTTGAAATTCCATGCCCATTGCGCTCAGTGGAACATGGGTGTCGTGCTCCAGTGTCAATAATGAAACGCATTGTTTTAATAGGATTTTTAACTATTATATAGGGAAGGAGTTTTCTTCGTCCTGCCGTAAATTTACATTGGAGCTTCCAATCTCCATCGGTTCCGCATAATTCCTATTTGAATTATTAGGATTTCTCGATTGGTTGGACTGTCTCCTCGAATTATTAGAATTTTGATAATTCTGCTGTCGATTATTTCCATTGCTATAATTTCCGCTGTTGTTGTAATTGTAACGGTTATTGTTACCATTGTTACGGTTATTATCATAAGAGTTATCATTATTGTTATTATTGCGGTTATTGTTTCCAAAGTTTCCGCCATTGGTATTATTTTTACGGTTATCGTTATTAAAGTTACCGCCATTATCATTATAATTTTGGTTATTGTTTCAGTTATTATTTCCATTTTTACGGTTATTGTTATTATTTATATTATTCTTCGGTTGAGAAACCTTCTTCTCCATGAGTCAAGCGTCTAATATGGAGTCTATTTCTTATCTTATTTATACAAAAGTGGTATTTTTCTATTATGGAGTCCATTCTATATGTCTTGAGTTTGTCCATCAAGACTCTACTTGTTTCTTTTTTGACAAAATTGGTCAGGAGAACTTCTTTGAGCTCCTGCCAACTGATTATATTTCCATGCCGGTGGAGTGCTTCTCTTGTCACTCCTGTGCATTTGTTTTTTATATAACCCAGTAGTATAGTCCTATTGTTCTGTTCAAACAAAAGGATAGATGGCAACAGTGCTTCAACTTGTGCCAAAAAATCCGGCAACTGATTTGGATCAGTACCGTCGGAAGCTGGGATTTCTCTAATACAATTAACTACTAGATTAAATTGATGGATTATATTGATCTCCATTTAAAAAAATTATATGTTGCACAAAAACAATTCAAGAAGAAAAAAAAATTAAAGGAAAAATTAAATTCCCGAACGAGTTAATCCCAAGAACCCCTTTAGAGTCTGAGCGTTCACGTCTACGTCAGTGAAACATTAATACAAATAATCCGGCATTATCAATTGGATTGTAGCAAAAAATTGTGTACATAGAGTTTTAATAATCACAAAAAAAAATTTAAGTTAGCAGTAAATATATAAAATAATAACAACAATTTCAGTTATGCCATGGCATTCACTATCTGTTCCCTTTAGGTAAACAGATTGTGGTTGCAATAGCATAAATCAGTCATCACCTTTCGATGACTGCAAGATTGTTATCACACTGTGGGAGTGTCACGTATGAGTCACCCCAGTCGATAAAAATTTAAAAAAAATTTTGTTAGTGGTACTTTTTTGTACTGTTCATAAATAATTCTACAATAGTACAATTTAAAAATAAATGATCAACTATTTATTACCGGGTTGTTGAGGCGGGTTGTTGAGGCGGGTTGTTGAGGCGGGTTGTTGCTTTTGTATTTGATTTAATGTTGTTGCTGAATTTTTTTTTTTTTTTTTTTTTTTTTTTTTTTTAATTAATAATCATATAATTACAAATTATATACTATTACCCTAACCGAGCACTAGCTACTATGGCCTTCGGCGCGTTGTAGCGAAAACAGACCAGTGCCTCTGGTGGGAATCGAACCCACGACCCCCGCACTGATAAGCCAGCACGCTACCAACTAGCCTACCGGGGCGCACTGTTGCTGAATTTAATTTCTGGTTTCTGTTGACTTGAATTGCTGTTTCTGGTTACCTATTATGTTTTATTCAATTTTAAATTTATATTGCAATTGTTTGTTTTTTTTTATTTTCTCTTCTTCGAAATTTATATATTTTTTTTTTATTTTTTGTTTAAGCTGTATTGTTTTTTAATTTCAATTAGTTGTTTAAAAGTTTACACGTCTTTATGAAACTCTTTTCTAATGCCTTTTTTCAGTTCTTTTATTTTTTTTGTCAGCACGTATTTTTTTTTTATTTAAATAAAGAAATATATTTTTTTCTTCAATTGTATGCTTCAATGATTTAAATGTTTTCAATATTGTTTTAAATATCTATAATTCTTTTACTTTTTTTGTTTTAATTTCACTTTGTATGTTTTTTGTAAAGAAATATCTTTTCTTTTAAAGTTAATTTGTTTTGTAATTTTTTATTGAAATGTTAATTTTTCATATAGCTTTAAGTTAGCACAAAAACTGTTTCTTTTAAAAATTGTTTTATATTTCCGAGAGTGTTGTTTAAAAAAAAATCTTCTTCGATTTATTTTAAATTTGTTGTCCTCGTCGCCAGTTATGTTGGTTGTAGAGTATTAGAAATGAAACAACTGAATCTTTTCGTTGTTCTTTTCAAACTGACTTTATTTAATTTAATTAAACTTAAAATATAATTCTTAAAATGGAATTTGCTTGCAAAGCAAATTCACACGCTAAAAAATAAATATAATTATCTTTGTATACAAAAACTAATTGTGGGCGTTGTGGTGTAATGGTTAGCGCGTTGGACTTTTACACAGAAGGTCCCGGGTTTGATTAACGGTGCCGGCAACATCAAAATAATATGTATGAGTTTTTTTCTATCCCTCATAAGTATCGCAATGTCCACCTTCAGTGTTCCCATTAGCAATTTACCCCACCGAAGTAAAATAATGAATCAGGGCTATGAACCAAAAAGCTTCAATAAGCTCGCCAACTCTCCATCAGGTGGCGAGCAACAACTGTTCTAAGACTTATCATCTCGCGCAATTACAGTGTTGCCATGTCTGAAGACCTTCATCTTTCCCCACCTTTCATCTCTATACTATCCCTTTCCAAAGAAAGCAACACACTAAATATAGGAAGTATTTCCTGAGTGTTGCCTCTCTTTAAAAAAAAAAAAAAAAACTAATTGTAATAAGATCCATACAGACAGATGCTATAAACACATAGACCGCAGCAGGCTACAGAGCTACACGACTACAAATGCCGTTCACTGCAATCGTCGCCGTGTGGTCAGCTACTTATTATTTTGGAAACGACAGCAACATAATAAACAGCTGTTTTTTATACAAATGAATTTTTATTTCAGTAGTGCCAATTACATCATTTTTTTGCTTTATTAAAATAGAACAACATGCATGGTTGTAGACACGTATATAAAGTTGACTTAAAAATACAATTACTTATTTATAATACATTATTATAACGTAAAAATAAATTTATCTAACCCCTCTTGAATATTAATGCAATTATAGCATTTAATGTTGCGACATTTTTTGTGTTTAACAAAATAAAATATTTTTAAGCACTAATTTGTTACATATTTTGTTTTATTCGTCAACACTATTTTTGTTTTGTAGCCAACAAAATTAGAAATTATCCTAAGTTGACTACAGCGGCAAAAGTAGTCGGGTAGCCGTGAAGTTGTGTTGGTGCCAAAATAATCGTTTTCATATAAATGTGTGTATTTTATTTTTGACAGGCCGTAGTCGTGTAGCTGCAGTCGTCTATGTGTTTATAGCAAGAAGCATAAAACAGAGAATTAAAGTAATGTAAACATTTAAAACATCTGTCTGTATGTAAATATAAATAGAAGAAAAAGACTTTTAAAATAATGAAGTCTTTTTCTAAGATTGGGGCTCACTTTATTTAGTGGCCCATATAACTATATACTTTGAAAAATTGGAAAAATTAACTAGATAAAATAAAAAAATGTTAATTTGAAAAAAGTGAGTGTTTACGAAGAAGTGGATTGTGGTTTTGTTAGTTTGTTTCTTTACCCTTTTAATTGTGTGGCTTTAATTGCTTTTGGTTAAAACAAGAAAATAATTCATAATTTTAAATTTTGTAAACGAATAACAAGTAACAAGCATTGAAAAAAAAACAAGAAAAAAAATTTAAATTTTAACATTAATGAGAAAACAACCAAATAGAAACGCAATTAAAAAAAATAGTTAAAAAAAAAAAAATAAAGGAGTAAAAATAAAAAGTTCTAAATTACACAAAATTTAAAAAAAAAGAGAGGACATAAATGTTTTCATCTCTCCTCTGTAATACCAGCCATGCTGAAAGGCCTTTCATCTGCAGCTGTGTAAACAAGTAAGTTACAATTAAATTTCTGCTCTTTTTTCTGTTAAAATTCGATCACCCATGTTAACTTTAGCAACATTTACAAAAAAATAATAATTATTAAAAGCACAAAAAATATTGCTAGCGTTTGTATATTAAAATAAAATTTAATAAATTGTTTTTCTATGATCTGGTTGCAAAATTATACAAATTTAAAAAAAAAAAAAGATAAAACGAACCTTAGAGGGGACAGATATTTTCAATTCAAGTTTTATTTATTTTTTTCAAGTTGTTATAATGTTTGTATTAAAAATAAAGTAATTTTCATTAGTTTTTTTTAACTTTAATTTAGTTGTGTTTTTTTTTAAGAAAAAAATTGTTAGTATATATTGAATTTCTAATTGATATAATAATATTTTAGAAAAATGTTGATGAATTGGTTAGTTTAACTGGAAATTGTATAACAGAGCATAGACAATCAATAATAATTTTCTATTTTTATGGGTTTTGAACATACAACATTTTAATTTTGCTAACTTCCAAGAGAAGTGTAAATATTTTTTTTTTTTTTGAAGGATATACAGAGTTGAAATTTAAAAAAAAAAGATTTAAATTATTAAATACAAGCCCATAGATAAAACTGAAATTGGGAAATAATCAAACTTATTAATTATGATTATAATTGGTAGCCATTGTTTTTTCACTTTAAATTAATTTTTTTTTCTGTATTATTTCCAAATGTATAAAAACTAGCATGCAATATATTTCATTCGCGTAAACACCACTTAAATTGATACCACTCTATAACACAATAAACAAAAACACAAAAATTTTATCTAATTTGAAAATAAACGTTTTTATCTCGTCGCTCTGAACTTCGTGTTTGTGCCAGCCATTATTAACTATATTTTTCGAATTATTATAAAATTTGATTTTTATCACGGTATGAGAAATTGTAAGAAAACGTAGATTTTTGTTCATAACTAATCATCAAAGATTTCGCTATAAATATTAACTAAATTTTAATTTTCTGAGAACATTTGTTTTTTAGTCCTGGATTTGGAATGTGTTATATTTATATAAAAATTCTGATTTAGAATAACTTATGTAGGTTTATTTATGTTTTTTAATTATGAATTCTTGAAATATTTATAAAAAAAATACAAAAATTTAATATGAATTGCTGAAAATAACAAGACTTTTTCCATAGGATAACATGGAATTTGAGTTCCTACGAAATCGTGCTACTAGGAACACGGATGGGAGGGTATTGAAGCGGGGGCATTACATCTACCCCCCAATAAGACGTTTTTAGCATGCCATACTTTCTTTCTTCCCATATCCATAGTTTGCATTACAATTTAACTTGGGGTTTTAAATCAATAGTTCGATTTTGGTCCATTTTTTCATTTCTTTAAACTACTTTAATATAGGGACTCTGGAATAAATAAGTGTGATGTGGCATGGTATGATAAGGGTCAAGAAATCTACCCCAATACTGAAGCTAGACCGTTAGATGTGTCCCGCCGACCTGCATCATCCCCGGCGAGAGTGTTTACAAATTAAATAAGCAGAAAATTTTAATTTATAGAATTTTTTTGTTTTAAAGTGTGAAACGTTGTTTAGTGCAACCGTTTGGATCATGATGATGAATTTTGAATCATTTCCACTTCCGATGAACAATTATTTTTTCTTGAAAATAATATTTCACATTTATATAATCTTGCTGTTCCACTAAAAACAAAGCATATTAAGGAAAACACTAGGCCCTGGTTTACTAAAGAAATAAAGCGTTTGCTTGAGATGAGGCATACTCGCGCTGGAAGAAGTTTAAGATCCCAGAATTAAAGTTTGACTTCTCTATACGAAGAATGGATGTAAATAGAGAGATACGAAGAGCTAAATCTTCACATTATGCTGATCGTTTTAAAAATGCTATAAACAGCAATAAAATATGGCAAACGATACGTGATATTGGAATTGGTAATACGAAGAAAACTACAAATTGTGATTTGACTTCTAATGAACTAAACAATGCGTTTACGAAGACCCCCTCAGTTAATAGTAGCACTCTTACCAATCCTTACGTCAGTAATCAATTTAATTCTGTACCTTTCAACCAATTTGAATTTCACTGCGTTAACAACTCTGAAGTGTTATCTTGTCTTTTGAAAGTAAAATCAAATGCTATAGGTTACGACAATATGGATCCAAGTTTTATTATTAAAATCAAACTCAGAGTTTCTTCCAATAGCCCCCTCAGTTAATAGTAGCACTCTTACCAATCCTTACGTCAGTAATCAATTTAATTCTGTACCTTTCAACCAATTTGAATTTCACTGCGTTAACAACTCTGAAGTGTTATCTTGTCTTTTGAAAGTAAAATCAAATGCTATAGGTTACGACAATATGGATCCAAGGTTTATTATTAAAATCAAACTCAGAGTTTCTTCCAATAGCAATTTTACCTTTCCTATCGAAAGTACTTGGAAAACTTATGCACATTCAAATAGGTGAACACTTAAATCACTTTAAATTATTAACTGATCGACAATCAGGCTTTCGGCCCAAAAATAGCTGTATTACAGCTCTGATCGTAGAGACGTCGACATTGGCAAAGTCAATTTCTTAGTGTTGCTTGACCATTCGAAGGCATTCGATACCGTTGACCATACTATTCTCGGCCTCAAACTAAGTCAACTTTTTCATACACGTCAACATTATTGCTTAATTCGTACTTGTCAAATCGCTGTTAAGGTTCAATTTTGGGACCTTATATTTTTTTACTCTATATGAATGACTTACCTAATCGCGTGTTTCACTCTAAACTGGAAATGTATAGTGATGACGTCCAGCTTTACTTGGGGAGTTCAATAGATCGTGTTCATGAAAATCTTAGTAAACTTAACTATGATCTCAACCAAATTTACCTCTGGGCCTCGGAAAATATTCTTTGCTTAAACCGTCAAAAATCAAAATGCCTCATAATACGCAAAAAATCGTCACAATTAAACATTAACTTTAACAACAAGAAAATTGAAATAGATTCGTCTGTGAAAAATCTAGGGATTGTTTTTAATAACACGCTTAGCTGGTCGAATCATGTCAACGCTATAATCTTCAAGATGAACTATATGCTTCGTACACTATGGAATATACAGTACTGAACACCTTTTGAAATCAGAATGCTTAATGCTAAAGTTTATTTAATGCTCAGATTGCTCTATGGCTGTGTGCTTTTCGCTCATTGTGATTCCACGAGTAAGAGTAAATTAAAGGTGGTCTACAATAAAATAATAAGATATGTTTTTGGGCTCATAATAGAGTATCTTCCTATACAAATCAAACCTTTTTGAAAGAGATAAGACACTTGTACAAACATAATATGAAAAATTTGATTGCATTTGAGTAAAATTTATAGATATTATAGGTTTTTAAAGTGATTGTTGTTGGTTTGTGATAAACTTAGGCTCCCCAGTGTATATCTTGTTGTATTGAATTGTCAAATAAATTCAAATTCAAATTGAACATTGTTTTGATTCACTAAAAGAACGATTTTATAGCTTAAAATTCAAATTAAAAATAAATCATCTTTAAAGTTAGCTTCCCACTGGGTTTTAGTTTGCGCCATATTACACAACATTTTATTGGATCAAGAAGAATCAGTGGATTTCACATTACCTAGTGAAAATATTTTTTTTTTTTTTTTTTTTTTTTTTTTTTAAAGAGGGGCAACACTCAGGAAATACTTCCTATATTTAGTGTGTTGCTTTCTTTGGAAAGGGATAGTATAGAGATGAAAGGTGGGGAAAGATGAAGGGCTTCAGACATGGCAACACTGTAATTGCGCGAGATGATAAGTCTTAGAACAGTTGTTGCTCGCCACCTGATGGAGAGTTGGCGAACTTATTGAAGCTTTTTTGTTCATAGCCCTGATTCATTATTTTACTTCGGTGGGGTTAATTGATATGGGAACACCGAAGGTGGACATTGCGATAAGTATGAGGGATAGAAAAAACTCATACATATTAATTTGATGTTGCCGGCACCGGGGATCGAACCCGGCACCTTCTGTGTAAAAGTCCAACGCGCTAACCATTACACCACAACCCAAGTTATAACCAAGAACCAGAAAATTGCTCCACAGAAGAAGGAGAAATAAAAAGGCGAGCACTTTTAGAATTATTTAAAGAACAAAACTCATAAAAATCAATTATTAATGAACTATGTATACATGTATTCTACTTTAAAAAAAAATAATAAAAAAACAAAACATTTTTAATTCAGTCTCATATACATACATAATTTTTCTTCTTTTAAAATTAAAGTAATAAAAAAACATTTTTTATTCGGTGGCAGCTTTATATTTAATTTGTATTTCGTATTTTTTAATTCTTTCTTCACTCTTCACTCTCCACTTGACGTTTTCGTATTTCAAAATCCTGCTCCAATTGAATTTTTTTAATTCCATTTCGCTTCCCTTCACCTCCTTCTCTAGTTCAAATCGCTTTACTTCAATACTGGAAGAACAGTAAAAGAAGCAAATAAAACGGGTTTTCATTTTTGGTTTTTGGAGTTGATTTTTGAAATTTTTTCATAGTTAATTTTAATGATGTTGCATCAAGTGAAGATTGAGCATTTGGTGAGGGTTCTGGAGAACTAATTGTGGCATATTCTACAATTTCAAGACTAATATCTTCATTGTTGAAACTCAAAAAATTGTTTTCTTCAATAACATTATCAATATCTACTGATTCCATTGAAGTTTCTAGTATAAATGAGGGATTCACACCTCTTATTTGCCCGAATCTTTGTTCTAGGTGATTATATTTGAGACAAATCTTAGCAACACTTTTTCAACTACACTTTTTTCATCACTGCTGGCTGAAAGATGAGCTCCGGTTTGATTTTTCCAGTTAAGAGCAGACATGTATGTTGATTTTAGATGCGCATTTTATTTTTCATCGGTCAATAGCTTTTAATACGTTCCTGAAAAAATTTAAATGAAAATATAATTGTGTACACGAACACTCAACAGAAATGCTTACTTCAAAAGATTCTGGCTTATCTTTTACTTCTTCAGCTACGTTGCTTTAAATTTTTTCAGCCATTTTCTGCTAAAAACAAAAATTTTATTAAATTTGATTAAAATTTATTTTTTTTTTCACAAATTAACGTACTTCTGCCATTTTATTTAGTGATGTCAAAGCAGTAATTATTTGATTTGTTAAATTTAATAGTTATTCAGTTACATATATTTATTTCACAATTAACTACATACTTCCATATTTTAAAAACAAATTTCAAGTGTTATAAAATAAAAAAAAATATAAAATAAATTTTTCTAACATAAATTATTAAAAAATATTTGTAATTCAAACTCAAACATAAATTATATCTTGTATTAATATAGTAACCATTATTTTATTACACCACTATTTTATGTTTGTAACAAAAGCAAACAAAAAACAGCTGACTCATCAAATGCACAATCCAACAGCGCAAGTTTAAAAGACTAAATTGTCTTGCAAACTTACAAGAGTCGCGTAAATAAATTTTCAAACAATTTTTGACACTTCATTTGCGAGAGTTGAAAAATGAGCAGTTTGCTAGGGTTTTAAACGTTATCATGTGATAAATCCACCCAATAAAGATGTGTAGATCGGCTTGAGTCATTGGACATGCCTTCTTCTAATGAGGTAGTATCCCATTTGCTAAATACCCCATGACGTAGGGATACGTACACACTAAATTTTTTATGGTGTGTACGTAGGGATACGTACAATTCTAAACATTTTTTTACGCACGGTCCCCTCCTCACACTTACCCGCCCTAACCGACCGAGAGGGGTCATCCACATAACATAGGTATACGTAGACATGTTCCGAACCGTAGTGTGTACGTATACTAAAGGGGGCAAGCCTACTACATTGTTAGCGTGGGGACGACATTGTTTTACCTTCATATAAAAATGTAATTGATTTTGGATACGAATTCAATCTTTTAAGGAAAATAAAACACAATGTAGTAGAGTTGGTATCCAAGCATTTAGGCAGGTATGGCCTAGCATTATCACCATTTCCAATTTGGGGATTACGAATAAAAATATTTCTGTCTTAACCTCCAAATCACAATGGTACCTATGTCTTACATAGTTGTGTTAATAGGGTTTTTCTATTCGCTGAGTAAAACATTTATGGAAGGCTGTAAAATAAAATATTTCGTTGTCCAATAAAAACTACATTTTAGACTTTATGGCAAAACAACATGTTATCTATGATAACAACTTAGTAGGCTTGCCCGTTACAATAAATTGTGTGTTCCTTGGTGTATGGACTAATTTACTGAAAAGATAATTTCTAAAATATGCAATAAAAGCATAGTAAAAATTGTATTCAAAAGGAAGCCGCTGGAGCTTGGAACTTCAAATTTGTCACGGAGTTTCTTTCTCAATCGTATACATGCACCACTGCAACGCCCCCTATATTGGAAATTCCTAAAGGAAATTCCCCATATCGTCCTACTTAATCCCCTTTGGCCAAAAATATAAATTCAGTCGCATTAGCCCATAATCTATGGGCTATAGCACTTAAAATATACCTTTATATTGGAAATTCCTAAAGGTATATTTTAAGTGCTATAGCCCATAGATTATGGGCTAATGCGACTGAAATTTCAGATTTTTGGCCAAAGGGGATTAGGTAGGACGATAAGGGGAAGACTTTTTATTGTTTTTTTTTTTTGGCACAAAAATATAATAAAAAGCAAGAAGAGATCGAAGCAGATCTAGCTAAAGCAAACAGTGTGCTCAGGGCCTGGAATGTGCTAAAGACAAAAGTAAAGTGCAGCCAATGGACGCATTGTGCTCCGAACCTGCAGAAAATATGGATGTTTTGGAGCAGGCTATTGCGACTTCAGGTCCACCCGTGGCTGATGACTCCACCATCCCAACGGACGATGAGGATGCACTATTAAACTCGCAAGTAAGGCCGTAACTGCTGAAAGCGCTGTGTCGAAGCAATCGACAAACAATCGAGTCAAATTAACTGGTGCGGCTCGAAAACGCATGAAGCAATACCTTGAAGATGGTATTGACATCGAGACGGCTCGCATACTATGCCAAAAACCGATGCGAGAGACTCGAAAAGAAGTCAAGGCACTGACAGGTGTTCGTAAGAGAGTGCGATCCGATGGATCAACGCCACCTGCTACGAAACAGCCTGCAAAGAGGACCGCTGGATCAGCTGCGGATGGAACGCCCCTTAAGGTGGACAGAGGCAAACTGAAGAAACCAGCCACAACCGTGTCTGCAAAACCGCCAAAACCAATGGTCCCCCTCATACAAGGCTGTCGTTGCCGCCCTAAAAATTGGCGTTATACCGCCTGATTTTCCGACAACGAGACGAACAGCTACATTTCATCAAAAGGTCCATCCTGTATAAAATTGTTGAGCTCAAGAAGGGGCCCCTGAAACCAAGTTTTTCCAACTGCTCCTTCAAACCAGGATGGATCAACTTTGTATGTGACGATAAAGAGACGGTACAGGGGATGGAAACGCACGTCCCCGAAATAAAGCCATGCGAAGGTGCTGTTCTCAAACTCGTAGCTGAGGATGAAGTGCCGAGGGCCCAAGTGTTCGTGGGATACTTCCCGGACAAGGAGGATACCTCAAGTAACTTCATACTTGGACTGGTTGAAGCCCAGAACCGTGATCTTTCGGTTGAGTACTGGAAGGTATTGAATAGTGTCGTAAAGGGTGGTGTAGTCGAGATCACTCTTTCGATCGATCCAATATCTGCCGATGTACTCAAACAAAAGAACTATCGGTTGAAATTCGAGTTTGTAACGGCGCTGGTAAGACCCACCCGTCAACCTAATGTGGTCGAGCGCAAGAAACTCGAAACGACCAATGTATCTGCTTCAGCAACTTCGGCTAAGTCTGATAAGAGTGCTTTAAAGCCAATTACCTCAGACGATAAACCAAGCTGCTCGAAGCATGTGCCAAGGTCCTCACACTTACTAGCTCTAATCTTTTCTTTGCCATCTCTGACTGGCATGTCTCTTCGGAAGTTTTAATGTCGGACCACCAACACCTGGTCTTCAACATTGCGGGTTCTTTGGGTACTATGCAGTCCTTCCGTAATCCCAGGAGGACAGATTGGGATCTCTTTCGGTATTATGTTGAAGACTCCGCTAACTGATCGAGGGGCAAGGAAAACCAAGCGTGATGTTGCATGGTGGAGCGACAAACTTGGGAAACTCAGAACTAAGGAGAGTAGACTATTCAATAGGGCCAAGGAGACAGGCAACTGGGTGGCCTACAAGGCGGCTCTAACTGGGTACAATAAGGAACTTCGTAGATCTATGAGGGCGACGTGGCGTAATCACTGCAAGAAGATCTCAGATCTCCCCGAAGCGGTTAGGCTTCAGAAGGCTCTTTTACAAGATCATACGAACGGACTTAGTACCCTGAAGAGGCCGGACGGGTCCTATACTGAATCGCCCGAGGAGACCTGTGAACTCTTACTGAATACACACTTTCCGGATTGTGTGTCACCTGAGAGGCTATCTAGGATTCCTAGGACTCCTAGCCTATCTGGAAGGGACATACGACAGGGACATACAACAGGGTGTTTCAGAAGGGAAGGATCTCATGGGCAGTGTGAAAATTTTCGTCGTTTAAATCTCCTGGACCAGATGGGGTGTATCCGTGTCTGCTGCAGAGGATCATGTATCTTATACTCCCGCAACTGACCAGGATTTTTAAGTCGAGTTTGTTATTTGGTTACGTTCCATTGGCTTGGAACGGAGTTAAGGTAGTATTCATACCGAAGGCTGTGCGCAAAGCGGACCAAATCTTATAGACCAATAAGTCTTAGTTCTTTTCTCCTTAAGACCATGGAGAAAGTCTTGGACCACTATATCAGGGATGTGTACCTGCTGCGCAAACCCATTCATGGGTTCCAATTTGCGTATCAGCAGGGAAAATCCACTGAGACGGCTGTCCATCAAGTTGTCACAATTATCGAAAAGGCACTGGAGGCGAAGCAAGTAGCCTTGTGTGCTTTCGTTGATATTCAGGGCGCTTTTGACAACACGTCCTACGATGCGATTAGGACTGCGATGTTGAGGAAAGACATCCCCAGTGTTATCGTCAGTTGGACTCTGGAGATGTTGACCTCTAGGGTCATTACATTCGGCATCGGGAACACTTCTAGGACCATAGGGGCGACTAGGGGCTGTCCTCAGGGTTGTGTGCTATCGCCTCTGCTGTGGAGTCTGGTCATTGATGAGCTGCTTGAGCAGCTTAATGACCTGGGTTTCAGAACCTACGGATATGCTGACGATCTTGTTATTTCTGTCACAGGCTGGGATGACAGGACAATTTCTGAGTGCATGCCACAGGCTCTCAACTTTACCTTGAAGTGGTGCCAGGAGAAGGGATTGACTTTAAATCCCTTGAAAACCATCCTGGTGCCCTTTACCAGGAGACGTAAGTTATGTCTCACTGAGCCATCGCTTCAGGGGACGAGGATCTGCTTCTCTGATAGCGTTAAGTACTTGGGGGTTATATCGGATAGGTCTCTGAATTGGAATGCGCACCTTGATATGATCTCTATAAGGGCCACTAGGGCAATGTTTGCCTGCCAGAGGCTGTTTGGCAAGACCTGGGGCCTTAGACCTCAAATGGTCTACTGGTCTTTTAACACCATTGTGAAACCGATGGTCACATACGCCTCATTGGCGTGGTGGACAAAGGTTGAACAACTCGGGGCTCAGATGACTCTTAAGAGGATTTATCGACTGGCATGTATTGGTATCACTGGTGCCTCGAACTCATGACCGACTGATGCCATTGGAGTCATGATGGGTATTCCTCCTTTGCATATTTCTGTAAAGGAGAACGCGTGCATGGGATTCCTAAGGCTGCGGGAGATTGGCAGCATGAGAAGTGGGGATCTGAAGGGGCATCTTGAGATTGCGAAAATGTTCGCTGATGACCCGGTTATTAGGGTCAGTGACAGGATACTGCCTGTGCAGGTAATTGTAAGGCACTTTGTTGGTGTGATTTTCGACAGGAGCACGTGGTTGACTGGATCTTGGGTACCGGAGGTTGGTGCACAGGTTTGGTTCACGGATGGCTCGAAACAGTCGAACATGGATACGGGGGCGGGTGTCTTCGGACCCGGATTTCAGTGTGCTCTGCCCATGGGCAAATATCCCTCCGTTTTTCAGGCTGAGGTCTTCTATCTGTAGCTGTGTGGAAGAGTGTCTGCTGAGGAGGACACGTGGGCCACGATCTACATTCTATCTGACAGCCAGGCGGCACATGGTGCCTTGAGGGCTCAAGATGTGTCGTCTGGTCTGGTTAAGGAATGTATCGACTCTCTAAATCGTCTAAGACTTAACAACTCCTTGACACTGGGCTGGGTTCTTGGCCATGAGGGCAACGAACGGGCTGACTGTTTAGCCAACTGCGGAGCTCGTCGACAAGTCATTGGCCCAGAACTCTTCTGTGGCGTACCTAATGGGTATGTCAGAGAGAGGCTCAGAAGATGGAGGGAGTCGCAGTTTGGGGCCTATTGGGCCAGATCGCCTGGGCAGCGACAGCCGAGGCTATTTATATCTCCCTCTGGGGAGAGATCTCGGAAACTCTTGTGTATGACGAGGGGCGAACTAAGGACCGTAACGGGTTACCTCACAGGACACTGTGGCCTTAGGTATCAATTGTACAAGATGGGACGATCCTCTACGGATACGTGCAGGTTTTGTGAATTGGAACCCGAGACCTCTGAGCATGTTCTCTGCAAATGTCCGAGGCTCTCCGACAGGAGGGTGCGTTATTTTCGTAGTCGAATAGTGACGCCATCGGACGGTTGGAACCGTTCACCTGGTAGGATAGTTGGCTTCGTATGGAGCCTGAACCTATAGGGTGTATTCGCTGGCAGCACAAAATACCAACTCTGGTCGCGGTGGATAGTGACACTATAGTCTAATCTAAAATTTCCAATATAACATGATAAAAATGTGGTACAAAGACAAATATGTTCCCTTATTCACTCAGTACAAACCGCTTGATTTTGAAATTCGGCATGTAGGTTCCACAAATATTAGATTATAATAAATGTTATGCAATTTAGCAAAAAGTGAAAGAGTTTTTCTTAAGTTCCTGCCCAAACCCTTTTGTCTAGAAATCTGAATTTTATAATAAGTATTTCCTAATTTATCAGTCAATTCATTGAAGAAAAAATTTTTGGAACTCACCGTAAACACGGGGTTTAAATAAGAAAAATTGGGATTAATCACAAAGGTTAAACCGCTGGAGTAAGAAACTTGGAATTTGGCTTGAAGGTTCCTCGTCCGGCATCATATATCATAACCAAAACCATTACGTAATTATATGGCAATTCGCTGAAGATATACTTTTTGCGGTTTTGATCTAAACTTGTAACAAATAGGAATTTAAAGGGAAAAAGTGTCCTCTCAATTACATGTACAATGCTTTATGCTTAAAATTTAAAACATCTTCTCAAAATGGTTAAAAAAATTAATTAAAACAGGAAATCATTTTTTTTAATGTATTCCGACATTAAAAACATTGGTAACGATATCTCGGATTTTGAAGCTAGTAGAGATATAATAAAAATTAAATTATAAGATATTATAATTATTATTTAATAGAAAGTAGAAAGACGTGTCGATTTCTTTACGCATATGTAAATAATAAAAAAAAACATTAAATAGTTACAACTATTAAAAACAATAAAACAAAATTTAAAAACAAACGGATTAGTGAAAAAAAGAGTTAATCCCCCACATACGACTTTATTGCACTGTGCAAAAAAAAAAACAATATATAGTGAACAAACTGTTGTTACTCTTTCAAAAACAACACTATGGCTGCTGATGCAGATGATGCTGACGCAGATAGTGCTTTAGACTGGCAACAAACAGTAACATCACGTAAACGTACAAACATAAACAAAAGCAAAGTAGGATTAATGAAGAAACACCTTCAACTAGCAATCAATTTGAACCACTTCAAAATTTTGATGATGATGATATTGAAAAAGAGCGAACAGAAGAAAAGGAAGATGATTTGGAACCAAATCCAAACAACAAAGAC
This sequence comes from Delia radicum, assembly GCA_021234595.1. Classification (NCBI taxonomy): domain Eukaryota; kingdom Metazoa; phylum Arthropoda; class Insecta; order Diptera; family Anthomyiidae; genus Delia; species Delia radicum. Next base: position 116,478,473 of record CM037851.1, read on the forward strand.
ATTTTTAATATTAAAGATTTAAACCACGCTTTAATTTCTGTTGAACCTCCTAAAAAATCTGGAGAATTAGTTCAATGTCACAGATGTCAGATTTTTGGCCACACTAAGGCATATTGTAATAGACAATTTAATTGCGTCAAATGTGTGCTAAATCAGCCTACAGCAGAGTACAAAACAGATTCGAGCCTGCTAGCTCGTTGTGCTAATTGTTTAAAAGATCACACGGCCAATTATAAAGGTTGCCGTATTTAACAGTTAATTCAAAAGAGAGAGAGAGAAATCGTGGTCACAATGCTCATAATAATCGTCAGTTCACTAATTACACAGCAAAAACTAATGATTTTCCTCAACTTTACAATGAAAATGATAATAATTTTACACAATATGCCAAAAACAACCTAACAATCATACGCTGAAGCATTGAGATACTCAAATAACAACAATAATAATTCAATGGATAGAATTGAAGCTACCCGAGAAACAACTTTACGGACTGTCCGTTACAAACGGATTCATGAATCCGGCATTGACGGTACGAAAACGGACCGGAATTGACGTATCCGTCGAAGCTTGTACGAAAACGGGCCATTAACGTACAGTAAAATTGGATTACTCAAATTTTCGAAAATTATCCGTTTTAACTCCGTTTTGCTGTATCCGTTTCGGTGCCGTTTAACCGGACTACACCGATTTTCATCAGTTAAAACTCCATTACAACCGTTATCGTTTTTCTTCCGGTATTACCGGAGTGTGTTTTGTTTAAAAAAAATCAAACAGTTTTATTTATTAATAAAATTAAATATTATTTATATAATAAAATAGAAATAACCACGGAATAACTTTGATACGTTAACTTGATACAGGTAAGTTGACAAATCTTAAATAGTTTTTAATCTAGTAATTTCTATAGACTCTTACGCAACAAAATTTCCCGCATCAGTAAAATAAGCAATCGCAACATGCGTAGTTATAAATCATGCCCCATGGAACACATGAGAACGCAAACTGTACAGAAGGTAAATATAGAATTGTAATAAAGTTCCACTAAAGTTGCATATTTTGTATCATCAGTTTTGTATTTAGAACACATGTCGGACAATATGTCCCAAAGCAGCCATATACAATTTTCTAAAGGTTTTATGTGCGCTAAGTTCGAATCAAAATTGCAATCCGACATCAACGACATCGAACGCTTGACGTTGGAAACCAATTTTGAGACGAGATTCGTATTCTGCGCACCCAGCATCTTCACAAAAAGTATAGTCTAGTTCCAGTATCATATATTTCGCTCTAAACCTTTTAGTGCACAAACTACTAACATGCACTTACCAGTGCTTTTCATTGCATATAATTCATTTATTAGCTTTTCATTAAGTCTTTTAATTATTTTCGTTTATTTAACCTTATTTCTTATTATGAAAATGAATTTATTCAAGTTAATAATTATAACAAACTTATTTCTTATTTTTAAATTTTCTAATTATTTGAGTTTAGGTTTGTTTTTTATATAAAAGTTTTTTTATTTTCAATATTTCGCTACTCCTTTGTGTAGCATCTTCATTCTTTATTTATTATCCTGAAGATGCTACACAAAGGAGTAGCGAAATATTGAAAATAAAAAAACTTTTATATTAAAAACAAAGCTAAACTCAAATATTTAGAAAATTTAAAAATCAATTTTTATAATTATATCATAATATTAATTAATATCTTCATTAAGGGTACTCATGAAGGTCATTTGCTTACAATGTAAAAAAACACATATGCATCGTCGTAAAAGCTCAAGACTGAGAGAATGTAAATAACGATCGTGAATACCCTCATTGTATATAATTTAATTTTTTTCTTATTTTTAATTCATACATATCTTGTTTTTCTAGTTATTTTTAATGTAATTGTTAATCCATTTTTGTTAATATCTTTATAAATGAAAAAATTTAAAAATAAAACCAAACTTTTGTTTAAAATTAAAAAAAATAGAAATCATTTAGATAAAATAAATAAAAAAAAATAAAAATGGACCATTTAAAAAAAAACGGTACGAATACGGACCATATTCGGACCCTATACGGTATATTAAAAACGGAGTTCACTCCCTTTTTAAAATAAATGACGGACAGTTTACGGTACGTGTTGAACATACACTCAATTCGTACACTCCGTTTTATATACAGCATGACGGTACGAAAACGGTCCGTTTTAGCGTGCTTTATACTGTTTCGAATCCGTATTCGATGTTCCTTTTATTCCGTTTTCCGGTTCGTATACTGATCCGGAAAATGGTACGGAAACGGACTTCGGATCCGTATATGCTGTACCGAAAACGGCACATAAACGGACCGGATTGTTTGCTGGGTATGTTAGCTAATCTTCTCAACATGATTACTATGCTAATTTCTAAACTATGCAAAAAAAAAAATTACGTATAGGAATATGGAATGCTAACGGACTTCCAAACCATACAAGAGAAATTGAATCTTTTTTGCACTTACATCATATTGATATATTTCTCATATCTAAAACGCATTTCACTGATAAAACATTCTTTAAAATTAAAGGATACGATCTAATTTCATGCAACCACCCAGACAACAAGGCACATGCAGGGTCAGCTATTTTGATTAAGTCTTCCTTAAAGTACATTCCACTTGATAACTACAAAAAAACTCATCTTCAAGCGAGTAGAATACAAATTAGTGATGGTAATAGTGATGTATCCATATACTTAATATATTTTCCTCCAAAACCTAATTTAAAGTGCGAAGATTATGACAACTTTTTTACTAAACTCGGTACAAAATTCATTGCTGGCAGACATTTTAACGCTAAGCACCAATGGTGGGGCTCTAGACTTGCTAACCCTAAAGGCTACAGGCAAATTAACTTATTGGCCAATTGATCCCATGAAAACTCCGGATTTATTGGATTTAATAGTTTATTCTGGCATCTCTAATAATCTTTTGGATATTTTAGACACCGATGAACTAAGTTCTGATCATTCAGCTCTTATAGTTAATTACAACACATCCTGCTTATCGGCAGACGAAGTGTATAAAGTTATCTCTCCCAAAACTGATATCAGTTCGTTTCAATACTGGCTGGAAAAAAAATTAATCTTAACGTACGTATAAAAGATGAAACAGAATTAAATAACGCTGTTGAAAACTTTACAAATTTGATTCATGAAGCAGCTTTTTTGTCAACGCCAATTGGAAACGAAAACAGGAATCGAAACAAGGTTATTGTGTCCGCAGAAATTAGAGATCTCATAAGAAATAATAGAAGATTAAGAAGAATAAGAAGAATATGGAAACAAACCAGAAATGCAGTAGATAAAGCAAACTTAAATAAAGAATTAACTAAACGATTAGCTGACATAAAGAATGATAAATTTAGCAATCTCTTTCTGTGTAAAGTCGCATAAAAATTTCGCTCCGTAGTTTATTGTCAATTAATAATAAACTAAATATCTAAATATTGTGATTTATATAAAAAAAAAGTGTTAAAATAATCCTTTTAATATCACTATACAAATCATCAAAATCAATAGTTTAAATAAACAATTAAAAAAAAAAAAACATTCTTTTAAAAACAACTTTTTTCCGAATACAGTGATTTACAATAACAAAAATTTGCATTTAAAACCAATAAACTCATAACAAAATAAACTATTAGTACAAAGCATAAAAGACAAATAGAAAGTTTTCAATAACAAACAACAATAACAATAGCATACAATTTTAAGTATACCAAAACAAAAGGATTAATAAATAAATTGTGAAAAATTCAGTGTTGCCACTTACATTAAATTTTTATTTCCCAATATAATAGAATAAATCGCCTAATAATGAATTGTTTAAAAAAAGGCTGTTCTTTGGAAGGTTATGATGAGAGAATGATTGTTTGCTGGCTTTGTCATGGTTTATGCCACTTTAAATGTAGTGGCTTATCTGGCTTAGTGGCGGAATCAATTTCGAAATATAAAAACTTACATTGGCGCTGTAACGACTGTCAAAAAATTGGTGCTGATTTTTATCGCTTCTTTCAAAGTAACAAAAACAATTTTCTCCAAATCCAAAAGAATCTTAATAATTTATCCGAGCAAATTAATTCATATGGTAAGCTTTTTGATGATTTTAAGTTATTAGATGAAATCCAACCACCTCAATTACCATCTCCAAATCGCCGTAAATCACCTAGATTTTTGAATAAAGATAACCCATATGATACTTCCTCTTTTCCGATGCGTACAACTGCTAATAACAATAATGTTCTCTCAAATAATGTGGAGATATTAATTAATAAACCTACACCTACTATAAACGTTAATAATGAATTTCCGATGCCTATAACTGATAATAATAGTGCAAAGACTCCTATGAATTTGCTTGCTACAACTACCGCCCCTTTTACGTCTGCAACTAATATTCCTCCATCTCTTAATAATGCCTCTTGCATTCCTTCAACTTCAACTAATCCACCACCGTTAACTAACGCGCCGACTTTGGGTACCGATGCCCAAAATTATACTCGTCTGATCAATTTTGATGCGTCATCTCCAAAACCACAAGCTCAAGTGTCTGAAACAACTGATATTCCTAATGAAGAACCTAAGCAGCTGCGAGTAATTCCTCCACGAAAAACCATATTTGCAACAAGATTTGCGTATGACACATCGACCAAAGATGTAGAATTCCATATAAAAAATACTCTTGGACCCGAGTTATACAAAGATATTCAAGTTTTTAGAATTAATTCACGTAATAGAGCATCCTTTAAAATAATTGTTCCAGAGGATATTTTTGACAGAATAGTTAATAAAAATTTCTGGCCAAAAAATACCAATGTTCGGCCATTTGTTTACCGTGATGACAACAATGTAATCCTGCCAAAAGCTAGTGACCCTCAGGCAAAAAACTAATTACAAATACTCCGCAAAAAAATAAAACTCGACTAATAAACAATAGTCCTACATCAATTTCTATAGCTTATCAAAACGTACGTGGTATGAATACCAAACTTAAACAATTGTTTCTCCAAAGCTTTACCCTTGAGCAAAATATTATAGTCCTTACAGAAACATGGCTACGAAATAAACCAGAAAAGAAAATTAATAATTCAGAAATAATGTGCAGCAACTTCCAAATTTTTAGACGTGATAGAGCAGATAAAGATGGTGGTGGTGTCTTGATTGCAGTTTCAACCAAATTTCCATCCGAAGAAATTGTGTTAAACGATATTGAAGATATTGAATTTATATCCGTTTGTATTAAACTAAAAACTGTAATAATTTATGTTACGTGTTACTACATTCCTCCTTCATCTAGTTCAATATTATATCAAAAACATTTTAATGCAATTAAACTTATAGTTGAAAGGACTAGTCCTGGTGACCAAATGGTTATACTCGGAGACTTCAACCTTCCTCATGTATCATGGTCTGCAAATCCAGATACAAACTACTTGAACCCCTCAATAACCTACGAATCACGTATCAAATTTTTGGATTCCTTTGCAGATTTAGGGCTTTCCCAGATAAATAAAGTTCCTAATGCATTTGGCAAATTCTTGGATTTAGTGTTTGTTGATCAACCAGATGAATTCAGCATAAGCCGTATGCATCCTTTATTAGTTCCAGAAGATTTATATCACCCAACTTTGGAAATAAATTTTTCTGTTCAGTTGCAGTTTTTGAGAAAATCAAATTCAAATAAGGTTTTTAACTTCAAAAAGGCTGATTACAATAAACTAAATGAACTTATTTCAAATACAAATTGGACTCAATTTATCCCACTTAAATGTTCTACGCCAGAGAATATAAATTTAACCATAAAATGTTTCTACAACGAAATATTTAATTGTTTTGAAAAATGTATTCCAATGATAAAAATACCAACATCGTATGGACCTCCTTGGAACAATAAGCTGCTATCCAGGCGAAAAAACTCAAAGAATAAATATTATAAAAACTATAAAAAATCTGGATTACTTACAGATTATGCTAAATATTCCATTGCAAGATCTGAATACAATATAACAAATAACCAATGCTACAATAGCTATATACATAAAATAAAAAATAATTTTAAATCCGATCCTAAGTCCTTCTACAGGTTTGTAAACTCCAAGCGTAGAATAACTGGTTATCCATCCATGATGAAATTTAGAGAAATCGAATCCTCAAAAGACTCGGAAATATGTGACATGTTTGTTGATTTCTTCTCTTCCACATACTCTTTAAATAGCGTAAACCAAAATACCTATTATCCATATCCAATTCCTGAAGCATCCCAAATTAATATTCCGGCATTACATATATCCACTATTATGAATGCTATAAATAAATTAAAGTTTTCCTACACTTATGGACCGGATGGCATTCCAAATTGTGTACTGAAAAAGTGTATTAACTCATTAAGCATACCTTTAACACATTTATTTAACTTATCACTTTCCAATGGTTACTTTCCAGATTACTGGAAACAATCATTTATAATTCCGCTGTTCAAATCTGGTAGCAAATCAAATATTTGTAACTACAGAGGTATAGCCAAGCTAAGCGCTATTCCTAAACTCTTCGAGAAAATATTGACCGACACCTTGTCACACCAAGTGTCCTCAGTTCTTTCATCATCACAACATGGATTTAGAAAAGGACGTTCCGCAAATACAAATTTATTGGAATTTACAACTTCAGTAATAAGTTCGTTTAACTTCGGTATGCAGACTGATACCATCTATACTGATTTCAGTAAAGCATTCGACAAAGTTAATCATGATCTCCTGCTAAATAAATTGTACAAAATCGGATTCACACCTATATTTTTAAAATGGATGTCTACATACCTTAAAAATAGAAATCAATGCATCCTATATAATAATCACAAGTCCAAAATTATTCCTGTTTTATCCGGTGTTCCACAAGGCAACCATTTAGGCCCTATATTATTCCTTTTGTTTATAAATGATCTTCCTTCATGCATTACACATTCGAAAATATTAATGTATGCTGACGATGTAAAACTCTTTCTTAGCTACAACAATTCAAACTTATGTTTCCTACTCCAAGATGATCTGAATAGTTTTCTTCGTTGGTGCAAAGTAAACCTCTTAGAACTAAATTTATTGAAATGCAAGCATATGGTGTTTTATAGAAGAAGTCCAATAATTTGTAGTTACACATTAGATGGTTATCAACTGGAAAATGTTGATACATTCCTTGATCTTGGAGTATTGCTAGATAATAAACTCACATTTAATTCACATATATCGCAAACTGTAAACAAAGCAAAAGGAGTTTTGGGTTTCATTAAACGTTGGGATAAAGAATTCAATGATCCATATATAATCAAACAATTGTTTACTACTCTCGTTAGACCCATTTTAGAATACGCCTCCGTCGTATGGGATCCACAATATGAAATCCATATAAACAAAATCGAATCTGTGCAGAAACAGTTTTTATTGTTCTGTCTTCGATCTCTTCCATGGAATCCGAATATCAATTTGCCCTCATATGAGAGTCGCTTAGCACTTATTAAGCTTCCTACTCTCAAAAGTAGGAGGTTGGTGTTAAATATATCTTTTATGGTAAATTTGTTAAATGGTGCAACAAACTCCGAATTCCTGCTGGGTAAAATAGATTTCATTGTTCCCAACCGTCCGACAAGATACTACATTCCAATAAAACTCCAATACTTCCGAACAAATTATGCAAACTTTGATCCCATCCGCAGAATATGTGATGAATTTAACAACTTATACGCCTACATTGATCTTTCGTATAGTCCGGATGTCATAAAGAGAAATCTTATTATGCTGCTAAACCAATTACATAATATTTAATATTTTATTTCTATAAATTTTGTTTTTATAAATTGTATATATGTATATTTGTATATTGTTTTCTTTTTTTTTTAATATAAAGTCTGCAAGGATTAATTTTCCATAGACTTTTTAAATAAATAAATAAATAAATAAAATAAATACTTAAAAAGCCTCGATCCTTAAAAAAACGATGAACATAAATTGTGGAATGCAACAAAATATCTTAAAAGACCAGAAGAATCGGGTATTGACATTTTGTGTATATCAGAATCCTGGTTTTATCCTGAAATCCAGGACAGTCTTTATGAGTTGAATGGTTATCGTCTTTTCCGAGCTGATAGGTCTTCAAATGGTGGTGGTGCCGCTATTTATGCAAAGTCATCCTTATGCTGTAAACTTAAATGTAAATCTCTTGCAGATGAAAAAATCGAGTATCTGTTTCTCGAAATTTTAAATAAAAGTAACGAAAAACTTTTAATTGGTTCCATTTATAAGCCTAATAAAGAGACCGACTTTAGTCCACTGCTTAACAAACTAACAACGCTTACTCTTGGTTACACAGACAATATTATTGCTGGTGATCTTAATGAAAATATATTAACCGACCAAAGTTTGGCTGGGGATATGAATGCCATTGGCTTGATGCTGGTTAATTGTTCTATAGCAACCCACTTTACAAAGACTTCAAGTACTCTACTTGACCTTTTTTTCATTAATAATCAATCGAAACTTTTACTCTATGATCAGCTCTCCGCATCTATGTTCTCCAGACATGACATGATATTTTTGTCTTATGACTTTAACATAGAAATTCAAAAACAAGCACAAACAATAACGTTTAGGGACTTCAAGAATGTAGATTTTCAATCGCTGGAGGCTGAGTTGTCGACCATTTCATGGAACCAAATCTTCTTCATGCCAACCGTAGATGAGCAACTAACTTTCCTGCAGAACAATATTCTTTATTTGTATGAAAAATACATTAAAATAAAAACAAGGAAAATACGTAATGAAAAACCATGGTTCTCTGACGAAATTAAAACGTTGATCGAGGAAAGAAACTTGGCATATGAAAGATGGAAGCGGTTTAAAACAACCGGGCTCCATAATGTTTTTAAAGACGCTAGAAGAAAAGTTAATTCGAAAATTAGATCTTCAAAATCAGTTTTCTATAAAGAGAAGTTTGAGTCAGCTATTTGCTCGAAGTAGAAGTGGAGAGAAATCAAAAATATGGGTATTGTTAATAGTTCTGCTAAAATTGATAATGCAATTGATATAAATCAGCTAAATTATGAATTTACTAATATTTCAATGCCTGAAGTTAATGTAAACTTTTACGATAACTATATTAGCACCACGGATGTGAACAATGATAATGCTAATGGCAGGATATGTTTTGACTTTATAAATTTTACCCAAGAAGACGTTCTAGAATCTCTTTTGAGTATTAAGTCTAATTCAGTGGGATATGATGAAATTCACCCAAAATTTATTAAGTTAATCATTACATATACTCTTTTGCATATAACACATCTTTTCAATACGATTGTTACTACATCCACTTTTCCATCAGCGTGGAAACACGCTAAAATTATTCCTATACCAAAAGCTGACAATACATATCGACCGATAGCTATACTACCTTTCTTATCTAAAGTTTTCGAACGTCTAATTCACACTCAAATGACTAAATTCTTACATGAAAACTCTCTTCTTACCAAAAATCAGTCTGGTTTTCGACCAAAACATAGTTGTACTTCTGCCTTAATTGAAGTTTCAGAGGAGCTAAGATCCAACATCGATGTCAGTATGGTATCATTTCTCATTTTGCTTGACCATTCTAAAGCATTTGATACAGTAGACTTTTCAATCCTTTGCAAAAAACTGCGGTGCATGTTTCATTTTTCAGAAACTGCCGTGAAGCTGATATTTTCATATCTGTGTGACAGGAGCCAAGCAGTGTACCATGGGTCTGATATATCTTATAGCTGCTCAACTATGAGAGGCGTGCCACAGGGTTCCATACTTGGTCCACTATTGTATGTATTATATTCTAATGACTTGCCATCCCGACTTAGTTTTTGTGGAATACATATGTATGCAGATGATGTACAACTTTTTATAAGTTGTAAACCAGCTGATGTCAATGATTGCATTATAAAAATTAACTATGATCTGGATAGTATTAAGGAATGGGCATCGGCAAACGGTCTCTCTATTAATCCACTGAAGTCAAAGGCCATGATAATTGGGAAAGCCGAATCTTTTACAGCTTTTTTACCACCAATTCTCATCGGAAATTCGGTAATCAAAATAGATGAAACTGCCAAAAACCTAGGTGTAATTTTCAACAGGAAATTAGACTGGTCCAATCACATTAATGTTATATGTGGTAGAACTTATGCCATGTTAAGAAACCTTTGGTTGTCTCAGCATTATACACCTTTTAATATTAGAATGTTGCTTGCGAAGACTTATTTGTTGCCAACACTATTATATGGATGTGAACTATTCGCTAGCTGTGATACTTTAAGTATGAATAGACTTAACGTTACGTACAACAACATTGCCAGATATGTGTTTGGTCGCAGTAGGCGAAGCAGAATCTCGCAGTACTCATTACAAATATGTAATTTACCATTCCATAGCTTGCTAAAGCTTCGAACACTACTATTCTTTCATAAAGTGATTTACACAATGCAGCCTGAATACCTATATAAAAGAATAAGCTTTTCAAGGTCTGGCAGAGGAAACAGGATAAATTCATTTCGCTTTAAAAAAGATATAACAAAAAGACACTTTTTTTTCAATGCAATTAACCTTTGGCGCCAACTTCCCTCAAATATGCAAACCATAAGCAATGCAAAGCATTTCAAAATTGCAATATTTAATCATTTAGGACAATGATTTTAGTAATATTACTTCTTTCTCAATTTTGTTAAATGTCAACATGTAATAATAATTTTTATATAATTTTTATTTAACATACATATATTTTAAATTTTTTTATTTTTGAAATAGCTAATTCTTTAAAATAATAAACTTTAAGTATTATTTTTTTATATCCTATTTTTACTAACAAAAATCTTATTGTGCCATTATCTTCCCAGTACTATTAAATAAGACTAGTTCTTGTTGTGCTGTATTGATTAAAATAATTAAATAAATAAATAAATAAAAAGAAATGTTGCCTTTAAAGATCTAAACAAAACATGGTGTAAATCAAACTCAAGTAAAGCTGTTGCATATTCTCAATATCTAGAGTCTACTTTTCAGCCGTTTTCTTTTAATAATTCGGAGGATGAAAGTACTGTAACTTCCTTTTTAGATAGTCCATGCCAAATGGACTTACCCATCAAACATATTTCACCTCATGAAGTAAAACAAGAAATTTCGACACTTAATAACAAAAAAACGTCCGGATATGACAAGATATGTGCCAAAGATGTCAAAGCATTACCGAAAAAAGCTATTATTTTCTTAACACTGATTTACAACTCTATTTTAAGACTTAACAATTTCCCTGACCAATGGAAATGTGCTGAAATAATTATGGTTCCAAAGCCTGGTAAACTTGAAAATGACACTAAATCTTATAGGCCAATAAGGCTTATAGTTACATTTTCAAAACTATTTGAAAAACTTTTTTCTACGAAGATTACAGCCAATACTAGATACTAACAATATTGTACCTGAACACCAGTTTGGATTCCGACATAATCACGGAACGCCTGAACAATGTCATCGTATAGTGAATGTAGTAAGGAAAGCGTTAGAAAATAAACAATATTGCTCCGCAGTGTTTTTAGATGTTAAGCAAGCATTTGACAGAGTCTGGCATCCAGGTCTACTATTTAAATTAAAGCAACTTCTTCCCGCACCATACGTTTTGATACTCAGGTCATATTTCCAAAATCGTATGTTTTATGTAAAAGTACGAGATGGAGTTTCCGATATATGTGAAATTAAGGCTGGTATCCCTCAGGGAAGTGTGTTGGGTCCAGTCCTCTACACTATTTATTAGAGTGAAATGTTGAGACGCTACCATCTAATTTTTTTGTATTTGTCTTGAAAATAACTTATGTTAAATTTTACGCGCCTACGACCACGCCTTCCCTACCCGATAGGGCCTTAAAAATCGAAACATGCGTTTATATGGGAAAAGGGGATATTGTTTTTAGTTTTTGCTGTTTTTTTTTTGCAATATTGCAATAGTTTTTATTTTAGATGATAAATTAATCGAGATTAAGATAAAATTATGTAATCCAAAAGGTATAAAAATTCAAAATCGGTTAAGAACTACCCCAGTAATAAATAATGCCCCATACCACTAATGTGCCAAATACCACTTCATCAAGAAATTCGAGCTCAAATTTAAAACGCTTTTAAAATTGATTACAGTTTTTAACACCAACTTGTATACATGATTCCTGCATCCAAATAAAAGTTTCCTTCTAGTGCTTGCTCCAGTAGCGCACATGCACCATTATCAGATTAAAAAGAAATTAGGCTCATTAGTCTTTTGTTTCTTAAAATTCAAAAGTAGTAAGAAAATCTTTAACGTTTTTTGAACGGTCCACATGGGTTATTAATGTTCGAAATATTTTTATTTTTAACTTTGAGTAATGCTTATAAAATAAAACTACAAAAGTAGCTAATTTCTGATTTAAAATATTTTATGGCAACAAATAAGTCTTTTTATTACTAAAAAAACACAATTTCCTCGAAATCCGTAAAATTTAAATCGTTGCCCTACCCAAGTGTACTGGGAGCTATTTTAAAATTTTTTTATTTTTAATCTCTTAGATGTTTTAAACAGTTTTAAGCAATAAAAATCTGAATTTTTCGGTCTGGGGCATTATTTATTACTGGGGTGGTTCTTAACTATTTCAATATTGCAAAAAAACAGCAAAAACTAACAAAATATCCCTTTTTCCCATATTAATGCATGTTTCGATCTTTAAGACCCTATCGGGTAGGGAAGGCGTGGTCGTAGGGGCGTAAAATTTCACTTGAGTTATTTTCAAGACAAATACAAAACAATGAGAGGGTAGCGTCTCAACATTTCTAACATTTAACTTTAAGGGACACTCTACTATTTATACATCAGACGTGCCGGTAAACGAAGATGTTGCTGTTGCTACTTATGCTGATGACACAGCTTCAATTGCAAGTAATGCTTGCCAAAATGAATCATATTGCTACCTGGCTTAAACGATGGAACATTTGTGTGAATCCTGAAAAATCATCGCATATTACATTTGCATTAAGAAAAGGAGATTGTCCTTGAATGGTGCTGTCATTCCAAAATCTGATTGTGTTAAATACCTTGGTATGCACTTAGATCGAAGATTAACATGCAAAAATCATATTGTGGCTAAAAGGGATCACTTAAAAATAAAAACTCAGAAAATTTATTGGGTATTAGGTAAAAAATCAGAGCTTAGCCTAGAAAATAAAGTTCTACTTTACAAAACTATATTGAAACCCCTTTGGACCTATAGCATACAGCTTTGGGGTACCGCAAGTAATTCCAGTACTGAAATTATCCAACGTTATCTGTCAAAAACCCTTCTAATGATTTTAAACGCTCCATGGTTTGTAACAAATGAAAATATACACAAAGACTTAGTGATACCAAAAGTGAATCAGGAAATTAGTAGATTTAGCTCAAAACATGTTCAAAGACTTAGCAATCACTCTAACCCACTTGCCATTAGTTTACTAGATGATAGTGAAGAAATTCATAGACTGAAAAGGTATCATATTGTGGACCTACCTTTCGGAGAATAAAATATATTTTAAGTTTGTAATTATGTACAGATATTAGTATTAGTATTTACATATATGTATGTTATCTAAGTGCTGCAAAATTATGTACTCTTTTTGACAAAAGAATACAAAAGCACAAAATTTGTCAAAAAATATTTGGTCCTGGACGATTTCTATAAAAATGTACATATTCTTCATAGTCATATCTTTCAAAAGAATATTGCGTGAATATTAAAGTTTTTCTGCGTATCAGGCCTGCGGCCAGACTTAGGGGTTTCTTAATCTGTGGTATATCCGAAGCAGGCTTCGCTGAGTAAAACATTTCTGCAAATCTGTAAAATAAAATAGGTAATACTTTATTGTATTGTCCAATAAAAATTACATTAACGCAAAGAAGTCTTATCTACGCTAACAACCTTTTGACTTTGTCCGTTAATATAAAATTTGTGTTCCTTGGTGTATGGACTAATTAACTAAAATTTTTCCGTTTCAGATTATAGCTTAAAAATTTGATTAATATGATATGTACACTAGGCTAGACAATGTTGAGCCAGTCAGGAAAGGTTCCTTTTTGAAAAACACTTTACTTTTTGAAAAAAACGCATTATTTTTTTTAACACGTTAGGAATCAGCTGTTTTAAAAGTAAAAGAAACTCCAACCAAAAACATTCAAATCAGGGATGATAAATGCGATTTTAAAATAGTACCAACCTGCATATAAAATAATACTTTTTCGGCATCAAAAGTATAAAAAAAAAATTAAATATAAATTAACAAATAAATCTGTGTACCCTCCAAAATAAACAATTACAAATGAAACAACAAAAATATATTAAAAAAAAAATATGTTAATAGGTGAAAACAAAATTTTGAGGTGAAAAACTTTTTTGGATGTAAAAAAAAAATAAATTGTGTCGTGAAAAACATTTTTGAGGTAACAAAAACATTTTTGAGGTAACAAAACTATTTTTGAGGTGAAAAATTTTTTTTTGTAGAGAAAAAAGAATTTGCGGTGAATTTTAAATATTATTCACCTCTTAGCGTCTGGTGGAAAAATATGACGTTATATTTTATACACCAGACACTACACTGAATTCTAATAATATACAGTGCATTATACACCAATTTGTATGGAAAATTTAGAGGTACTTTCACATTGTTACTCATTACTTTTGAACCGCTGCACAGTGGGATAAATCACAAAATTTGTGGAAATAATTCGGCCATTTGTTAACTTGTGGTCCGATTGCAATGAAATTTGGAACATGCATAAAAGACATAAAATGGAGTTTAAGTTTTGACCTTGAACCTTCCAGAAGTTGGGTACTTTTTCATAAAAAATTTTGAGTGTTTGCCATTTTTTTGTTTCTCATCCGATTTTCAAAAAATTAACATATTAGTAATCTTCGAGTAAAGATGAACAAAAAACATGCTTACATGTGTGGGTTACCTCCAATAGTTTCCGAGATATTCCGATTTGAAAATGTGAAATACCAAATTTTGTCCGACTCAGGTCCAAAGTTTTTCGAATATCGGGAGAAAATTGGGACCAATTTTCGTTTTAACATAACGGTTATTTAGCCAATAAATAAAAAAAAAATTAGTTCAATATCTTGTTTCAGTCAAAAGTTACATTAGTTTAAAGTAGAAATTAAAAAAAAATAAATTTTGGCGATATTTACCCCAAAAAGCACCAAACTTCTTATCGCTCCAGACAAATATTTTTCTTTTGAACATATAAAGTATGTATACTTTTCTGGAAGGTCTTTTTATATAAATGCGAGTTATGGTAAAAAAAATTTTGATTTGTAAATACTTTTCCCCCCATCCGCTTCCAAAGTTTCCATATTTTTGAGGTAAATATCAACTTTAACTCACAGGTCAAATTTGTGCACGCCTCCAATTGGGTAGTGGAAACCGGTTTTAGATACTCCAACAGATACCTAATGTAGTGTGTAAGTCATTTTCAATCCCCGCTTTATATGACGACATGGCAGCAAAAAACGAAAAAAATCCCATTTTTGGAATTGTGGGATTGTTTTCAGAAGATCATAAATTCTGACATTTGTTTCGATTTGTTGACCTTAAAGTCTAGTTAAATCCAAAAAATCATTGGATTATGTCTATTAATAAATATTTTATTGAATAGTGAAAATTTTCATTAAAGAAAAAACTGAAATTTTTACCTTCATATTTGGATTACCCAAGTTTTTGATTTACCAAGATGGCTAAATTCAACCTTTTTTAAAAAAATCGCAATCTACAGGTAATTTTCTTTTCAACGATACCAAACACTGGTATGTTATGTTCATATCTTCTAAACAGAAAATCTTCAAATGTTAGCCCTTATTCAAATATTTCTTCTAATGTGTCCTCGTATTCACATCTTACATAATTGGGTCAGGTAAAAGGGTTTTATGATGTTCTTCATTAATGAAAAAAAAAGACAAACAAATTCTTTATTTAATACAAAATAATCGGACACATCATTATTTATATCTAACAGATAAAGCAAATCTTTTAATTCTTCATTATTTACAGATGCCAATGTGTTATAAGAAATCCATCGTTTTCTCATTGACGACAGGACGGGATCGGAAGACAGTAATATGTTATTGAAAATATCTTCGTTCTGTGATTGCCTTGAACATTTTCTGGAACTGAACAATTGGGCATGTTTGAAATGTCGATTCCTTGCTTCCTGAGCTTCTTCTGTTAGTTCACCTAGAGGAAGAATATTTGATTCAATGATGATTTTTCCATGGCACAATATCTTATGAACTGTTGGTGTCATTTCTTTCCAGGGATATAATGATAATAGAAGTTTTGTTATTTCGTCCGTATATACTCCAAATTTTGAGGAATTTAGTTTATGTTTACTATTAATTGCCATTAACATGATGTTGATCTTTCGAAGCAACTCCTTGTCAATTCCTGTTATTATTGAAGTAATTTCAAAATCTCTAAAAACCTTCTTGCCGAATTGCCATCGTTTGTACTTCCGCAACTAGCAAGTGGTTTATCTATGTTTAAGCCTGTCTGCCTTTTAAAGTCTTCTTGTATCCTCCTTTTTTCATCTGCCCTCAATTTTGACATTTCTTCCTTGTTTCTTACTGATTTTGTTTCATTTCCTGCTATGCTTTTATACTTTAAATCATATGCTCTGTGTAAGAAGTGTTCCATGAACCGAATGCGGGCATGTAAGGGGGATATGACAAAACCCAATACTTTTTTATTAATAGTCCTTTCTTTGGAAACATTTGAAAACTGTGATTTCTTTTCATTGCATATAGTGCATTACCAAGTTGAGAGCGTGTCTGTTATGGTATTGCAAACCTTTCCATCGATCATTGTAAGGCTCAAATCAAAAGATATATTAAACTTGTAATCACCAATCTCAATACAAATTGGCTCCAAAGTACATTTTTCTCCTTCTATATAATCCACCAAATTATTAGTAGTAGAGTTTGAATGCTGAATTGATCCATACATCATCGAAAGCATTACTTGTTGAAGGCTCAGTAGTAGAATATGAACGAATTCTTAATGGAACTAACGATGACATTAATACGCTCTTATATTCTGATTTGTTCTGGCCTTCGGTAGCATGTTTGTATTCAGGAAGGGCTGATAAGCCATCACATCCCCACTTGCACATTAGTACAACATCGCAATTATTGACTCTTTCCAGCTGATCTCTAGAAAAGTCAGAAACAATCCTAGATGCTGTGTTTTCGAGCAGAGTAGACAATTCAATGCAAGCTTCATGTTCATTAACAGCAATAGGTTTTGGTAAGATACTATACTTCTTATCCTTTATTGCGTTATATGAGGGCAGAAATTTGTGTCCTTTGTCAATCAAAGCCTTTCTCAAAATAAGATATTTATTTTTGCTTAGCCCTAATTCCAACATAAGAGCAATGGCTTCTTCTTCTGTAAAATCTGTATCCGATGAAGGGGTGGGCCGTTTTGGTGATGCAGTTGGAAGAACATCTGCGATTTGCAACGCCTCTTTAGGGCGATTTTCTTTTTTTAACATTTCTTTAACGTGTCAGAATCTTCTGTATTTGAATGCGTAGAAAGAGTAATCGATGTTCTTTTTTTTAGATTTTGCACACAAATCATTATAAGGCTTACAGGGTGCACCAACAGCAGAAAAATTTATCTCCAGGCTATCATTCATCCACTTATAATATTTTGTTTTAAATTTCAAAATAGAGCCGGAAACGGACTGCATTTTTTTATCAAATAATTTAATAAAATTGTCAATTTTAGATATTTCTGCAGTGTCCAATTTAGTGTGATGTGAAGATTCAATTGATGCAACTACAACGTTAACCTTTTCAAATCTCTGTAGTTTTGAGTTGTCCCACAAAGTTAAGCACAATGATTCATGATTTACTGTTATTACCATGATTGACGAGTTTTTTATGAACTTAAAACTAAACCTATTCATATTTATATACAAATATTAGGTACAAATATTATCATAACCCAGGTAACTGGGTCTTCAAATACTAATGCCCATAAAATATAAAAAGAGAAGGTATATTTAAAATAGCAATCATAAAACACGTATCTTTGGGTGGGCCCACAAAACCTTTAATATCATTAATGAAGAACATCATAAAACCCTTTTTACCTAACCCAATTATGTAAGATGTGAATATGAGGACACATTAGAATATTAGAAATATATGAATAAGGGCTAACTTCTGAAGATTTTCTGTTTAGGAGTTATGAAAAGAAAATTACCTGTAGATTGCGATTTTTTTAAAAAAGGTTGAATTTAGCCATCTTGGTAAAACAAAAACTTGGGTAATCCAAATATGAAGGTAAAAATTTCAGTTTTTGCTTAAATGAAAATTTTCACTATTCAATAAAATATTTATTAATAGACATAATCCAATGATTTTTTGGATTTAACTAGACTTTAAGGTCAGCAAATCGAAACAAATGTCAGAATTTATGATTTTTCGAAAACAATCCCACAATTCCTACAAATAAAAAAAAAAATTCCAAAAATGGGATTTTTTTTCGTTTTTTGCTGCCATGTCGTCATTTAAAGCGGGGATTGGAAATGACTTACACACTACATTAGGTATCTAAAACCGGTTTCCACTACCCAATTGGAGGCGTGCACAAATTTTAACTGTGAGTTAAAATTGATATTTACCTCAAATATATGGCAACTTTGGAAGCGGATGGGGGGCAAAGTATTTACAAATAAAAAATTTTTTTACCACAAAAAAAAGACCTTCCAGAAAAGTATACATACTTTATATGTTCAGAAGAAAAATATTTGTCTGGAGCAATAAGAAGTTTGGTGCTTTTTGGGGAAAATATCGCCAAAATTTACTTTTTTTTTTAATTTCTATTTTAAACAAATGTAATTTTTGACTGAAACAAGATATTGAACTAATTTTTTTTATTCAATCAAGAATTTTATTGGCTAAATAACCGTTATTTTAAAACGAAAATTGGTGCCAATTTTCTCCCGATATTCGAAAAATTTTGGACCTGAGTCGGACAAAATTTGGAATTTCACATTTTCAAATCGGAATATCTCGGAAACTATTGGAGGTAACCCACACATGTAAGCATGTTCATCGTTACAAGAAGATTACTAATATGTTAATTTTTTGAAAATCGGATGAGAAACAAAAAAATGGCAAACACTCAAAATTTTTTATGAAAAAGTACCCAACTTTGGGCAGCCATTTTGCTGCCCCAAAGGGTCTGGAAGGTTCAAGGTCAAAACTCCATTTTATGTCTTTTATGCATGTTCCAAATTTCATTGCAATCGGACCACAAGTTAACAAATGGCCGAATTATTTCCACAAATTTTGTAATTTATCCCACTGTGCTGCGGGCCGATTTTGTTCATTTTCAATACCAAACTTTTCGGAAAAATGTACATAAAGCTATGTAAAAACAAGCAGTGCGTACTAAGAAAATTAGCCGATATTGGTTTAAAAATTTTTTAAAATTTTGAAATTTTTTCTTAAATTCAGCAAATTTTTAATATTTTTTGAATGTATTACGTATTGAATTAGGTTTCTCACAGTTTTTTGCGTATTCAATCCTTGTGATTGGTGGCAAACAATTTGTTCGTGAACTCATTCGATTTTAAAAACACGCAGCTAATAGTCAATTTCACATTTATATAAGATTTTTATTATTTACTTTTTTTCGTGAACTCATTCGATTTTAAAAACACGCAGCTAATAGTCAATTTCACATTTATATAAGATTTTTATTATTTACTTTTTTAGTTAATAATAATTATAGCCCTCAGTGATTGAATTCAATAATTGGTTTAATCGATTAATAAAACTCTAATATAATCATCTGTATTAAGTCGCACTCAGTGAAATCATATGATTGAATTCACAGCGTATGGTTCCCAATTAATTCATTGTTCATATGGGACTGCAAATCGAATTAATAATTATTGAACTTTAAAGGGACCAAGAAATTCAAACATAGAAAAATTTGTAAATCGTACAAAATGAGTCATAAGACTATCATGGTACATCTGAGGTTCAAATAGTACCATAAAAAGTACTATAGTACCTACTTTATCATCCCTGATTCAAATATTGAGAAAAAAATTTCACAACAAACCAATACATACGCACTTTAGGCTGTCGCTTAACGTTGAATTCTATTTTCAATAGATTTGTCCGCAACAGAACAGAACGAAAAAGTGAAAACTAACCACACATACATACTTTCAATTGAACAGAAACAAAACAGCTGATTCGTAACAGAACAGAACGTTCAAACTAATTCTGCCTTAACGGTTACTTTTCAAAAAATGCCGTTAATGTTTGCAAAAACGGAAGACTCCACTTGGTGGCCCTCCCCGGTGGAATATCGGAATATCGCTTAGGGAAAGCGTGGTCGTAGAAGCGCAAAATTACACATGTGTTATATTCAAGTCATCTTAGGGTTAATTTAGTACAGAATATATTTTTATGGATTTATCGAATGGTTTTAGCCAGGTTTGCAAAAAAAGAATTCAAATAGTTTTTGTTCAAATATATATAAAAACCAACAGTATCTCCTTGAATCTGAATGCGGCATGGTACGGGTTAACGTTGTTCAATATGTCCAAAATTTTTGGCACATAATATAAAAGTATTCTGTTATTATCTTTTACATCACGTTTCTTAAAACTCAAAAAGTAGTAAGAAAATCTTTAACGTTTTTTGAAAATTGAAATAAATAAGTCTGGGTTCACTTGGGGTCGCAGGTCCACATATGTTAATAATGTTCGAAATATTTTTATTTTTAACTTTGAGTAATGCTTATAAAATAAAACTATTAAAGTTACAGAAGTAGCTTATTTTTGATTTAAAATATTTTATGGCAACAAATAAGCCTTTTTATTACTAACACAATTTCCCACAATTATTACTAACACAATTTAATCTCTTAGATGTTTTCAACAAGTTTAAGCAATAAAAATCTAAATTTTTTAGATTTTGTTGAAAAGATTTTTTTAAAAAAATTTTGTTCGTTTTTGAAATCACCGTAGGACAGGTTAACGCCATCCAAAACAAAAAACTTCTTTTATGTCTCACAATTATGAGTGCATTAAATAAAAAAATTATGTTTCAGTAATCAATTTTAAAAATGTTTAAAATTTGAGCTCGAATTTCTTGCTGAAGTAGTATTTGGCACATTAGTGGTCTGGGGCATTATTTATTACTTTGGTAGTTCTTAACCGATTATGGATTTTTATACCTTTTTGAATACATAATTTTATCTTAATCTCGATTAATTTATCATCTAGAGTAAAAACTATTGCAATATTGCAACAAAAAAAACTGCAAAAACTAAAAAAAATATCCCTTTTTCCCATATAAACACATGTTTTGATCTTTAAGGCCCTATAGAAGCCGTGGTCGTAGGGGCGTAAAATTTCACATGAGTTATTTTCAAGACAAATACAACAAAAATTAAAGGGTAGCGGCTCAACATTTCTAATATTTAAACTTGTAGAACACCTTAAGGGACACCCTAATATACATATATATTTAATTTCTAAATATATTTAAAAATGATTTAACACTTTTAAAAAGTGGCGAAAATTTCTAACAAAAACCGTGCTTTTAAAGTCTCATTTTAAAAGAAGTAGTTCAAAATACGATGACAATTTTTTAAGAGTACGTATTTTTAAATAATTTTTATAAGATAATTGTAATTTTTTTGGATTTTTTTTTTTTTTTTTTTTTTTTTTTTTTTATTCAATTCATTTTATTGTAATTTGAAAGCCCATGGGGCCAATTAAGCAAAATTACAAAGACAACTTACTAGCTAATGTGCATAATTATAATAATAATATATTAAAAATACATAAAAATATAAGAATATAAGAAACCCACTCAGCGATAGTTATTTTATCAATGAATAAAAGTATTTACTTCATATCATAAACTCTGTTAATATCTGAAGTATAGGATCCTCGAGCTCTACTTAAATATACAATATTTACAAGTCGATGTTTTAATTAAAAAAAGTATTGAGAAATTATGAATCTGTGATTTGTGCTTGTTCATAAGCAATAAGACGACGCCTCTGTAAAGCATATGAATTAGAAAATGATTTAAGCGCTCTAGGCAGAGCGTTATATAATTTAGCCACTCTTACAAAAAATGCACGATCTAATATCGTAGTCAGCTTTGGTAACAAAATCTGTTTATTCCTATTAGATGTACTAAATTTAAATCGATCTATAAAGCCGGAAGGATAACCGTTCTTAAATATTCTGTAAAAGAGAAGAAGATTACGAATCTTGATAAAACTATTAAAACTACATCCCAGAAAGTCTTGCACATAAGAAGATATATGATCACGGTTTCTTAGTGAATAAACATATCTAATAACACGATTGAAAAGTAACGATAATTTTTTCAAATTAAAACCAGGGGTACCAGTATATACCTCAATACCATAAGTAAAGATAGGCATAACCATAGCATGTTCAATTCTTCTCTTAACTGCCATTTCGATTCATCCAATCAACTGTCTCATTAACATAATAGTTAATGTTTGACTGAAAAACATCTAAAAATTCCTCATCACCCGATATCATCAGCTGCAAGTCATCAGCAAATGCGAAGGAAGTACACATACTGTTATCATATATATAAAAAAGGTAATTAAGAAACATTACAAACAAAAGTGGCCCTAAAACCGCACCTTGCGGTACTCCAGAGACTACTGGTAGAGTCCTACTAGAACTACTACCAATCGAAACATATTGAAAACGATCTTTCAGATAAGAGGATATCAGTCTGCAAGCACTAGTTGAAAATTTAAAATAATTTGCCAACTTTGCAATAAGTATCGAATGCGGAATTTTATCAAAAGCTCTACATAAATCAAGCGACAGTAAAACTGACAGTCTGCCGTTACTAAATACACTCCGTAAACTATCAGTTAAATTAAGTAACAGTTGTGTGGAACTACGTCAACGTCTAAAACCATATTGACAATCATGCAAAAATCCATTGGAATGTAAATAATCAGTAATTTGGTTTTTTATCAAAATTTCAACGTACTTAGCCAAAATAGGCAAAATTGAAATTGGTCGGAGATTATTTAATTCATCTGATGTGCCATGTTTACTGATCGGGGTAACCCTAGCCAATTTCCAATTATAAGGGAAGCAAGATGTAGTCAAAATCTTATTTACCATATGCAAAATGTGATTATTAAAAAATGGAAATACTAATTTTAAAAATTTCATTGAAAATCCATCACAGCCTGCAGAACTCGATTTAATTGTTGAAAATGCAAGGATTAACTCATCAATAGTAACACACCTAAACATAAAGCCCTCTAAGCTTGAATCAAGGACAATCTGTTCTGTAGTAAGATTGTCAAAGATTTTATTGTTGGATTCCCTTTTGTACTTCCTCATAATCGACTTGGCTTTGTTTCGAGCTATACAAAGAAATCTTCCAATTCTCATCGGTCCTATCATCCAAATAAGCTTTATGTGCCAAATTACGTAAAGATAAATAATATGTAACTTCAGGAGCCTTTATCCACTTAGATATACTGTTTACTTTACTGCGCTCTACGAATGGAACTATAGAGAGAGTGAACTGTGTTAAGAAAGGAATTCAAAATATTAAGATGTTCATCAACATTACTCGTTTTATATAATTGGTTAAAATCAAAGGACCTTATACCATTCAACAATTCCTCATTATCTACCGCATTATAATCAAAGTATTCATAAAAAATCTCAGTTCTCACAATCGGAAGAGAGAGACCCAAAAAAATTAAAGAATGTTGCGAAACACCTGGGCATTGAACCTGTCCAATTTTACCAACTTGTGTAGGATCAGAGACGAGAAAAAAATCTATCAATGATGTCGAGTGACATCTTAAATCAAAATGAGTCGGAATGGATCCATGTAAACAAGAAATATTAAGTCTCTGGCAAATTGAACGAGACTCAAGAAACATATTACAGTTGAAGTCACCCATAACCAAAATATTATCATAAGTTAAAATAAGGTCACTTATCTCATCTTCCAGAGTACACTCAAAAAAATAAGTTAGTGCAAAAGTTAGTAAAACGTCTTGTAAATTTGGTATACTATTTTTTAGTAAATTTTTTTGCTAAAATCGTGTTTTCAGCTAAAATTTTTGTTATACTTATTCAGAACTTAACTGTTTTATACTAATGCTTTACTAATATACTAATGTTTTACTAATTCATTTTGCTAAAAAAAATTGTGCTGATAAGCACATTAATAGTGTAGACGACAACCAGATTGAAAGATATACGCAGAATGAAGCAGATGTCTCGGCATGCCAAGATGTAGTAGAGAAGAGGAAAATGATACTAAAAAGTACAACTCTAATAAGACATATAAAAAAATCAACCATGGAAGACTTTTGTATCTGTTTTTCATACATAAAACAAATTTGAGGAATAAAACAACTTAAATTTTGTGTTGTCACCGGCTTGTGAAAATAATTGTCTATTAATAAAATAAAAGACAAAAGAAAATATTTAAATTTAATATGTATTTCTATAATAAATGTTAATAGATTAATAATCTAGTGTGGTCAAATTGCAAACAAACATATACAGACATGTAGACAGAGTAAAGCGAAAGACAAAGACACACATCTTAGGTAGATTTTTATGGTTCCTTTTTCTTATTGCAAATAAAGGGTTGTTTTTTTTCGTTTCGTTTGTTGTTGTTTATTTTTTCGTTTCGTTTCTATAATTATCTTCGGCAGTTGCGTCCTTTAAAAGAAAGCATCATTTAGACTACCATTGATGTAAGTAGTTGAAAGAAAATTTTTGTTATGTTATATATATTTATTTCTATATATTTTAAGATATTAAATTAATTCATGTCGTCAATGTGGGAAAATGAAAATTTTTATATTTCTTAATTATTATAAATTAATTTTTAAAAGAATCACAAAAATATGTTTTATGATTTTCAGCAAATAAATTAGCTCGCTGATTTTCAGCAAAAGATTTTGCTGACATTAGCAATTTTTTTGCAAGCACCCTCCTGACTAAAATTTTGCTGACTCAGCAAAATTTTTTGCTGACTTTACAAACTTTTTTTTTTGAGTGTATATTTAGGAATAAACTAAAACATGCTTTCTTAATATTTTCGAAATAGTTGGTGATTTAGCATATGAGTTATTCTGTAGGAAATTACCAAATCGGCATAGCTGGCATATCTTAGATTTTACTCAAACTAACTGGAAATGATATTTAATGTCTGAAAACCCAAAATCCAAGAGGATTTAATTTTTGCACACGGCACTACCAGCTCACGCAAAATAAAAAAACTAAAAAGTCTTGTTTTTGTGCGTAGTGGTTTGAGCTGTTAAAATTTTTCTGCTAGAGATATGTACATGATGAAGGCATCATTTTAAAGCTAAAGGATTATAGTTCCTATCAAAAATATAAAATTTGACTTGATTCATACACCCGCAAAATAACGTGGTATTGAAAATAAGCATATTTCGTTGGTATTTTGTGTTTTTCAATGAACTCCAGTGTCGGCGCTAATGAATATAAAAGCATAATAGTTTTTAGATACAAATTAGACTAATTAGAGAGTACTTACTCCCTACTTTTAACTTTATAACACTTCAAGACCCGTTTAGTTATTTTCACTCCTCTCGGATTAACAGGGTTTTAAAGAAACGCCTTTTTGATTTTTTGTATGTATTTTTATACTTTCCTCAATTGTTATATACAGACAAAATAAAAACAAGTAGTATTATCAAGTAACAAAGAATAATTATGGACTAAAAAATGTATTTAATAAATTCAGTAGATTTTGTATGTTAAAAAATTTTACAGTGGTGGCAGAAAATAGGCATATGATATATTTTTATCATTTACAGTAGAAAATTTCTGTATTTTAGCTTTTCTTTAAACACCTGTGAGTTCAAAAAGAGTGTAAATAACAAAACGGGCCTTAAAGTGTTATAAAGTTAACGGTATATTTAATTTTATATTTAATTTTAATATATTTAATAGTTTAATAATTAATAAAGTTATATTTATTAGTCGTTTATTTAATACAAATTTATTATTTTTTTTTTTTTATTTTTTATTTATTTATTTAAGTCTACGGAATCCTTACAGACTATTAACATAATAATTACAAAATTATAAATTAATATAAGTACAATATTTTTTTTTTTTTTTTCAAATAGAAGAATTTAAAAACAAAATGATGTTGCGTTTAATAATATTAATATTTGAAGAAAAATCTAACAAATTATAAAGATTATTAAAATCATTACACATTCTTATAAACGGATCAGCATACATTTGACGATAAAATGGAGTATATAATGGAGTATAATTACGTGTTGATCTTGGAGGAACGAAAAGTACAAAATTTTCTAACAGGAAATCGGAGCATATATCACCATTAATCAAATTTAATAAAAATGTAACGTTTAGCATTGTCCTTCTACTTTTCAGAGTGGGAAGCTTAACGAGGTTTAGTCTGGTTGTATATGAAGGTAGATTATTAATGGTGCTTCGTAAGCAGAACAGCAAAAATTGTTTTTGCACTGATTCAATTTTTCCAATTTGAACAATGGATAATGGATCCCAAATCACAGATCCATATTCCAAAATTGGTATCACGAGCGATGTATATAATTGTTTTGTTACATTGGAATCTGTAAATTCCTTAGCCCTTCGCTTTATGAAAGCTAAGGTGCCACGAGCTTTATTAATCGTCAATAAAATATGCCGTTTAAAATCCAATTTTGGGTCTAAGAGAATACCCAAATCTAAAATATTATCTACTAATTCCAACTGAAAACCACCCAAAGAGTAAAGACCAAAAGATTCTGTCCTTCTAGAGAAGCGCATATGTTTACATTTTTTCAAATTTAGTTCCATTAAATTAGAGCAGCACCATTCGTAAAAACTATTTAAATCCTGCTGTAGATAAATCTGATCGGAATTTTTATTAAAGCCACGAAACATTTTAACGTCATCAGCATACATAAGAACGTTTGAAAACTTTATTACCGATGGTAAATCGTTAATAAAAAGAGAAAATAAAATTGGTCCAAGATGGCTACCTTGAGGAACTCCAGATGTTACAATAATATTTTTCGAAGTTGTGTTATTAAAATTAACATTCTGATTTCTGTCTTTTAAGTATGACTTTATCCAGCTTAAACAATTTCCAGCGAAACCCATCATATTTAGTTTTTTGAGTAAAAGATTATGGTTAACTTTATCAAAAGCTTTACTGAAATCAGTGTAAGGAAACCACGATTTACCAAAGTTGTTAATTGTAATAGATTAGTTGTTGTAGAGCACCCCTTACGAAAACCATGCTGAAGAGGAGATATTATAGAGGAAATTTGATGACACAGAGAATCAGTTAAACATTTTTCGAATAGCTTTGGAATCGCGCTGAGTTTTGCAATTCCTCTATAATTAATAACATTTGACTTATTTCCAGATTTAAATAATGGAATTAAGAAAGAGTCCTTCCATAACTTTGGGAAATAACCATTTTTAATGGAGATATTAAACATTATGCTCAAGGGATACGCCAAAGCCTCTGCACAGTTGATTAAGATGCAACTGGGAACACCATCAGGCCCACAAGTTGTTGAGTTTTTAAATTCTTTTAAATTTTTAACAATTTCATCAGTAGTTATAAGAGGAAAAGTTATTAATTGATGTTCTGTAACTGGAAATGGATAATCATTCAAAGTGTCATATTGGGCATTACAATAAGTTGAACCAAAGAAAACAGCAAACATCAGTTGCTAAGCCAGTTTCTTCATATTTTTTAAATCGTTTATTCTTTAAATTTTTTAGTCTCGATAATTGTTTTGAGTTCCAAGGTGGACCATAATGATTAGCAGGAATATGTTTTGTGAAAAAAATTTCAAGGACGAAATCAGTATGCAAGAATATCAAACTGAACCATGGCCACAGTGGAGTAAATAACAAAATTTGTGGAAATAATTCGGCCATTTGTTAACTTGTGGTCCGATTGCAATGAAATTTGGAACATGCATAAAAGACATAAAATGGAGTTTAAGTTTTGATTTTGAACCTTCCAGACCCTTTGGGGCGGCAAAATGGCTGCCCAAAGTTGGGTACTTTTTTCATAAAAAATTTTGAGTGTTTGCCATTTTTTTGTTTCTCATCCGATTTTCAAAAAATTAACACATTAGTAATCTTCTTGTAAAGATGAACAAAAAACATGCTTACATGTGTGGGTTACCTCCAATAGTTTCCGAGATATTCCGATTTGAAAATGTGAAATTCCAAGTTTTGTCCGACTCAGGTCCAAAGTTTTTCGAATATCGGGAGAACATTGGGACCAATTTTCGTTTTAAAATAACGGTTATTTAGCCAATATATATTGTCTTTTTTCAGTCAAAAATTACATTAGTTTAAAGTAGAAATTAAAAAAAAAAGTAAATTTTGGCGATATTTTCCCCAAAAAGCACCTAACTTCTTATCGCTCCAGACAAATATTTTTCTTCTGAACATATAAAGTATGTATACTTTTTTGAAAGGTCTTTTTATATAAATGCGAGCTGTGGTAAACAAAATTTTGATTTGTAAATACTTTTCCCCCCATCCGCTTCCAAAGTTGCCATATTTTTGAGGTAAATATCAACTTTAACTCACAGTTAAAATTTGTGCACGCCTCCAATTGGGTAGTGGAAACCGGTTTTAGATACTCCAACAGATACCTAATGAAGTGTGTAAGTCATTTCCAATCCCCGCTTTAAATGACGACATGGCAGCAAAAAACGAAAAAAATCCCATTTTTGGAAATTTTTTTTTTATTTGTAGTAATTGTTGGATTGTTTTCAGAAAATCATAATTTCTGAAACTTGTTTCGATTTGTTGACCTTAAGGTCTAGTTAAATCCAAAAAATCATTGGATTATGTCTATTAATAAATATTTTATTGAATAGTGAAAATTTTCATTTAAGCAAAAACTGAAATTTTTACCTTCATATTTGGATTACCCAAGTTTTTGTTTTACCAAGATGGCTAAATTTTTTAAAAACATCGCAATCTACAGGCAATTTTCTTTTTAGCGATACCAAACACTGGTATGTTATGTTCATAACTTCTAAACAGAAAATCTTCAAATGTTAGCCCTTATTCATATATTTCTTCTAATGTGTCCTCGTATTCACATCTTACATAATTGGGTCAGGTAAAAAGGGTTTTATGATGTTCTTCAGGTAAAAAGTGTTTTATGATGTTCTTCATTAATGAAAAAAAAAGACAAACAAATTAGGTTGTTTCTTTATTTAATACAAAATAATTGGACACATCATTATTTATATCTAACAGATAAAGCAAATCTTTTAATTCTGCATTATTAACAGATGCCAATGTGTTATAAGAAATCCATCGTTTTCTCATTGACGTCAGGACGAGATCGGAAGACAGTATTATGTTATTGAAAATATCTTCGTTCTGTGATTGCCTTGAACATTTTCTGGAACTGAACAATTGGGCATGTTTGAAATCTCGATTCCTTGCCTTCTGAGCTTCTTCTGTTAGTTCACCTAGAGGAAGAATGTTTGATGCAGTGATGATTTTTCAATGGCACAATACCTTATGAACTGTTGGTGTCATTTCTCTCCAGGGATATAATGATAATAGAAGTTTTGTTATTTCGTCGGTATATACTCCAAATTTTGAGGAATTTAGTTTATGTTTACTATTAATTGCCATTAATATGATGTTGATCTTTCGAAGCAACTCCTTGTCAATTCCTGTTATTATTAAAGTAATTTCAAAATCTCTAAAAAACCTTCTTGCTGTATTGCCATCGTTAGTACTTCCGCAACTAGCAAGTGGTTTATCTATGTTTAAGCCTGTCTGCCTTTTAAAGTCTTCTTGTATCCTCCTTTTTTCATCTGCCCTCATTTTTGACATTTCTTCGTTGTTTCTTACTGATTTTGTTTCATTTCCTGCTATGCTTTTATACTTTAAATCATATGCTATGTGTAAGAAGTGTTCCATGAACCTAATGCGGGCATGTAAGGGGGATATGCCAAAACCCAATACTTTTTTATTAATAGTCCTTTCTTTGGAAACATTTGAAAACTGTGATTTCTTTTCATTGCATATAGTGCATTCCCAAGTTGAGAGCGTGTCTGTTATGGCATTGCAAACCTTTCCATCGATCATTGTAAAGCTCAAATCAAAAGATATATTAAACTTGTAGTTACCAATCTCAATACAAATTGGCTCCAAAGTACATTTTTCTCCTTCTATATAATCCACCAAATTATTAGTAGTAGAGTTTGACTCTTTTATATACTCGAAACCAATGGGTCTGCAAAAAGCTTTGGATCCAGGTGCTGAATTGATCCATACATCATCGAAAGCATTACTTGTTGAAGGCTCAGTAGTAGAATATGAACGAATTCTTAATGGAACTAACGATGACATGAATACGCTCTTATATTCTGATTTGTTCTGGCCTTCGGAAGCATGTTTGTATTCAGGAATGGCTGATAAGCCATCACATCCCCACTTGCACATTAGTACAACATCGCAATTATTGACTCTTTCCAGCTGTGTTTTCGAGCAGAGTAGACAATTCAA
Source organism: Delia radicum (assembly GCA_021234595.1). Lineage (NCBI taxonomy): Eukaryota > Metazoa > Arthropoda > Insecta > Diptera > Anthomyiidae > Delia > Delia radicum. The sequence goes on from CM037851.1 coordinate 116,509,209, forward strand.
TGCAAGCTTCATGTTCATTAACAGCAAAAGGTTTTGGTAAGATACTATCCTTCGTATCCTTTATTGCGTTATATGAGGGCAGAATTTTGTGTCCTTTATCAATTAAAGCCTTTCTCAAAATAAGATATTTATTTTTGCTTAGCCCTAATTCCAACATAAGAGCAATGGCTTCTTCTTCTGTAAAATCTGTATCCGATAAAGGGGTGGGGATGCTTTTAACAATCCTTTTAAGCCGTTTTGGTGATGCAGTTGGAAGAACATCTGCGATTTGCAACGCCTCTTTAAGGCGATTTTCTTTTTTTAACATTTCCTTAAACGTGTCAGAAACTTCTGTATTTGAATGCGTAGAAAGAGTAATCGATGTTCTTTTTTTTAGATTTTGCACACAAATCATTATAAGGCTTACAGGGTGCACCAACAGCATACAAATTTATCTCCAGGCTATCATTCATCCACTTATAATACATTAGTTTTGACTTAGCTGCACAACCAACTTCTGCACGAATTTTTGTGCAGGTAAGCCAAAAGCGCTACTAACTCAAATTGGTTACCTGCCTTAAAGTGCAGGTAAACTAAATTGTTGAAAACTGCAAAGACCAGATATGATTTAATTTATTTTTATTAATTGTTTATTTCATATAATAGAATTTATATAAAAAACAACAAAACCAAAGTAAAAAAACATTCATAAAAAATTTTATAAGGTTTTTACATACAAATTTATGTAGGTACAAGCGTTAACTAACCAAACTAACTAAGTAAGCAAAACATAAGAGGCAGCTAACGGCGATCTTTTGTATGAAAATAATGTACAACTGCCAAAAACATGAGGCACTTATTTTAAATGCGCAGGTATGCACAGTGCACTTACTGAAGGCAATTGCATACGTAATTTTGTAAAATAACAACGAAACCAAAATTTTGTGCAGTTATGTGAAAAGTGCACGTAAGTAAAAGGCAGTTAAATCAAAACTACTGTATTTTGTTTTAAATTTCAGAATAGAGCCGGAAACGGACTGCATTTTTTTATCAAATAATTTAATAAAATTGTCAATTTTAGATATTTTTGCAGTGTCCAATTTAGTGTGATGTGAAGATTCAATTGATGCAACTACAACGTTAACCTTTTCAAATCTCTGTAGTTTTGAGTTGTCCCACAAAGTTAAGCACAATGCTTCATGATTTACTGTTATTACCATGATTGACGAGTTTTTTATGAATTTAAAACTAAACCTATTCATATTTATATACAAATATTAGGTACAAATATTAGCTATCATAACCCAGGTAACGGGGTCATCAAATACTAAGGCCCATGAAATATAAAAAGAGAGGGTATATTTAAAATAGCAATCATAAAACACGTATCTTTGGGTGGGCCCACAAAACCTTTAATATTATTAATGAAGAACATCATATAACCCTTTTTACCTGACCCAATTATGTAAGATGTGAATACGAGGACACATTAGAAGAAATATATGAATAAGGGCTAACTTTTGAAGATTTTCTGTTTAGGAGTTATGAACATAACATACCAGTGTTTGGTATCGTTGAAAAGAAAATTACCTGTAGATTGCGATTTTTTTAAAAAAGGTTGAATTTAGCCATCTTGGTAAAACAAAAACTTGGGTAATCCAAATATGAAGGTAAAAATTTCAGTTTTTGCTTAAATGAAAACTTTCACTATTCAATAAAATATTTATTAATAGACATAATCCAATGATTTTTTGGATTTAACTTGACTTTAAGGTCAGAAAATCGAAACAAATGTCAGAATTTATGATTTTCTAAAAAAAAATTCCAAAAATGGGATTTTTTTCGTTTTTTGCTGCCATGTCGTCATTTAAAGCGGGGATTGGAAATGACTTACACACTACATTAGGTATCTATTGGAGTATCTAAAACCGTTTTGCACTACCCAATTGGAGGCGTGCACAAATTTTAACTGTGAGTTAAAGTTGATATTTACCTCAAAAATATGGCAACTTTGGAAGCGGATGGGGGGAAAAGTATTTACAAATCAAAATTTTTTTTACCACAACTCGCATTTATATAAAAAGACCTTCCAAAAAAGTATACATACTTTATATGTTCAGAAGAAAAATATTTGTCTGGAGCGATAAGAAGTTTGGTGCTTTTTGGGGAAAATATCGCCAAAATTTACTTTTTTTTTTAATTTCTACTTTAAACTAATGTAATTTTTAACTGAAACAAGATATTGAACTAATTTTTTTTTTATTCCATTAAGAATATTATTGGCTAAATAACCGTTATTTTAAAACGAAAATTGGTTCCAATTTTCTCTCGAAATTCGAAAAACTTTGGACTTGAGTCGGACAAAATTTGGAATTTCACATTTTCAAATCGGAATATCTCGGAAACTATTGGAGGTAGCCCACACATGTAAGCATGTTTTTTGTTCATCTTTACAAGAAGATTACTAATTTTTTGAAAATCGGATGAGAAACAAAAAATGGCAAACACTCAAAATTTTTTATGAAAAAAGTACAGGGCAGCCATTTTGCCGCCCCCAAAGGGTCTGGAAGGTTCAAAATCAAAACTTAAACTCCATTTAATGTCTTTTATGCACGTTCCAAATTTCATTGCAATCGGACCACAAGTTAACAAATGGCCGAATTATTTCCACAAATTTTGTTATTTATCCCACTGTGCATGGGGGTATCCTTCAAAAGAGGTAAATTTAAAAAAACATTGTAGGAAAACTTCCTCACTCCAGTTTTCATATACTGGAGTGAGGATATTTTCCTAAATATTTTAACTTTTTTTTAATTCCCCTCTTTTGAAAGATACCCCCATGGTTCAGTTTGATATCCTTGCGTCCTGACTTTGTCCTTGAAATTTTTTTAACAAATCTAGGATGTATTTTTGATAACATACACAGTGCAACACATAAATTGGTTCCTCTTTCGTACCCGGTGTTTTTGAAGTGTATATCGAAACTAAAAAAAATCCGCAAAGGACTTGGCCAGATTACATCGAAATTTTTTTTTTTGGACACCCTAAGTTTTTGCACCCAAACATGATTTTTTTAAAAAAGGAAAATTTTTATGGAATCCATATATCATAAACCGTTCGGAATTTTGTTTTTATGTCTTTGGCAAAGTTGTAGATCCAAACCAAAGCAAAAAAATTCTCATATGGACCGACCCAAAAAAATTGCATCCACTGCATCAAAATTGCAAAAAATTGGGAAAAAATGCTACGGTTTATGATATATGGATTCCATAAAAATTTTCCTTTTTAAAAAAAATCATGTTTGGGTGCAAAAACTTAGGGTGTCCAAAAAAAAAAAATTTCGATGTAATCTGGCCAAGTCCTTTGCGGATTTTTTTTAGTTTCGAAATACACTTCAAAAAAAAACGGGTATGAAGGAGGAACCAAACGATGACCTTAAAAATGCTGCACTGTGATATATAAAAACTGGAGTGAGGATATTTTCGTAAGATTTTTAAGTTTTTTTTGAAATTTACCTCTTTTGAAGGATACCCCCATGGTTCAGTTTGATATCCTTGCATCCTGATTTCCTCCTTGAAATTTTTTTAACAAATCTGGGATGTATTTTTTGATAACATATATAAAATCTGGAGTGATGATATTTACGTAAGATTTTTAACTTTTTTTTGAAGTTTACCTCTTTTGAAGGATACACCCATGGTTCAGTTTGATATCCTTGTATCCTGATTTCTTACTTAAAATTGATTTCACAAATCTGCGACGTATTTTTTGATAACATATTTAAAAACTTGAGTGGGTATATTTTCGTTAGATTTTTAACTTTTTTTTTTTTATTTACCTCTTTTGAAGGATACCTCCATGTTTCAGTTTGATATCCTTGCATCCTGATTTCCTCCTTGAATTTTTTTTTAGAAAATCTGGGATGTATTTTTTGATAACATATATAAAAACTGGAGTGAGGATATTTTCGTAAGATTTTTAACTTTTTTTTGAAGTTTGCCTCTTTTGAAGGATACACCCATGGTTCAGTTTGATATCCTTGTATCCTGATTTCTTACTTAAAATTGATTTCACAAATCTGCGACGTATTTTTTGATAACATATTTAAAAACTTGAGTGGGGATATTTTCGTTAGATTTTTAACTTTTTTTTTTTTTATTTACCTCTTTTGAAGGATACCTCCATGTTTCAGTTTGATATCCTTGCATCCTGATTTCTTCCTAGAATTTTTTTTAGAAAATCTGGGATGTATTTTTTGATAACATATATAAAAACTGGAGTGAGGATATTTTCGTAAGATTTTTAATTTTTTTTTGAAATTTATCTCTTTTGAAGGATACACCCATGGTTCAGGTTGATATCCTTGCATCCTGATTTCGTCCTTGAATTTCGTTTAGAAAATCTGGGATGTATTTTTTGATAACATATATAAAAACTGGAGTGAGGATATTTTCGTAAGATTTTTAACTTTTTTTTGAAATTTACCTCTTTCGAAGGATACCCCGTGGTTCAGTTTGATATCCTTTGCATCCTGATTTCATCCTTGAAATTTTTTTTAACAAATCTGGGATGTATTTTTTGATAACATATATAAAAACTGGAGTGAGGATATTTTAATAAGATTTTTAACTTTTTTTTTTAAATTTACCCCTTTTGAAGGATACTCCCATGGTTCAGTTTGATATCCTTGCATCCTGATTTCGTCCTTGAAATTTTTTTCACAAATCTGCGACGTATTTTTTGATAACATATATAAAAACTGGAGTGAGAATTTTTTTCGTAAGATTTTTAACTTTTTTTTTAAATTCCCCTCTTTTGAAGGATACCCCCATGGTTCAGTTTGATATCCTTGCATCCTGATTTCGTCCTTGAAATTTTTTTAACAAATATCGGATGTATTTTTTGAAAACATATATTAAAACTGGAGTGAGGATATTTCCATAAATATTTTAACTTGTTTTTGAAATGCCCCTCTTTTGAAGGATACCCCCATGGTTCAGTTTGATATCCATGTATCCCGATTTCGTCCTTGAAATTTTTTTCACAAATCTCGGATGTATTTTTTGACAACATATATTAAAACTGGAGTGAGGATATTTTCGTAAATATTTTAACTTTTTTTTGAAATTCCCCTCGTTTGAAGGATACCCCCATGGTTCAGTTTGATATCCTTGTATCCTGATTTCGTCCGTGAAATTTTTTTCACTAATCTGGGGTGTATTTTCTAACAACATATATTAAAACAGAAGTGAGGATATTTTCCTAAATATTTTAACTTTTTTTTGAAATTCCCTCCTTTTGAAGGATACCCCCATGGTTCAGTTTGATATCCTTGTATCCTGATTTCGTCCCTGGAATTTTTTTCACATCTTTCTGCTTTCTTTTGTAGTAACATATATAAATACTGGAGTGAGGAAGTTTTCCTAAGATTTTTAATATTTTTTTTTAAATTTTCTTCTTTTGAAGAATACAGTCATGGTTCAGTTTGATGTCCTTGGACTCTGATTTTGTCCTTGTATTTTTTTCACAGTTTTTAATGCAGTTTTATTTCAAAGCTGTAAAAACTTGGTCGAAGAAGTTCGTTCAGGTTTTAAAAACATATGCTAAATCACCAGCTATTTTGAAAATATTAAGAAAGCGGGTTTTTAGATTATTCCTAAGTATACAGAGCCATGGCAGCTTTAAATGTCATTTTATTATTTATTAAATATATTTTACAGATTTCACTGTTTTTTTCTTCTTTTTTTATTATTTTATAGGTTTTGGTACATATTCGATTTTTTTAAAAAGTAGGCCAGTTAAAGTGGGCTAACTTCATTTCGGTGTAGTGAAGTTAGCCTACTTTTTTTTTGTTCTAAAAAAAGTGGGATATTAAAATGTGCTAACTTCACTCTAGTTCTAACTTCACTCAAGTTACATTTTCTGTATTTTAAATGAAAATAAAATATTTTTTTAACTCAAAAACTTGTAAATATAAATATTTTTTTGTAGTTTTTTTTTTGTAAATTTTTTAAAAAAATGTTTTTTTTTTCAACAATGGATTTTGTAAATACAACAAAAAATTTTTGAAAAACGGACTTATTTCAGAACTTTTGGATACAGTAATTTTTTTCAATTTAACTTGTACAAATGTACTTGTTCGGTATTTTTTGAAACTAGATTACTGGAAAAAGTAATCGGAATTTTTTTTTTAAATACTTTTGTTGGAGAAATTGAATTTCTTTTCGAAAAAGTACTGTTTTGGTGAAGATATTTTTTATAAAAGTACTGTTTTAAAATTGGCATTTTTAAGAAAAATAAATTTTTTTTAGTTAATTTCATTGCAAATGGTATATTTTTTAGGAAAAAAGGTAAATTTTTTTTGGAAAAATGGAAATGTTTTTGGAAAAGGTACTTTCTTTGAAACAGGTATTTTTTGGGAAGAAGTAATTTTTTTTTTAAATTGCAACTTTTTTAGAAAAATTTAATTTTTTTGATACTTTTGTTGTAAGAAATTCTAATAACAAAGTCCCCTGAAGATTTCCTTGGGCAGGAATGAAATCCGGATAGGGACACGCCTACATCAGATTGTTTTTCACAATTTGTTAAATAAGTTTTGGGACTTTAGCACATTTAATTACTATAAATGCAATTAATGTTTATCCCGATGAAAATAAATTTAAATAACAAATATGCAGGTGCTTGTGCAAATTTAAATATAACTGACACTAATAGAAAACATATGATTTTCTATTGTTGATTTACTTGAATAAACGTCACTACATAGCTAGGTCTGTCAAAAAAACAGAGTAGTATTTGGAAGATGACAAAGCCAATTGTGACAATATTTTGTTGTTGTTTTTGTTTTTTCTTTGATATTTTAAATTTTGAATATCGCTCCTAGACGAGGACAAGAAATTCTCATTGAGTTTGTGATTTAACATAAAAAATATCTCTAGAAATTCTAATAACAAAGTCCCCTGAAGATTTCCTTGGGCAGGAATGAAATCCGGGTAGGGACACGCCTACATCAGATTGTTTTTCACAATTTGTTAAATAAGTTTTGGGACTTTAGCACATTTAATTACTATAAATGAAACTTTTTTTGTTTTTTTTTTTGTGGAAGATACTTTTGTTGGAAAATGGATTTTTTTTAGGAAAAAGTGGAAAAGGTAGTTTTTGAAATTGGTATTTTTTAGAAATTTTTTTTTTTTTTTTTTTTTTTTGAACATGGTACCTTTTTCTTGAAAAGTTTTTTTTTTGAAGAAGTAATTTTTGAAATTGGTACGTTTTTTGAAAATTAAATTTTGTTAGTATTTGTTTTTGGAAAACGTTTTTTTTTAGTACTTGTTTTTTTTTTGGAAGATACATTTTAAAAATTGCTGCTTTTTAAGAAAAATTTAATTTTTTTGGTACTTTTTTTGGAAATATGGAATTTTTTGCATATTTGAAATTTTTACTTTTTTTTATAAAAATTAATTTTTTTTGGAAAAATTACTTTTTTTTTAAAAAAATACTTTTTTTGGAAACGCTAACTTTTTTTTTGGAAAAGATATTTTTTTTGGAAAAAGGTTTTTTTTGAAATTAGTTTTTTTAGAAAAATTTAATTTTTTTTTTGTACTTTTTTCCAATACTTTTTGTTATTTTTTTAAATTGGTTCTTTTTTTAGAAAAATTACAAAAAAGTCACTATTTGAAACTTTTGGTACTTTTTTTTGGGACTTCGTTAGAAAAATAATTTTTTTTTTGTACTTTTTTGACAATAGTTTTTGGTACTGTTTTTTGGTAAAAAGGTAAATTTTTTGGTACTTTCTTTAAAATAAACTTTTTCTGTACTTTTTTTTGGAAAAAGATTCGTTTTCGGTACATTTTAATTGGAAAAATGGACATTATTTTCCGAAAAAAGAGGAGTTTTTCCTCTTTTTGGGGTTCTCCGTTGGAAAATCAAAAAATCGCTTATTTGTGGAGGGGTAAGTCGGAGGAGGAACAAAAACCAAATTTCAAATTCCTAGGTCCAGACGTCTTGGCTGGACGATTTTGATTCACTAAGTCACTCAATCACGCCACTCTTATATAGTTATAGATAAATTTATATATTAACTTACACAAAATATTTAATGGAAATGGTGGACTAATGCCTTCGCCTTCAGCGTTAAAACCAACACATGAATAATTGCCAGCTGTGGATCTAGTAACACCTTGAAGTACTAATGAATGATTGCTTACTATCACACCCTGTGAAATATTCCTAGGTAGTGGTCTTCCCTGAAAAAGATTTAAATTATTTTAAATGAAACAGAATTAATATAAGTACCCGAGTAAGGAAGATTTGATCTGATCAAATCTAAAATGATATGATTGAATCTAATTAGATATGATTGAGTATAATTAGATATGGTGCCAGATCTGATGATATGTGATGAGATATGGCATTGGGTGATGCAGTTTATGGATCTAATCAGATCTAGCTCATATCTGAACGGATGAGAAAATTGGGTAATTTTCATGCGCAGATATGAGCAGATCAGGTTATATAGGATCATATCTGGTGCCAGATATGCTTATTTTAAAAACTTAAAAATTTTTCATAAATTTTATGTGTATACTATAAATTGCTTTTGGAATGTAAAAATATGCTGTGTTTTTGCGAAATAGAAATAAGGTAAAATAATAATAAACTATATCTTTAAGAAAGTTTAACAACAATAGTTTTTTTTTATCACAAGAAAAAGACGAAGATGACTGTCATTCTGCAGATAAATTAGGATTTATTAACGCTCTAACAATTTACTACGGAAAATTTGGGAGCAACCCGGCGATCAATAGCTGAATTTCAAAAAAGTTAAAATGTGAGTTTGTTTCACTTTGTTATCCGTTAATTTGAACTACTTTTAATACGCTTATTAAAATTTAAATAAGCGTTTTTTATTAATAATTTAACTAGAAATTTAAAAAGTTATTGAGCCTCTCAATATCTAAAAATATCAGATCTGCCCAGATCAGATCTAATTAGATCTCAAATTTTTCTCCATTTATGAGATCTAATTAGATATGTTAATATTTGCTGAGAGATCTGTTAAGATCTGGTAGATTTGGACTGATCTGATCCTTTTTCTACGGGTAAACAAGGATTTAATTTTTAAAGGTATGCATGCACATCCATGTGGAAAAATGCGATAGTAAAAAAGGACTCTAAAAGGTGGTGCAAGAGTTTTCAGAACATTCTGTTTCCAAAGGTTAAAGCTTTTTAAAACTATTTAAATGATAACCATGATTTACAGTGTGAGGATTGTATTTTTTAGTGTTCTCAAAGCGAACTTTGAAATGATTTTCCAACCGTCAAAAATCGTTCGTATAACATTCTTGTTATATCCTCCACCACATTGAGAGTATACATTAGGGACCCAAAAAATTGTTGTTTGTTGCACAAGCTTGATTTGAATGTTTATGGGGTGAAGTCTTTTTTAGGGTTAATGCCAAAAGTCCCTGTCGTCTTTGCAAGCAAAATTATCCCATTAATTCCTAAACTCGTGATGTACAAATGCTGAATGTTGTGAGAAATAGAAAGTTATCGAAATAACTTTCTATTTTTCCTCCCGCATTAAGGCCTAAAAGAAATGTCAAATCATTTGAAAAGTCATAGATACTTATTTCCGTAAAATAAGTCGTATGACCTCTTCTTATTGATCCAACCTTCGTACTGGTAAGAACTCTTCCATTGTTCATATATTTAAAGATAATACATATTCCAAATCGTAATTCCTACTTCATTTGTTTTATTATTTTTTTCGGTACTATTTGGGAATATTTTCTATTGAGAATAAAATCTATTGGAGATTTTATTTCGGCTCAGAGAATTCTTTTATCCCTTATCCAGGAATCATCCAGTTACCCAAACATAGTGATTTTGAGAAAAACATTTGGTCCAATCGAACCAGATTTGGAAACACTCTGAGAGTTCAATCAAAAAAGATCTTACCATCGACTCTTTTGTTCTACAACAACAGCAACAACAACAAATCCAGCATTTTAACAAAGCAACAGGTTCGTTTGAATTTTGCTTTTTCATTTATTTAATGTAAGTTTGATAGTGCAATAGAAAACGGAAAGACAACTTTAAAACTCCGAAAGTTCAAAATTTAAATAAATTAAAGGGCTTACACTATTAAGAAAAAATAAAAGTGAAATAATAATTAATATGGTGTGAAATAAAAAGAATTTATTGATTAAATTTAAATATTGGAGAAAGGAAAATTTTCAAAAAACGAAAAGTTGAATGCAAAAGAAGAAGAGGGAAATAATTATTAATCTGCCAAGTTAAATAGGCCAAGGAGAAGGAAGAGTTGCATCATAATATCTATGGATTAGAGTTCACAATTTAATTTGGTGAGTCACTGAATTTTATATTATACAAATGGTCCAGGAACATATATGATGCTATTTTTTTTTGGTTAGTTTTGGACATACTTTTTTGTCATTTATTTCCCTTTTCGTTCCCTTTACATGCGTCGATCATATTGCATCATTCTTCCTTTTGGGTTCATGCATGCATGATCTCATGAGTATGTGACGATTTTTCCCCCCTTTTACAGAATTTCAACATATTTTTATTACATATAGGCATATTTCAAAAGTGTTTTTTACTTTAACTAAGTCGTATTATTAATATTTTCCATAAGAGTTAAAATTCTTTCAAGAGTGTCTTTCTTTAACTAACTGTCTCTTATTCTTGATTTTTTTCCGTAATTTCTTTTTTTAAAGAGTATTTTCCTTCAATAATCTCTTTTTTAATATTCTCTTCCTCAAAAGCTTTAATTGTTTAAAGCAGGGATCGTCAAAAAATTTTTGGTTGTGTATTAGTGAGTAAGAGAGAGGAAAAAATTGAGAGAATTACAGTCATAGAAAAATGTCAGTAATTGACGCCATTCTGATATTCATACAAAATAAGAAAATCAAATACACCTGATTAAAAATGGCTTAAATATAACAGTGTATGATGTTATATAATTATGTGTTATTTTGTGCGGTTAAGGCGACACAAATATATGTATGTTTTTATATATAATTTCATCAACGTCCATAAAATTATACAAATTACAAGGGAAGTATCTTTCTGCGGACCGTCAGATCCTAATGAAATTAAAATATATTATAGAGAACATACAACTTTGGAAACAATTTTTTTTTAGATATATCTAATGACACAAACATATTATTAAAAAGCTATCAAACAAAAAAAATTCGAACAAACTTTCGAAATATGTCTTAAAAAATGCATATAATTTTTACATTTCATTTATACATATTTCCCTTTATTTCGATGGCACAAACATCTTGTCCATAAAAAATATTTACCAAAAATTATTCTTGTTTTTTTTTTGTACGTATACTAGGGTGTCCATAATGTGGATTACATTTTGTAATTAATTACGTCCTCAATTACCCATTAAATGTAATTGTTATTGAGAATTTTGAATTACAATTACATGTAATGTGTAATTCAAAAACTTGAATTACAATTACATGTAATTGTAATTAAGAATTTTCGTTTACAATTAGCTGTAATTTTAATTCAAAAATATTGAATTACACATTACATGTAATTGTAATTCAAAATTCTCAATTACAATTACATGTAATGGGAATTGAGGATGTAATTAATTACAAAATGTAATTCAAATCCCCCAAGCCTGCTTAAAAATTAGATTGCACAACTATGTTTCTTAACAAAAGTTTTTTAGTTTTATCCCCTTTATTACATATCCAATTTTAATTACGATCTGAGGGTCCGCGCAAAGATACTTCCCTTGTTAGACTTTATAACTTTAGGGCATGTCATTATTAGGTCTTTACAAGAAGATAACAAATCTGTTGTTTTACGAAAATCGGTTTAAAAAAAAATAAGGCGACTTTTCAAAAACTTCTTTTGAGTAAAAAAACCCCTTTTCAAATGTACAAAAATAAATATATAAGTAAATAAAAAATATATAAATATATAAATAAATAAGTAAATAAATAAATAACTAACCAACTAAATAAAAAAATAAATAAAGAAATAAATGAATAAGTAAACAAATAAATAACTATTAAACTACTAACTAAATTATTTATATTAGTATGAAAACAATCGCAATGTCTTTTAAAAACATATTCCGTACATTCCTTAAATGTTTTATGACATAAAAGGCATTGTATGTTTCCAAAAGCATTTTTGATCATACAATATTTTTTGAGTGTAAACATGAAAAAAAATGTGAAGGCATCCGCTGAACATGTACACTTGTCGCAATCTCATCGACGACTAAATGAAAGAGCACAATAAGGTGTGTGAGGTAGAGAAATTTTAGTTTGCACAATTGTGCAATGAAATGGCGACCCCTGGTTTAAAGTATAAGAGTGCTTTACTTTTAACTATCTCTTTTATTTTGAATTGGTGATTAAGAGCTTAGAAATTACACTTACACTCTTTTTCTTTAAGGCACTCTTAACTTTCACACAATTATTTTTGAGACACCAACACTATCTCAAGTTTTTTTTCCCCCTTTCATTGAACTGGAAAGTCGTTTTGTAGCTCTTAGGAGAAGTGGTAAAGTTAAACTCTTTACTTTGTAAAATAAAAGGAAAAGATTACCCCGTTTCGTTTTACCCAACAGACAATTGGCATATTGCAGTCGGTTCTGCAGCTTTGTTGGCCTCAGGATATAATAAATTTTTCCTTAAAATTGTGCCAAAATATAATTTCTATTTTTTGTATTGGTTTGGAGAAAATTTTATGATATTTATCATCGGGATATAGAATACCATCTCACATAATCCCGCAGTTGACCATATTTTTGGGAAGGAAACTCTAATCTGAGAAAAATCTAAATCTAGTCCCAAAGTTGTCAATTTGGGACATCATTCATGACCACATTGGTATTTATCCATCTTAATTTTGTTTCCATTGTGCATACTGGGTCTTCGATTAAACGAATACACATTCATATACATATAAGCGTGAACATTTGTACACTCAAAAGGAAATGTTAGTGGTAATGTACTAATTTTTTGTTTAAGAAGACATTTGCCTTCTATAATTACAGACACAAAACCTTTTATTACTTTTTCGTGGCTGGTTTTGATATTTTAATAATTTTTAGAGCGAATTATTAAAATTAGCGAGAAGGTTTTACCAATAGTATTTTCTGCTGTGGGGCCTTTGTTTGAGTGAACATAATTATTATATTAACATGAATAAATACCAGGCCTAAGTTCTTAAGCCATTCCCGGTATTTTTTAATTCTGCGGTAAAATTCTGCCTAGAATTTTAACTATAGATTTCTTGTGTTTTGTAAAGTTTTTTTTTTATAAAATTTTCATGCTAAAAATATAATTAGTATTCAGCAAAAAGTATATTGCTGAGAGTGATATTGTGACTTGATGTCCGGAAAAAGTATTATTGTTGTCCATAAGGTATATTATTATAAGGGATTTGTCGGAGATATTTACAGATTTTTTTTTTCCTTTGAGTATACTTTAGTCAATGCATTCATATTAGAGTTAGATTCTAATAGGAATTCATCTGCTTTTCATTGATTTTATTTTTCTATCCCGTTGTTGTGCCATATCCGATTTAACGCACGTGAAACTTTTTCCCCTTCGCAGCTGTTTTTGGTAAATTTTTTTGCTTTCAGTCTAGTCTCTGAGAGCAAATAACGGAAATTTCCTTCCGAATCTGAGCGAAGAGACAGATTTCCAACAAAAAGTATTCTAAATATTAAATTTTATCCATATTTTTTTCAGGTTCATTGAACTCTTGTGTTACAGATACTTTCTTTAAAAAAAAGTATCTGCACTATTATTGAAAAACAGCTGATTCTATCAACGTAATTAATTTATTCCGGGGAAAATACGAATATTAAAATATTGTAATTGCTTAAATTTTTTTTGTTGAAAATTGCATACATAATATATTCGACATTTTTTTATTGTTATGAGTACTCAGGGAAAATCGGTATAATTTAAAAGTCTTTTTTGGCTCTAACAGTGCTATTTTAATTGATTAATATAAAATATCCATCTAAAGTATAAAATATAAACTTTTTCAAGTTTTTTTTGTGTTCCTACACTCGGATAAAATAATCAGAATCTAGTTGATGAATATTTCTAGAATTTTTTAAGATTTTGAACGGAAAATTTTATTTATTTAGTTTTTTTGGAACTGCTGCAAACTTTTATTTTAGTTTGCATTTTAATTGATTTTAATTTGAAGTGCTGAAGTGTTTTCAAATTCTATTGATCGGTTTCTGATTCCAAATCTAATTTTTCTAAATCCATCGATTTTGGAAACAACCAGAGTTTCCCAGTGCACCTTTTCGAATCTTTTGTTTCCTTTTGTTTTAGTCCTTTAACGTTTTAACGTTTTCAAAATGTCGTTAGAGAATTTTATTCGATTGACTGATAGCTTAGTAGAATTCGATATGAATTTGAACGACAATAAGTATCCAGTCAATTCTATTCCTGCGATTAATTTGCACAGGAATGAATTAAAGTCCAATTGGGTTCGCATAAAATCCGCTTATGAAAAGTTGCTTAATGAGATGGAGAGCGAGCATGTTGCGGAGAAAGCCTCCTAAAGAAAAGCTATCAAGGAGGCGGACGACGATACCGTCGGCCTGGAGTCGATTAAGATTAAATATAGTGGCACGTACATTACTTATTGCAATTGCATGACAAAGTTTTCCGAATTCGCTGATGCTCTGAGAACTGAGTCGTTTTTTGGACTTGGCTCTTCAAATAGTCCTGCCACTACTGAGTCACTGGAATCCCCTTCTGTTAATTCAAATTTGAATAATCTGCATCTGCCTCCATGCGATATAAAACAATTTTCGGGGGACTATTCAGCCTGGCCCACATTCCGTGACCTTTTCGAAGCTGTTTGTATACGAAATTCTAGACTCAGTCCCAATAAGAAGCTCCTCCATCTGTCGAATAAAACTTCAGGGGAAGCTCGTGAAATTGTCGCTAAAGCCCCTTTAACCAATAAGGGTTTTGATGAGGCTTGGAAGAGCCTTTGCTCCCGCTTCGGTAACTAACGGGTCCTAGTGCACCAACAGATAAGGACTCTTTTAAACCTTCCATCCATTGATTCTGAATCAGGAACCAAACTGTGACACCTTCAACGAGATATTAACGTAGTTATTACTGCTCTTCGTTTATATAATATAGACGTTGTTAGTTGGGAAGCTCTTTTCGTCCTCATTTGTAATGACCGATTGCCAGAGGCTACTTTGAACTTATGGGAACAGAGCATAAGTGATAAATCCTACAAATTCAAAGCTGAAGAGTGCTCGTCGAACTGCAAGTTCTTCAAAAAATTTGAAAACTTTTCAAACTTCGGTTCAAGGATCCTAAATGTCCTCTCTGTTCAAAGGAGTTTCACATAATTCGTAAGTGTCATCGGTTCCTAAAGAGATTAAGAAACAGAACTTATGCATTAACTGTTTCTCTAGATAAAGATTTAAATTCTAACTCTCCTAAGACAACTAGCTCCAGTAACACCAATTTCTCCTCTGAATCCAGACTCGCCTCCATTCGCTTCCACTTCTCGTTCCACATATATACAGTCCACAAAAATTTCAGGAGGTGGGGTGGTTCAGAGTTTTTTACTCGTAACTCTAGGGGTGTTTTGCTAGGTACTGCTTTAGTCGACGTTTGCCATCTGGGTAAACGATATCAGGCACGCGCTATTATTGATCCTGCTTCAGAAGGATCATTTATTTCTGAAAGTTTTTCTAAACTTATTAGGCTTCCAAAAAGGCGAACAAAACCGTGGGACGTTTTGGGTCTTGGTGATTTTGTTTCTGCATCTACACAGCCAGGGTCGCCATATGATGACACTATTGAAATACCAGTTGATGCCTTAATTGTCCAACAGGTAACTGATAAGCTTCCTTCCCAGCCCATTCCCGAGTCTTACTTTTCGGATATTCCACAAATTCAGCTCGCTGATCCTAAGTTTTACAATGGTTCAAAAGTAGACTTATTATTAGGTGGAGAGGTTTTCCCATCATTAATGCGATCCGCCACTAAGCACGGGGTTTGTAAATCCTTGATTGCTCAGGAAACTGTATTTGGGTGGATTCTGACTGGTCCCGTTCCTATTGATTGCTGTAACTCAGACTTCCCTATGGCATCGAGATTTTAGACAAAGAGATTTCACGCTGTTGGGAGGTGGAGGATCTTCCACGGAAGCACTTTTTATCCCCATTCGATCAATTTTGTGAGGACTTATATGTAAAAACAACGAAAAGAGATGAACGTGGCATGTATACTGTATCTTTGCCTTACCTTTTCCGCAATCATTGAATTTCACTAAAAGAGAAGTTTTGTCCCAGATCGCCAAATTGTTTGATCCTGCCGGCTGGCTGTCTCCGTGCGTTATTCAGGCAAAAATAATTCTGCAAAGAATATAGGTAGAAGGCACAGATTGGGATGATATCATCTCTCCAGAGTCTCTTTCTCAATGGAAGACTTTCCAATTAAGCTACGCATATATAAATGACATTCGCATTCCTCGCTGGATTGATTTTACTCCAACTGCAGAAGTCCAATTCCATGGGTTTTGCGACGCTTCCGAAAAAGCATACGCCGCTGCTCTTTATATCCGAATAGTATACAAGAATTCCATATTAACTCACTTGGTGTCGTCGAAAACAAAAGTAGCTCCTGTTAAGACCTTATCGATTCCGCGATTAGAGCTTTGTGGAGCTGTTCTCCTTGCAGAAATGATTGATAGTCTTCTTCCAAGATTAGGCATTAAAACATATTCAGTTTTTTGTTGGACTGATTCCACAATTGTCCTTTCTTGGCTCGCTAATCCCCCTTGTTCTTGGTTAGCATTTGTCGCAAATAGGGTATCAAAAATTATACAAATAATTGATCCTCAACACTGGTACCACGTAACTTCCGAAAATAATCCTGCGGACTTGGCGAGCCGTGGTGTTCCTGCACAGGATTTAATCGATAACAAACTATGGTGGTGTGGCCCAAAATGGTTTCAAAGTTCGGACATTTCACCTCCTAGTTCTGAGGAGAAAATTGTCGGTGAAACTGATTTAGAAAAAAAGTCAATTAAAGTCCATTTTACCTATTTTAGTCAATATGATGACGTGCTTGAAAGATTTTCTTCCTATTCAGGCAATGCGAGTTCTGTCCTATGTATATAGATTTTATTACCGCACCCATCCTAAATATCGGTCTAATTTCACCAAAGAATCCACTGTGATAACAAGTTCCGAGATTCTAGCGGTTCGCGATCGACTCATAACCGTGTGTCAAAAAGTTTGGTATCCAAATGAATACAAATCACTTTCTTCCCAGCAAACTGTAGCGTCTTCCAGTTCTCTTTTGAATTTAAACCCATTTCCAGATCAAGAAGGGCTTATCCGCTCTTGTGGTAGACTATAATCTTCTCCAGGGCTATCTTTTAATGAAAGATATCCAATTATCGTGCCATATGCTTGTCAATTTTCCAGGCTTCTGGCTCAATTTGTCCACGATAATAGCCTTCATGGCGGAAACTAGCTTGTTCTTCGAATTATAAGGTCAACTTATTGGATTCCGAAAGTAACGAACCTAATTAAGGCTACTATCAATAAGTGTAAGCCATGTCTTCTCTACAAAAAAGGTGCCAGAAACAAATTATGGCCGCGTTACCGCCGGAAATATCTGAAATTTCTCGTCCTTTTACCCACACAGGATTAGATTTTGCAGGTCCTTTTGACATTAAAAGTTATTCAGGTAGATCATGTCGTATTTCCAAAGGCTATGTTTGCGTGTACGTGTGTTTTTCCACTAAAGCTATACACCTTGAAGCCACCTCAGATTTGTCCACCCCCGCCTTCCTAGCTGCCTTAAATCGTTTTGTGTCACGCCGTGGCTGCCCCCTACATTTTCACTCTGACAATGGCACAACGTTCGTCGGCGCAAAAATTATCGCTAGGGAATTCATTCAGACGTATCATCATGCAATAACGGCACACTACGCCCTTCGGAATATAACCTGGCACTTTGTACCTCCAGGGGCTCCACATATGGGGGGTTTGTGGGAAGCTGGGGTAAAAAGCTTAAAGTCACACTTTCGTAAAATTTCTGGTAACTTTAAGTACTCATTTGAGGAGTTTTCAACACTGTTATCTAAAATCGAGTCTCCCGTTATCTCCTATGTCACAGGACCCTTCCGACTTCTCTGCACTAACTCCGGAACGTTTTCTCATTGGTTCACCGATATTAGCCCCTGTAGATCCACAGATAAACGAGTCTCTTATGTCTGTCAGAAATCGTTGGCAAAGACTTAAGTTGGTACATCAAAATTTCTGTTCTAGATGGAAAACCGAGTACCTTAAGGAACTTCAAAAGCAGACAAAATGGTGAAAGCCAGAAGAGAACCTTAAAGAGGACTTAATAGTCATTATTAAAGATTATGACTATTGATCTCCGAACTCTTGGCGTGTTGGCAGAATAAAGAAAGTTCATGTAGGGCCTGATAATCGTGTTAGAGTCGCCGATATTCTCGCCCAAAGGGGAACTATTAAACGACCCATTACTAAATTGGAAGTTTTATCAGCCGAAACTTAAATATTTTGCACTTTCTTTCAGATCATAATGCCTAAAAAATCATCCAGAGGACAAGATAGTCAACCACCACGTCGTCGCAAAAGCCCATCCAATCTTCCACGTAAATACAACTCATTTTGTGTCGTATTTGTAAACGGCCTCATCCTTTTAGAACGTGTAGGAAATTCTTGGCAATGAACATTACTGAACGTATCCGTGCTGTCAGCACCAACAAGTATTGTTCAAATTGTCTCGCTCTTGACCATTCCCAAGGCGTTTGTTTCACTAAACATGGTTGCAAAAACTGCAAGAAATTCCACCACACCCTTCTGCGCATCAATCCGAGGTTATTTAAAACCTCTACGAATTCTTCGAAACGTTCCCTTTCTAAGTCTCCGCCGTCGACATCCAAAAATGCACTTCCTAGGAACCCTTCGCCTTCGCACCTTCTACATCGAAGTCATGCCACACGGCCCTCTTGCGGCAAAATACTATAATTCTGCTTCCAACCGTTCTCGTTAAAATAGAGACGACGAATTCGCATACACGTTGTCTGCTTGATTCTGGCTCTGTTACTAGCCGAATATCTAAGAGACTTGTTGAAAAACTTGATCTGGTGACTTTGACCTTGCAGGATGAAACTATTTGTCTATTGACATTGAAGTCAAGGTACGACTCAAGCTCCAAAATTGAGGGAGCCTTTAGGGTTGACAACCGTCTTTACTACCCAAACTCCTGCTCAGTCGTTGCCAGAGTCGTTTAAGAAAAACTTTCGAGATCTCTTTCTGGCTGACGCAAAGTTTTATGAGACCGCCGGTATTGATGTAGTCATAGGTGTCGACCTTTATTATTATTATAACTTGGTCAATGACCAAAATTTTCTTTGCTTCCGAGTCAACTTTTTAATAAAAAATGTTCAATCTTTAATATTATGTTCATAAACCATAAGTTTTGCAATTCTTTTGTACATTTACGTACGTTACTTTTTTAGTAATTTTTGAATAAATTTTGAAAATTACGCTTTATAACTTTTAAAATTTCTCTTAAGATTGTAAAACTAATGATGCAGTTTAAAAAATTGATAAATTCTAAATCGTAAAATTCTAAATCAATTTAGAATTTGCCATTAATGTTCCAGAGTTAATCCCTTTTAAAGCTGTGTAATGGGTACAAAAACTATTAATATTATAAGCTCTTTGCTATCGGATTTGCTTTAAACTTTGATATTTGTAATTTTAAGGGTTTCACTGACTAATCATTTATGATATTTGTTAACTTGAGCCAAAAAATAAAAGCTTAACGAGAAAAATCTTCAGATTATGAGATTTTTCGCGTTCCACGGACTTGCCATTTTTGATACTTGATACCTTGAGCGAAAAAATTAGTACTAAACTTGAAAAATGTCAAAATCCAAAGTCGAAATGGGTAAATGAGTGAAATTCTACTCTCACTTAGACACTAGAGAAAAATTCCACTCACGCACAATCACTGACGAGAATTTTATCTCCACACACTCACTCACGCTGACGTGGGAAAATTCAGACTTTTTGCCAAAATTCTACTCAAGCAGACTCACCCACTCTAAAATTTTACTTACGCACACTCACTCAAGAAGAATTTTTTCCTACTCATACTCCCGTTAATAGAATTGGGTTTCGCTCGCACTCACGCATGAGTCACGTGAATCAAGCCAAATTCTGTTCACCTGCCCATCTCTAATTTAAAGTTTCAAGCAAATCCGATGCAAAACTGTCAAACAGCTTATAAAATTCTTAGTTTTATACAATGGATACAAAGCTTTTAATGGGTATAACTCTGAAAAAGTAATAGCAAATTGAAATGTTTTTTTATTACAACATGATTAAGAATATATATATTTTTAAACTGTATTATTAGCTTTTTAATTTTAACAGACATTATACAAGTTATTAAGCGTTGTTTACAAAATTCATTAAAAATTACGAAAAAATTAAATATATGGTATGCAAATGTACAAAAGCACTGCCGAAACTTATGGATTATGCACATATTTTGCTTTAAAACTATTGTCTTAGAAGCTAAGAAAATTCGGGTTATTGGCCAAGTTATAAATAAAATTCAGAAAACGTCCAAAAACCCGTGAGTAATATAAATTTCACACACGCTAATGCGCGATTGTCGTAATTCAAGCAAAATTCGTGTCACGAGCCCATCTCTAATAGAAATAGATTGCTTATTTCTACTTTTTTATGCAAAACAAATTAACGTACAATGATGTTATATTCAAAAAAATAAGTTAGTAGAAAAGTTAGTAAAACCTCTTTTAAATCAGGTATACTATTTGTCAGCAAATTTTTTGCTAAAATGGTGTTTTCAGCTAAAATTTTAGTTATACTTATTCAGCACTTAACTGTTTATTGAACTGTTTTACTAATTAATTTTGCTCAAAAAATGTGCTGATTAGCATATTAATAGTGTGGATGACAACCAGATTGAAAGATATATGCAGATATAGATGTCGCGCCATGTCAAGATGTAGTAGTGACGAGGAAAATGATACTAAAAAGTACAACTCTAGTAAGGCTTATACAAAAATCAACCATGGAAGATTTTTGTACCTGTTTTTCATACATAAAACAAAATTGTGAATTAAAACAACTTAAATTTTGCGCTGTCCCCGGCTTGTGAAAGTAATTGTATATTAATTAAATAAAAGATAAAATAAAATATTTAAATTTAATAATGATTAAATGTTTATCTGTAAACTAAATGTTCATAGAGATTAATAATCGAGTGTGGTCAAATTGCAAACAAATATAGAGCAGGTAGATAGACTAAAGCGAAAGACAAATTCACATATCTTATGTAAATTTTTATGTTTCCTTTTTCTTATTGTAAAAAGAGGTTTGTATATGTTATATTGTGCTATTTTTTCGTTTCGTTTCTATAAAAGATAGTAACATTTAGACAACCATTGAAGTAAGTAGTTGAAATATAATTTTGTTTATGTTATATACATATACTTTTTTCTATTTTTTAGATATCACATTAATTCATGTCATCAATGTGGGAGTATGAACATTTTTAAATTTTGTAACGTACTGTTAATTATTTTTAAAAGAATCACAAAAATATGTTTTATGATTTCAGCAAATAAGTTAACTAAAGTATAATTTTTCTACAAATTTTATGAGTTTTTTTTTAAGTCTAAGTTCAGAAAAATAATATTAATTTTTAGCAAGGGTTTTTTAATTTCTAATCTACTAAGTGTTAGCAAAACTTTTGCTGGATCTACTAATTTTTGCTGCCAGTAGCAATTTTTTTTGCAAGCACCCTCCTGATTAAAGTTTTGCTGACTACGCAAAATTTTTTGCTGACTTTATTCACTAACCTTTCTTTTTTGAGTGTAGTTAACGATATTTTTGTCGGGCGTTTACTTTTAAACTTATTTTATTCAACTAAGATTAAGAATTTAAAAATCTTAATGCGGCACTTAATTAAAATAAGAAACATCAAATTGCCAAATTTATATTGCAATTCCTTATAAACCATCGCTATAGAGTTATTAATTAAATTTCTAAACATTTTTATCGCATATTTTCTATTTTTTTCTGCAGGAAAGTCGTTGCTCTGGTCATGTATAACTAATGTTTTACTCAAAAATAAGTCAGAAAATTGCGAACTAACTTCCTGTTATCCAATTGTGGCCCACTCATAGAAAAACAGGGAACTTGTGAAAACTTTGTGGTAAATTGTTCCCCTTTTTGAAGTCAAGCTTCATATAAAAAATATATCTGGTACACTCATCAGGGAACTTCTGCTGAAAATATTTGAAGTTGTTTGAGTAATAAAATATCTTTATTTTTAAGTAAAAAACAGTCATTTATAAAGAATTTAATTGTTGACTACATTTGCAGGTCATTTAAAAAACAAACCACTGTAAATTACTGAATTATCATTTTACAGTCATTTAATACAGTATTTTTTTTTATTTAAAAAAATAAAACAAATAAATGTTTGTTTGTTTTTACTACATATGCGGTTAATTTTTACTGCAATTGTGGTTAATTTTTTTCACAGTAAAAAGCAAATGACAATATTAGTTTAGTTTACTGAAATGTAAGTCGTCCTTTTTCAAGTAAAGTTTCATTTCTTTTTAATTACATTTTCAGTTTGCCGTGAAAATGTTTACTCGAAATTGAAAGGCCTCAAATCGTAATTTAAATTGTGAAAGTAAACAATTTTATAAGAAAGACAAAATCACTAAAAGCTAAAAAGCTCACTTTTCCATTTAAAAAATAGTAGTATTGTTTAGGATAGTCAATTCTTCGGATTTCTATTTTGTTCGAATAAATGGTCAAACATTTTTTGATCGAACGAGCAAACGAAACATTTTTAAAAATTATTTTATTAATCGAACGAATAACGAATTAAAATTATTTTAGAAACTCATAAATAACACAGTTCAAGGAAATCAAAAAAAGTTGATGCATCGGAAATGCGACCAATCATATTTTAAATACTTTGGGACGCTGATCACGAATATGGCCTTAGAATTTCAAAGTTAGCTATAGGTAAAGAAATATTTGAAAAAAAAACTTTTTGTTTGAAATGTACAAAATTGGAAACAAAAAAGCTACTTGTTTACAACACTCAAATAGTATGAACTATGCTGTTTAATTTCATATATTACACGTTTCGTAAGGTGAAATAATTTTCCATATTTTATTTATATTATTATTATTATTTAAAGTTACAATTTCTCATTTTTCACTATTTCGTTAATAAAAAATAAGAATCAACATTTTAATATGTGCCTTTAAAAAACATCACTAGCCAGCCAGAAAAATACGAACGGAAAAGCATTGGCCCAGTGCTTTCAACGGTGGTATGAGCGTTGGCAGTGCGTTGGATTTCTGAAGATTTAAGTGCTTTGCCAACTCCAAAATGATAACACCGGGCAATGCTTGGCCGTTTCTTTTTTAAAACGTTGGCAAAGCACTGGCAATGAGCGCTTTGCCAGTACCAAAACCATAATTTTAAAACGTTTTGAAATCATTGGGAGAAAAATCACTAAAGTGCTTTTTTAATGATAAAATAAGTGCTTTGCCAACCCCAAAATGATAACACCGGGCAGGGCTTAGCCGTTTCTTTTTTAAAACGTTGGCAAAGCACTGGCAATGAGTGCTTTGCCAGTACCAAAATCATAATTTAAAACAGTGTACTTATTATAATATTTTTATAAAATTTTGGTTTTATTATTTAACATAATAAAATTATGTAAAAAAACTAAACATACAAATTCAACTTCTGCAATATAAATTAAAATAAAATTCAACAAAAAAAACATTTGTATCCTTACTGTGAACTTGTAATTTTTTATAGAGAAAATTTAAATTTATAAAGGTATAGATTAGAAAAGTTTTTAAATACGATTTGAATAAATACTTATTATACACTCAAAAAGTCAGTTAAGTCAGCATCATTTTTGCTGAGAGGATCCTTCCGGAAAAATTGCTAATATCAGCAAAAAATTTGCTAAATTAGCAATTTTTCTACAAGGATCATTTGAGCAAAAATGTTGCTGACTTTACAGATTTTTTTTTAGTGTATGAATTTGATTTGAATACCATATGCTTATGGTTAGTTTATTGCAAATTAATTTAAGATTTGAAAAAAAGAAATAGGAATTAAATTTAAAGTATGTAAAACAAATTTAAAAAATACTATTCATTTGTTATTTTTATTCAAACTTGCTAACTTATTTAATAACAAGTACATGCATTAAATTTCGTTTGTACTAACGGTTGTAAATATAGTAAATCGAGCACTGTCAAAGCACTTTTGGCCAGCGTTAGGAAAGCATTGTGAACAAGGGCTGTGCCCTTATGTTAACGGTAGTAAATTTTGTAAATAAGTACTGGCAATACACTTTTTGATAATGTTGGGAAAGTAAATTTGTAAATCAAGTACTGACAAAGCACTTTTTACTAACGTTGGCAGAGCGTTGTAAACCAGTGCTTTGCCAGCACTTTATTTGTTGAACCATTGGCAAACAGTGCTCTGCCAGTGCTTGATTTTTCAGACCATTGGCAATTTCTGGCTGGGTAGTTACTTCATTTATGAAAAAACTCGCGTGATTTCTATTTTAGATTAAGAAAAAAATCGCTTAAACTACAAACATTTGATATATTCAAGTATGTTTAACGCATGTTTTGTAATCAATATCAAGAAAGTTTTAGTTGATTGAAGTGGGTTTTTCCGAAAAAAAAAAGTTTTTAAATGATTCCTGTTCAAATATGTACTTTATACTTATTTTACTTATTTTCTCCAGTACAAAATTAATTTTAAAATTAGGCATACAAATTAATTTTAAAAAATGTTTGAAAACATGTACTTCAGATTGAATTTTCTGAAAGTTTTGATGTACAATTGATCGGTTTTTTGATTAAATAGATTAAGTGGAATAAAAATTCACATCATGTGCTAAAATTTTTGCAAAATTCGAATAAGGGGTTTTATAACATTCACAAAATAGAAATGTAAGGGGAGTTTTCACTTTAGTTGCAAGGATGTCCTACATCCTTCACCCAATCGCAAAAAATTTATAAGGTTCTTAATTTTTAATATGATTTCAAGGTATGGACTTCGATACCTTGAAATCATATTAAAAATTGTTCGTACTCGTGGTTTATTCAGGTATACGAAAAAAGAAAAAACTTGGCTTTTGGTAAGAGTTAAATTCGCTAATATTTTGAAAAGTTTATCTTATATCAAATGTGGTGTCACATTCGTGATCATCGACCTAAAATACATCAGAACTGATAAGTCTCATCTCCGATGCATTTTTAGTGTTTAATTCTGTAATTAAAGTATTTTATTCTATCATCTCAAAATTGTATGGATTTTGGTATCAGTTTTAAAATACTATTATTTTAGACTATAGTATATAGTAGACTATAGTAGCATTGTTATCTCGAAATGAAAAAATTACAGTTGTTAATAGGATTTTACACGATAATAAGCCACTATTTAGGGATTTCAAATCCGTTTGCGTGAATCACTTTCTGCAAGGGCGCAAAAGCTATGGCGGTTTAAAATTTAAAAAAATTTTGATTGAATTCAAAAAAATGTCGCACATGTATACCATTTATTTAATATTTTTTTTTTGCGATTTCATGAAAATTTACTACCGTATATTTAATTAATAAATTAATTTTTGACTTAAATTCGCGGTTTACGCGATGTTTAAAAATTATAATTTGTTATACATTAAGGCCCAAAAATTTGCACTCGATGAAGGCGCCCGGTACAAAAAACACCAAAAAATTAAAAAATCTGGTAACATTTTGAAATAGAGACGGAGGAGATTAGAAAAATAAACAAAAAATATAAAAATAGAATATTTGTGTTGTTAGTGTTGTCACTTCTGAGTATAATATACAATAACAGAATAGCTAATAGGAAAGAAAAACTGCAATTTAGCATCATTACATTCGAGGCCATACTTGGGTGTGATCGCTAAACGGTCATGACTTGGTATTGTTACGTTTGTAATGTAAAAAGAGCGCAGGTTTGATTCTTACAGCCGCAGATTGTTGAAAAGTTTATCATATAGAGACAATCTGACAATTAATACACAAATAATAATACAATTTAAATGGAAAATCACTGATGGCGCCTGTCCATAAAAAGAGGCAGAAACTAGTCTCGTCTGATTTAAAAATTAATAGTGATTATAATTTTTAGGGAAAAAAAATAAAAAAAACGTTTATTCTTCTTCTTAACCTTAACATTTCTACAGAAAATGGTTTCAATTTTTGACTACCATGTATTTATTTGTTTGGTTATGGCACGCCAATGAGGTACCAGTTTAATTTATCTCTCAAGTGTTGGAAGATTTTCGTATTAACAAATGGAATCCAAACGCTGAAAGCCCGAACAAAAAAAAGTGATCTTTCTTTCGTTAGGTTTATATAGGAAGAAGAAGAAGAAAACATTTGCATTGAAAAATTAAACGGACTCGTTTAATCGATTGTTTTAAATTTTTCATATTTGCGAAACAAAAACAATTTGAAATATAGACCTATGGCCCTAATTTTGCACTTCTACTAGTTGAAGTGTTGTTTATCGAAATATATCAGTTTTTCTCAAATATAAAAATTGCAAAAGTTATTGAAAAACAAAATCAATTTCAAAGGTTTTAAATATTTTTAACATTAGCCCATATAACGGCGATAGTTTCAGTATATCGAGCTGTTAAAATATTAGTTTAGTTACCATAAATGGAATTCACATTATAAGAGCTAATGTGCTACCGTTGTAAAAATCAATAGTTTTGTGTAGTTTAAACTTTAAAAATCATTTTACATTTAAACTATAGCAATTTATCTGTGAATTCATACTGTTTGCTTGAACGAACGTTAAATTAAAATTTTAGCTATTTTTCAAAATAGCTTTGATTGTATTTTCTCCATTATTATTTTTTATTCTGTAGTGCCGCTATATTAATATATTTATGTTATATTTGTTTATTAATTATTTTATGTAATTCATGTTTTAATTATGTTAAAATATTGTTATTATGTTTGTCATTAATGTTATTTTAATTTTGAAATTATTTGTCCTTAAAATCAATGAAATGTTATCATTTATTATAGTTTAAATAATTACTATTCTCGAATTTGATTTTATTTCACGGATTAATTTATTATTGTTTGCTTAGAAACTCTCTTTACTATTGTTTTACAACGCTGTTTAATCTAATAACATTTAAAGTTCGAAAGTAACTCTTTTTTTAAATTATCGTTTATTTTGTTTTATGTCATATTCGTGCTGTTCTAATGCGAGATTAAATTAAAGCTACTGATTTAAGAAAAATCACTCGGCTTGTAATCTTCATAAAATAAAGAGCTCTAATTGTAAGCGCATAAAACTACAAAGGTGTTTATTTTATTATAAAATAAAAAACCATCAAACACTAAAACCTTTAAGACACTTGAAGACCTTTAAGTCCCTTGTGGATATTGGTTAATTCTGAGGACAGAAGCTGACCAAAGTGTCTCTTTCGGACCAGAATATAATTATAAATTATATAAAATTTCCCTTGCTACAATACAAACTTTCCCAAAATTGGTAAGTTTTCAAAAAAGTTTTATTCAATGAAGTATTTTTTTTAATTATTCGTTTTGAGTCTTTTTCTGACCGTGATAAAGTGCAGACGTAAATTGTGATCTTTCTTCTATAATTTTGCTAACAATTTAAATCAATATTTGTTATTGTTTGAAAAAAACATAATACATTGTGTATTAATATCAACCACAAATAATTTACTTATTATCAATTAGTAAACAAAGGGATTAATATTCTGATTTACTAATCCACTGCTGTTACAGCAGAATGGATAGTAGCAGCGATTCTACTGATGAAAGCGATGTTGTCTGGCAGACAGTCGCTGGAAACAGAACAACGAAACGACGACAGATTCGATCACCAGAATTAGTTTAACATAAAAACAAATTTTCAAAAACTACCAACAATAAAGAATTACTAAGTACTAGCAACAATATGTTTGCTGATGATAAATAACTTTTCAAAAATAATAAGCGCTGAAGATTATTCATACAATTCTTTAAGGGATGGTCAGGTAAGAGTAATGACAAAAAATGTAAAAGCATATAAATCAATTATAAGTCTTAATCATTTTCCATCTCTGATTGTAAAATATCTTGATGACAAGAAATTAATTGACAAGAAACACCTACCAAATTAAGCAGGAAAGGGCTTATAGAGTAGTTGTAAAAAGTCTTCGTTTTTCAGCACCAATTTCTGCTATAAAAGATTAAATCCAAAGCTTTGGCCATCATGTAAGAAATGTAATGAACATTAAAAGCAGAGTTTCAAAACAACCACTCTGTCAATAATTTTTGTTGATTTGGAGCCCAACTTAAATAACAAGAAATTTTATGAAATTGAACATTTATTCAACGCGATCGTTACAATTGAACCTCCAATTAAAACAAAAGACATCATACAATGTTACAGATGCCAGCAATTTGGTCACTCTAAAACATTTTGTAGAAAGATGTACAATTGTGTAAAATGTGGATTAAATCATCCTACGGATAATTGTCCTAAACCGGAAAATACACCACACTGCCAACTGCTTGCAACATCATAGTACAAATTATAAGGGTTGTATAATTTATAGAGAACTTTTGAAGAAGAAGTATATGTATCGCAGACATAATACGAATTTTGCTGAAAAAAGCAACCTGTTCAATTCAAATATTTTTTTTATTAATTAATAATCATATAATTTCAAATTATATACTATACCCCCAACCGAGCACTAGCAACTATGGCCTTCGGCGCGTTGTTGCGAAAACAGACCAGTACCTCTGGTGGGAATCGAACCCACGACCCCCGCACTGATAAGCCAGCACGCTACCAACTAGCCTACCGGGGCTCACCCAATTCAAATAATTTTCCAAAATTCCATAACACAAATAACAATTCTTTTGAAGGAAATCATCACTCATATGCCCAAGTGGCTAGAAACAGCAACAATAATAATCAAGAACAAAATATATTGAAAAGTTTTGAAATATTTATGGAAAAGCAAAACGAGCTCACAAAAAACTTTTAAGTATGATGCAACTCATTATGACAAAAGTATGTGTCTTAATCTACGTTAAGCATTATGAAACGCTAATGGCATATCCAATCATTCAAATGAAACTGACATTTTTCTTAAAACTAACTTTATTGATATTCTTTTAATTTCTGAGACTCATTTTACTAGCAAAAGCTGTTTTAAAATTAACGGTTGTGCGCCCCGGTAGGCTAGTTGGTAGCGTGCTGGCTTATCAGTGCGGGGGTCGTGGGTTCAATTCCCACCAGAGGCACTGGTCTGTTTTCGCTACAACGCGCCGAAGGCTATAGTAGCTAGTGCTCGGTTAGGGTAATAGTATATAATTTGTAATTATATGATTATTAATTAATAAAATAAAATAAAAATAAAAAATAAAATTAACGGTTATGATCTAATACATACAAATCACCCAGACAATAAGGCCCATGCAGGCACAGGTATTTTGATTAAATAAACTATAAGCTATGAGATTATAAATGGAGTTCAAGAGCCGTATGTTCAAGCAACATGTACTAAACTCAAATGTGATGATGGTGATCTAGTGATACATATATATCAACAATATATTTTCCTCCACGGCATAACGTTAAATATGAAGAATTTTTTAACACACTTGGCAGACGATTTCTTGTTGGAGGTGACTACAATGCTAAGCACCCATGGTGGGGCTCCAGAGTTTAAAATCCTAAGGAAACAGAACTACTTAAATGCATAACAAACAAACATTTTTCAAGTTTATCCACTATAACACCAACTTATTGGCCAAGTGATCCGCGAAAAATTCTGGATTTATTGGATTTCATTTTTTATTTTGGTATACCTAGTCACAAATTAGAAATAAAAAGTAGTACTGAACTAAGTTCTAACCATTCGCATGTTTTAGTTAACATGAATATCTCAGATAATTCAAAAAATACTAAATATAAAATTTTATCACCAAATACAAATATTCCCATTTTTCAACAATATCTAAGAGACTTAACATCAGACTAAAAACAGAAATCGAGCTTGATGAGGCAGTTGAACATTTTAAGAATTAAATACATAAAGCCTCGTATATTTCAACTCCTATAGAATATCCACATCAACAACAATACTCCAATTTTAATATTTCTTTTGAAACTCGACAACTCCTAAGAGAAAAAAAGAAGATTGCGAAAACGATGGCAAATAAGTAGAAGTTTATATGAAAAACGTTTATTTAATAAGGCTTGTAAGGAACTTAAATTTTTACTATATGAAGAAAAGAACAAAAAAAAATTTGAATTTATTGAGGAAATCAACAACTCAAAATATGATGAGCACCTTCTGTGGAAAGCTACAAAATATTTGAAAAGACCAACAAAAAGAAACATTGTAATAAAAAATTCCGATGAATCGTTATGTAAAACTGACAAGGACACCGCAGAGACATTTGCTACTCATTTAAAAAATACGTTTACTAAATTCTCGTTTAACACAGAATCGCAACAACAAGAAATAAATTATTTTTTGAATAGTCCTTTTTCACACCAAACGAAGTTAAAAAACAAATCAAGATATTGAATAAAAAAATGTCCTGGATACGACTTAATTAATGCGAACGTTGTCAGTAAATTTCCTCACAAATGTGTAGTTTTTAACCCTAATTTACAACTCAATTATAAGGCTTAATCATTTTCCATCTCTGTGGAAAGGTGCGGAAATAATAATGATTCAGAAACAAAACAAACCTCCACATCTTCTAACTTCATTCAGACCAATAAGTCAACTCGTAATATTTTCCAAAATATTTGAAAAAATATTTCTGAAAAGACTATTGCCGGTTTTAGAAAGTAGAAACATCATTCCAGAGCATCAATTTGGGTTTAGACATAAACATTGGACTCCCGAACAGATTCATCGAATTGTCAATGTTATAATTGAGGCTTTAGAAGAAAAAAATACTGTTTTGCTCCTTTTCTCGAAATCCAGAAAGCCTTCGATAGAGTTTGGCACTTGGGTCTATTTTACAAGATAAAAAAGCTTTTGAATGCACATTATTATCTTTTTTTGAAAAGTTATTTATCTAGTAGACATTTTTATGTAAAAGTAAATGAAAGCAGATCAGAATTGTGTGAAATTAATGCTGGATTTACACAGGGCAGTGTATTAGGTACCATTTTATACACCATTTATACAGCAGATATGCCAACAAGAGACAATGTAATGGTGGCTACATATGCCGATGATACGGCAATTATCGCTTCTAGTAAATCCTTAGCTGAGGCATCCTTACTTGTTCAAACGGAACCAGACGATCTTGAACGTTGGCTTAAAAATGTAACATTAAGGTTAATTCCGAGAAATCTAATCATACAACTTTTGCTCTCAGAACTGGTGATTGTCCCGATGTAATCATAAATGGTAACGTAATCCCAAAACGTGATAAAGTCAAATATCTAGGAATGATTCTAGATAGACGACTTACCTGGAAGTCTCACATAAAGAGTAAGCAGAAACAATTTAATATTAAAACTAAACGACTTTACTGGCTTATAGGTCCGAAGTCTAAGTTAAATTCAAATAATAAGTTACGAATCTACAAAGTTATTCTGAAATCTGTCTGGGCATATGGTATCCAATTATGGCGTCCAGCCAGCAATTCAAATATCGAAATTCAAGAGAGATATCAATCGAAAACTTTAAGATTAATCCTTAATGCACCATGGTACGTGAGAAATGTTGTGATCAAACGAAATTTTTCGATTTCATCTGTTCAAGATGAAGCCAGATATATAAGCGAGAGGTATTTGCAGAGGCTAAGTAACAACGTTAATCCTGTGGCGATATCATTGCTGGACAGTACCAATGAAATTAGAAGACTTAAACGAAATCATGTGCGCAGTGAAAAAAATAAATTTTCAAAAAATTTGCGCAGTGAAAAAAATAAATTTAAAAAATAAATTTTCAAAAAATTTGTGCAGTGAAAAAAATAAATTTAAAAAAATTTGCGCAGTGAAAAAAATAAATTTAAAAAAATAAATTTTCAAAAAATTTGCGCAGTGAAAAAAATAAATTTAAAAAAATAAATTTTCAAAAAATTTGTGCAGTGAAAAAAATAAATTTAAAAAAATTTGTGGAGTGAAAAAAATAAATTTAAAAAAATTTGTGCAGTGAAAAAAATAAATTTAAAAAAATCTGTGCAGTGAAAAAAATAAATTTAAAAAAATAAATTTTCAAAAAATTTGCGCAGTGAAAAAAATAAATTTAAATGAAAAAAGTGTAATTTCTGACTCAGTGAAAAAAGATAAATTTTCATAAACATCTGGCCCAGTAAAAATTCTGTGTGTGGAAAATTTACATAGAGATGTGAAAATATAGCTTATTTTAAAATATGTGTGTGTGTGTGTGTGGAGAATATTTTTATTACACAATTATGTTTTACCGACGGCTTTTCACAATTTTACATCTATGAAAAAAAGAAGAATTTTCTGCCCCAGTTTTTTCAATGGGATGATGGGATTATGTGCATAGAAAATTCT
Organism: Delia radicum; assembly: GCA_021234595.1. NCBI lineage: Eukaryota > Metazoa > Arthropoda > Insecta > Diptera > Anthomyiidae > Delia > Delia radicum. The sequence goes on from CM037851.1 coordinate 116,541,899, forward strand.
TTGTGTTTACATTATGAAAATATTTTTGAGAAGAATTTGTACACAATATAATCAAATTAGTGTAATATTTAAAATATGTGGATGACAGTATTATGTCAAGTGTTTTAGGTGACATAGTAAAATTTGGATACTATTTAAAATGTGTTTACATTATGAAAATACTTTTGAGAAGAATTTGTACACAATATAATCACATTAGTGTAATATTTAAAATATGTGGATGACAGTATTATGTCAAGTGTTTTAGGTGACATAGTAAAATTTGGATACTATTTAAAATGTGTTTACATTATGAAAATATTTTTGAGAAGAATTTGTACACAATATAATCAAATTAGTGTAATATTTAAAATATGTGGATGACAGTATTATGTCAAGTTTTTAGGCGACATGATAAAAATTTGTCTAATATTTAAATTGTGTTTACATTATGAGAATATATTTGAGTGAACAGATCAAATCATGATCAAAGACATCTTGTACGTCGCGTTGATATACATATAAAATTTTTTATAGATATCAAAAACTCAGCATACAGACATAATGTGTCAAGTGTTTTAGGTGGCATAGTAAAATTTGCCTAATATTTAAAATAATATACAAGACAGTGTATTTTGTATATTTTTCATTTTATTCATTTATTAAACGCTTAGATGTTTATAATACATTTCAATAAAATTAATTATAGATCGTTTTCTCTGTCTATAGACAAAACAGCTACAAGTATCAGGTCCCTCTCCGCAACTATCAATAGACCATGGACAAGTCTACTCTTCTATCTCTTCTGGTATTTTATGTAGGTATATCAAATGCATGTCCTTTAAATTCAGCGAGTCTGGGGTGTCCTCCTCTGATATGAACTCGTCGTTCATATATAATACTGTGCTCCCTTCTCTTCTATTTAGTCTTGAGCAAATGGTGTCGTTCAATTTCTTTAAAGGTTGTCGTCTCCATTGGATCACTGACACCGTTGTGCTCGGGTCGACACAGACTTGAATGATAATTTTTTTAACCTGAGGCATCTATATCTTGTTTATAGAGTCCCTGGTTGTTTGTCTTCTTACTTGCTTACGGATATAGTTCTTTAAATACTTTACAACGACTGTAATAGTAGTTATCATACAAATTAGTACGAATAACTCGGCACTGATGCTTATAGCTGGTGGTGCATTTGCAGGTGCAGGATTTTTCTTAGGAATATTGTTGTAACGGTTCGCTGTACTACTGCATCAGTAGTGTCCGCAGGATCGCCATATAATAAGTTAGGTGTGACACGAGTTGGGTTTTTTATTTTGTTAGTACTTATTAGTACTGTTTATTTTAAAGTTGTGTTTAACGTTAATTTTACAAAATAATTTACACTAGTATTTATAATAAAATATAGTCTTAGAACTAACTTCTCTAAAATGCTACAGCAGCATTTCCCACGACCTTGTTGCACATTTGTAACACATATGTTTCAAGTACTTTTCCGGGTGGTCAATATGTCAAACAGACATACACCCAAACGTTTTATGATACCGTCATAAACGCATCGCAAGTATACAAAACGATTGTAACAAGAAACCCTTTTATTGTGTTTACATTATGAAAATATTTTTGAGAAGAATTTGTACACAATATAATCAAATTAGTGTAATATTTAAAATATGTGGATGACAGTATTATGTCAAGTTTTTAGGCGACATGATAAAAATTTGTCTAATATTTAAATTGTGTTTACATTATGAGAATATTTTTGAGTGAACAGATCAAATCATGATCAAACACATCTTGTACGTCGCGTTGATATACATGTAAAATTTTTTATAGATATCAAAAACTCAGCCTACAGACATAATGTGTCAAGTGTTTTAGGTGACATAGTAAAATTTGGATACTATTTAAAATAATATACAAGACAGTGTATTTTGTATATTTTTCATTTCATTCATTTATTAAACGCTTAGATGTTTATAATACATTTCAATAAAATTAATTATAGATCGTTTTCTCTGTCTATAGACAAAACAGCTACAAGTATCAGGTCCCTCTCCGCAACTATCAATAGACCATGGACAATCAATGAAATGTTCCCCATGTATCGAGTCTAGGCACTCCTTATTTTCAAATTCATCCATTATATTCTTAAAGTTTAATATATAATGGAGATCCTCAAAAGAAATGTATCCATCATATTTAAAAAGAAAGGTGTCAATTCTCTCTCTCGTAGTGTTGGTATTAATATCATTGTTTCTGATATTTGAAAATAATAATTTAAATGTTCATAATAATATTAGTGATATGTTTATGGAGATTGATAGTGATGATGATATATTTACAAATATTGATTTGGAAGATGTAAATAAAACATTGTATTAATTTTCAATTGTATTATAATTTTTATTTTATTTAGATTTAAATTAATTTTTTTAAATATTTCTTATGTAATAGATGATATTTTATAAAGATTTTAGAAAAAATATCAAATATAAAAAATGTGTTTCTCTTAAAAAATGTTGGTGAAAAATAATTATTTTAGGATGAGTATAAAAATTTTTCTTTTTTTAAAATTTATGTATTTTTTTAAACAACTTTGCGTACTTGAGCAGTTAAAGGATTATATTCAATTAATCGATCATGGATGAGAATACAATAGGCAGACGTGTTTTCTGGAATATTACTGCTTGTCTCAAACTCAATTTTTATATCAATTGGACCGTTTGTAGTAGATTCATTTTGATGGCTCACATCAATGACAATAATAGGAGCAGTATGTTTAAATTCTTGACAATTCAGGATGGGTTGAGGATCTCTCATATAATAGTTTTGTTGAAATCTCACATACATATCGTAGAGAATAGCGAATCGTTCATTAGCAAATTTAATATTAAGATCATCATAAGGATACGATTCTGAATTCAAGTGAACTTTGAGATTAGTTATATTACAATGAACAAATTTTTTATCGTTTTGAAAGGCTATTAATGCAAAACGTGGACGTTCTCTGTTGGTAGCTAACTTTACATTCCAAATGTGACTATTTCCAGTTGTTAGTTGAGGATTATAATGGCAATCCCAACTGCGGAATGCTATTGGCAAGTTTTCTCCGTTTTTTATCACTTTCATCATATTTAATTTACTAAAATCCGATAAGTGTACATGAGGAATTCTCCATGAAATATTTGTAATTTTTATTTTTGGTTTTTCAGTAGCTACTGTTGAATATACCATGCCTTCATCACTTTTACTACGCAGTAAAATTAATTCATGTTTAGATTTTAAAATTACTTTATTGAAATCTTCAGCAAATCCCATTAAAAGTTTCAGTGGAATATAAAAATTGAAAAATAAAAATTAAAAATTGAAAATTAAAAAATAAAAATTGAAAATAAAAATTAAATTAGGGTTTTCTTATTTTTGGTTGTTGTTTTTTTGGAATGTGATAAATTTTTATTTTTCTAAATTGTTTTAAACAAAAATATTAATGATGGGTGTGAAAATATAAAGGAAAAATTTTAAATTTCTGTGTGTGAAAAAATGTTATTCTCTAAATATTGTTTTAATAAGACATTTTTCAATTATTTTCCTTAATTTTAATTATACGAATGTAAGAACAATCATTCAATAAAAAGCAGTCCAATAGTAAAGTCAAAAATGGATATTTCATCATCTCTAATTAATAAATTTAATAATTTCAACAGTAAACCAATTCTCTATATTAAAGACATGGAGAATTTAAAACCCTATATTGTGTTGAAAGCCATACGAATTAAAACTAAATTTGACAAATGCATAAGACTTGAAGTCGAAAATAACATTATATTTCTACCAACTAGATATAACGCCATGACTGAAGAAGAACTAGTGGAATTATCCTCTGGAAATTACTGCATTAAAAAAGAAGCTGGAGTACACGAGAAATCATATCAATTGCAGCTGGAGCAATTCAATTTAAATAATGAATATATTATTCTTCAAAATAGTACATATCCAGTATGGAATTAAAATGTAAATAAATATTATTAAATAAAACAAAATTATATAGTTTATTTACAAAAGTTTTCTTTTTATTTATTATAAATTTCATACAAAAATTGTAGGCATAAATGTCCACAATTAAACGAATTATATTTTTGATGTTGATTGTAGTTATATTCTAAATTTCTACCCAAGTATTTTACTACTTCCAACGGTGGCTGCAAATTTCCAAAACTATCAAAATATTCATTTTGTTGATTATTTTTATAGTATGCTACCCAATGTGTTCCACAGCCAATTGATGAATCTAAATTAATAATTCCACATTCTTTGAGTCTAGGACGTTTGGGGAGTGAGTCTCGCATAAAAATACCTCTAAAATAGGGAATATGTGTGGCAAACATCCTTAAATCAACATCAGTGAGTGGTCTTTTGGGTAGCATCTTTAACAGTTTTTTGATGATTTATTACATACAAGACCATATCCTTTTTTATATGGCTTAAGAAATAATCCTTTTCCCATTGCAATAGCCTCCATTGTTTTATTATGTTTAATGGCCTCATCAAGATTTTGCTTAGCATTTTTAGCAGTGTTAATTGCTTTAGCAATAGCTGCTCCACCAGAAGATAGACTACCTAAGGCTCCGAGTGCTGTAAGAATTGGTACTAAAGGCAAGAAACCTCCAATTTTGGGAACATTTATTATGCGAGGTATAACAACTTTAGATTTTTTTCCTTTTTGAGATTTATTGATAACTCTACGTGCAATTTTAATAGCGTCATTAATATCTCTGGGTTTTTCCTTCTTTAAACTTTTTGTAGCCATTCTTACCGCATCGTTAAAAATTTTCTTTCCACTTTTGTATTGACCCTTTACCCCCATTCCAAATTTAACTTCTGCTTTCATTGCGTTGCTTACAAAATATGCATTTGTTTTCTCGCCAATACTACTATCCTCGGCTAAAACTCTTTCCCAAGCACGATTTTCAGCTTGATGTCGTTTATTAATATCCTTATTTTGGGAATATGATTATAATGTTTAAGCAGGATGAAATGAATATGAAGCACATATATAGCGATCACGTTGGAATGGATATGAGCTATAAGAAATTTTATGATATATGTCAAGAATGTTGGAAAGACAAGTATGGATTTTTAATAATAAGCAAAGATGATGATTTAGATGCAGGTCGATACAGAAAGTCGTTTAATTTTTTCATTGAAATATCAAAAAGGATGAATTCATAAATATTAGTTAGTTACGAATAGATAATTGAATCAATTAGATCGATATCAGACCAGCCAGCAGACATCTGTTTATTAATATCATACCATCTAAAAGACTAGAACAGCTAAAAATACCTAATCTGATAAATCAGCACAGCTAAAAATATCTAATCTGATAAATCAGAACAGCTAAAAATATCTAATCTGATAAATCAGACCAGCCAGCAGACATCTGATCTGATAAACCAGACCAGCCAGCAGACATCTGATCTGATAAACCAGACCAGCCAGCAGACATCTGATCTGATAAACCAGACCAGCCAGCAGACACCTGATCTGATAAACCAGACCAGCCAGCAGACACCTGATCTGATAAACCAGACCAGCCAGCAGACACCTGATCTGATAAACCAGACCAGATCAGCTTGCCACAAATATATGTTCATCACACAAATCATCTAATTCTACATCTAACATCTAAATGCCACAAATCATCTAATTGTTTATGCAACTCATTTACAAGAATTCGTTTTGTAGTCATTTTTGATTTTTATATGTATGTCTCTTGTGATTTTGTTTTTTTTATATGTGTATGAGCATTTTTTAGATTGCTAATAATTGATTGATAATAAACAGCGTTGACATTTTATATATTACTTTATATATTTCATAATTTCAAGCTTCAATAGATGTGACATTCACAAATGTTGAATGATATGCACTTATTAATTAATTTGCAAGATATTCATTAGATTTTATATAATAATATCAGCTTCTCGCAATTCTTCAATTATTGAGACTATTTCATTATTATGATTATTATGACCAGCGACTTGTGATGCTATCAATAGCCGAAGGCGATCAACCAACTCATTTGGATCATTCCAATATATATAATTTGATTTATTTGAATTCAATTTCATTAAACCACTTCCTGTCTTATCATTTTTAAATAATTTACTTATAATGTTTCGATATTTATATGCTCTGGTGCCTTTTAGCTGTCCATCGGATTTATAATCTCTTTTATGAGCATTTGTTTCAATTAAAATCTTCTTGTAAATCTCCAATTCAGTTTTATCATAATTCATTGGTTTTGAATAAAACATTAACTGATAAAGACCTGGTGTAAGGAGCCACATTTGGTTTCCTACCTCAATTTTATCGTCATTTATTTTTATATTGCTGTTACCAAATTTCCATTCTCCACTAGAATTTTTATGTGGCCCATATAGAGTATCCAACATATTTTTTTTTACCCAACCAGGATAAATCTATCGGATTTGTTGAAACATTAATATCATCATTCTTTATTGTATCCTCTTGAGAATAGAAATTTTTATCATCATTTGTCTTATATAAAGACTTTTGTGTCTCATCTTCACCATTAGTACTTATATGTTCTTTCTTCGGAGTACTTGACTCGAATTTCATCGGTACTTTGTTAAAGCTAATATTTGAGTAATTAGCCATTTCATTTTTAATTTCATCTTTAATAATTTTTGAAATTGTATTCGTATTTTTAGAAATATCAATAAATTCCTTCAATGGTTCCGTTATAGGCCTAAATGTATCTTTGAGTTGTTTAGATGTGTTAGATTCATCAAATTTTATACTTTGAAATTTCCTTTTCAAAGCATTTCTCGTCTTTACTAATTCTTCCAAAACTTTTTCTTCCATCGTTTATTAGTTTTAAAATTATGATTAGGTATCGGCAAGATCAGATGTCTACTGGCTGGTCTGGTTTATCAGATCAGGTGTCTGCTGGCTGGTCTGGTTTATCAGATCAGGTGTCTGCTGGCTGGTCTGGTTTATCAGATCAGGTGTCTGCTGGCTGGTCTGGTTTATCAGATCAGGTGTCTGCTGGCTGGTCTGGTTTATCAGATCAGATGTCTGCTGGCTGGTCTGGTTTATCAGATCAGATGTCTGCTGGCTGGTCTGGTTTATCAAATCAGATGTCTGCTGGCTGGTCTGATTTATCAGATTAGATATTTTTAGCTGTTCTGATTTATCAGATTAGATATTTTTAGCTGTGCTGATTTATCAGATTAGGTATTTTTAGCTGTTCTAGTCTTTTAGATGGTATGATATTAATAAACAGATGTCTGCTGGCTGGTCTGATATCGATCTAATTGATTCAATGATCTATTCGTAACTAACTAATATTTATGAATTCATCCTTTTTGATATTTCAATGAAAAAATTAAACGACTTTCTGTATCGACCTGCATCTAAATCATCATCTTTGCTTATTATTAAAAATCCATACTTGTCTTTCCAACATTCTTGACATATATCATAAAATTTCTTATAGCTCATATCCATTCCAACGTGATCGCTATATATGTGCTTCATATTCATTTCATCCTGCTTAAACATTATAATCATATTCCCAAAATAAGGATATTAATAAACGACATCAAGCTGATAAAATACTTGAAAATCGTGCTTGGGAAAGAGTTTTAGCCGAGGATAGTAGTATTGGCGAGAAAACAAATGCATATTTTGTAAGCAACGCAATGAAAGCAGAAGTTAAATTTGGAATGGGGGTAAAGGGTCAATACAAAAGTGGAAAGACAATTTTTAACGATGCGGTAAGAATGGCTACAAAAAGTTTAAAGAAGGAAAAACCCAGAGATATTAATGACGCTATTAAAATTGCACGTAGAGTTATCAATAAATCTCTAAAAGGAAAAAAATCTAAAGTTGTTATACCTCGCATAATAAATGTTCCCAAAATTGGAGGTTTCTTGGCCTTTAGTACCAATTCTTACAGCACTCGGAGCCTTAGGTAGTCTATCTTCTGGTGGAGCAGCTATTGCTAAAGCAATTAACACTGCTAAAAATGCTAAGCAAAATCTTGTTGAGGCCATTAAACATAATAAAACAATGGAGGCTATTGCAATGGGAAAAGGATTATTTCTTAAGCCATATAAAAAAGGATATGGTCTTTTATGTAATAAATCATCAAAAAACTGTTAAAGATGCTACCCAAAAGAACACTCACTGATGTTGATTTAAGGATGTTTGCCACACATATTCCCTATTTTAGAGGTATTTTTATGCGAGACTCACTCCCCAAACGTCCTAGACTCAAAGAATGTGGAATTATTAATTTAGATTCATCAATTGGCTGTGGAACACATTGGGTAGCATACTATAAAAATAATCAACAAAATGAATATTTTGATAGTTTTGGAAATTTGCAGCCACCGTTGGAAGTAGTAAAATACTTGGGTAGAAATTTAGAATATAACTACAATCAACATCAAAAATATAATTCGTTTAATTGTGGACATTTATGCCTACAATTTTTGTATGAAATTTATAATAAATAAAAAGAAAACTTTTTTAAATAAACTATATAATTTTGTTTTATTTAATAATATTTATTTACATTTTAATTCCATACTGGATATGTACTATTTTGAAGAATAATATATTCATTATTTAAATTGAATTGCTCCAGCTGCAATTGATATAATTTCTCGTGTACTCCAGCTTCTTTTTTAATGCAGTAATTTCCAGAGGATAATTCCACTAGTTCTTCTTCAGTCATGGCGTTATATCTAGTTGGTAGAAATATAATGTTATTTTCGACTTCAAGTCTTATGCATTTGTCAAATTTAGTTTTAATTCGTATGTCTTTCAACACAGTATAGGGTTTTAAATTCTCCATGTCTTTAATATAGAGAATTGGTTTACTGTTGAAATTATTAAATTTATTAATTAGAGATGATGAAATATCCATTTTTGACTTTACTATTGGACTGCTTTTTATTGAATGATTGTTCTTACATTCGTATAATTAAAATTAAGGAAAATAATTGAAAAATGTCTTATTAAAACAATATTTAGAGAATAACATTTTTTCACACACAGTAATTTAAAATTTTTCCTTTATATTTTCACACCCATCATTAATATTTTTGTTTAAACAATTTAGAAAAATAAAAATTTATCACATTCCAAAAAAACAACAACCAAAAATAAGAAAACCCTAATTTAATTTTTATTTTCAATTTTTATTTTTTAATTTTCAATTTTTAATTTTTATTTTTCAATTTTTATATTCCACTGAAACTTTTAATGGGATTTGCTGAAGATTTCAATAAAGTAATTTTAAAATCTAAACATGAATTAATTTTACTGCGTAGTAAAAGTGATGAAGACATGGTATATTCAACAGTAGCTACTGAAAAACCAAAAATAAAAATTACAAATATTTCATGGAGAATTCCTCATGTACACTTATCGGATTTTAGTAAATTAAATATGATGAAAGTGATAAAAAACGGAGAAAACTTGCCAATAGCATTCCGCAGTTGGGATTGCCATTATAATCCTCAACTAACAACTGGAAATAGTCACATTTGGAATGTAAAGTTAGCTACCAACAGAGAACGTCCACGTTTTGCATTAATAGCCTTTCAAAACGATAAAAAATTTGTTCATTGTAATATAACTAATCTCAAAGTTCACTTGAATTCAGAATCGTATCCTTATGATGATCTTAATATTAAATTTGCTAATGAACGATTCGCTATTCTCTACGATATGTATGTGAGATTTCAACAAAACTATTATATGAGAGATCCTCAACCCATCCTGAATTGTCAAGAATTTAAACATACTGCTCCTATTATTGTCATTGATGTGAGCCATCAAAATGAATCTACTACAAACGGTCCAATTGATATAAAAATTGAGTTTGAGACAAGCAGTAATATTCCAGAAAACACGTCTGCCTATTGTATTCTTATCCATGATCGATTAATTGAATATAATCCTTTCACTGCTCAAGTACGCAAAGTTGTTTAAAAAAATACATAAATTTTAAAAAAAGAAAAATTTTTATACTCATCCTAAAATAATTATTTTTCACCAACATTTTTTAAGAGAAACACATTTTTTATATTTGATATTTTTTCTAAAATCTTTATAAAATATCATCTATTACATAAGAAATATTTAAAAAAATTAATTTAAATCTAAATAAAATAAAAATTATAATACAATTGAAAATTAATACAATGTTTTATTTACATCTTCCAAATCAATATTTGTAAATATATCATCATCACTATCAATCTCCATAAACATATCACTAATATTATTATGAACATTTAAATTATTATTTTCAAATATCAGAAACAATGATATTAATACCAACACTACGAGAGAGAGAATTGACACCTTTCTTTTTAAATATGATGGATACATTTCTTTTGAGGATCTCCATTATATATTAAACTTTAAGAATATAATGGATGAATTTGAAAATAAGGAGTGCCTAGACTCGATACATGGGGAACATTTCATTGATTGTCCATGGTCTATTGATAGTTGCGGAGAGGGACCTGATACTTGTAGCTGTTTTGTCTATAGACAGAGAAAACGATCTATAATTAATTTTATTGAAATGTATTATAAACATCTAAGCGTTTAATAAATGAATAAAATGAAAAATATACAAAATACACTGTCTTGTATATTATTTTAAATAGTATCCAAATTTTACTATGTCACCTAAAACACTTGACACATTATGTCTGTAGGCTGAGTTTTTGATATCTATAAAAAATTTTACATGTATATCAACGCGACGTACAAGATGTGTTTGATCATGATTTGATCTGTTCACTCAAAAATATTCTCATAATGTAAACACAATTTAAATATTAGACAAATTTTTATCATGTCGCCTAAAAACTTGACATAATACTGTCATCCACATATTTTAAATATTACACTAATTTGATTATATTGTGTACAAATTCTTCTCAAAAATATTTTCATAATGTAAACACAATAAAAGGGTTTCTTGTTACAATCGTTTTGTATACTTGCGATGCGTTTATGACGGTATCATAAAACGTTTGGGTGTATGTCTGTTTGACATATTGACCACCCGGAAAAGTACTTGAAACATATGTGTTACAAATGTGCAACAAGGTCGTGGGAAATGCTGCTGTAGCATTTTAGAGAAGTTAGTTCTAAGACTATATTTTATTATAAATACTAGTGTAAATAATTTTGTAAAATTAACGTTAAACACAACTTTAAAATAAACAGTACTAATAAGTACTAACAAAATAAAAAACCCAACTCGTGTCACACCTAACTTATTATATGGCGATCCTGCGGACACTACTGATGCAGTAGTACAGCGAACCGTTACAACAATATTCCTAAGAAAAATCCTGCACCTGCAAATGCACCACCAGCTATAAGCATCAGTGCCGAGTTATTCGTACTAATTTGTATGATAACTACTATTACAGTCGTTGTAAAGTATTTAAAGAACTATATCCGTAAGCAAGTAAGAAGACAAACAACCAGGGACTCTATAAACAAGATATAGATGCCTCAGGTTAAAAAAATTATCATTCAAGTCTGTGTCGACCCGAGCACAACGGTGTCAGTGATCTAATGGAGACGACAACCTTTAAAGAAATTGAACGACACCATTTGCTCAAGACTAAATAGAAGAGAAGGGAGCACAGTATTATATATGAACGACGAGTTCATATCAGAGGAGGACACCCCAGACTCGCTGAATTTAAAGGATATGCATTTGATATACCTACATAAAATACCAGAAGAGATAGAAGAGTAGACTTGTCCATGGTCTATTGATAGTTGCGGAGAGGGACCTGATACTTGTAGCTGTTTTGTCTATAGACAGAGAAAACGATCTATAATTAATTTTATTGAAATGTATTATAAACATCTAAGCGTTTAATAAATGAATAAAATGAAAAATATACAAAATACACTGTCTTGTATATTATTTTAAATATTAGGCAAATTTTACTATGTCACCTAAAACACTTGACACATTATGTCTGTAGGCTGAGTTTTTGATATCTATAAAAAATTTTACATGTATATCAACGCCACGTACAAGATGTCTTTGATCATGATTTGATCTGTTCACTCAAATATATTCTCATAATGTAAACACAATTTAAATATTAGATAAATTTTTATCATGTCGCCTAAAAACTTGACATAATACTGTCATCCACATATTTTAAATATTACACTAATTTGATTATATTGTGTACAAATTCTTCTCAAAAATATTTTCATAATGTAAACACAAAGAATTTTCTATGCACATAATCCCATCATCCCAGTGAAAAAACTGGGGCAGAAAATTCTTCTTTTTTTACTGGGGCAGAAAATTCTTCTTTTTTTCATAGATGTAAAATTGTGAAAAGCCGTCGGTAAAACATAATTGTGTAATAAAAATATTCTCCACACACACACACACACATATTTTAAAATAAGCTATATTTTCACATCTCTATGAAAATTTTCCACACACAGAATTTTTACTGGGCCAGATGTTTATGAAAATTTATCTTTTTTCACTGAGTCAGAAATTACACTTTTTTCATTTAAATTTATTTTTTTCACTGCGCAAATTTTTTGAAAATTTATTTTTTTAAATTTATTTTTTTCACTGCACAGATTTTTTTTAATTTATTTTTTTCACTGCACAAATTTTTTAAAATTTATTTTTTTCACTGCACAAATTTTTTTAAATTTATTTTTTTCACTGCACAATTTTTTTGAAAATTTATTTTTTTAAATTTTTTTTTTTACTGCGCACATTTTTTGAAAATTTATTTTTTTCACTGCGCCAGAAAATTTATTTTTTTCACCAAGGCAAAATCATCATGCCGACTGCGCTGCTTTTTCATTACAAAGTCCCCAATGCATTTTTCAGCCTCTGCCGACTGCGCTGCTTTTTCGTTACAAAGGCCCCATTTCCTATCTACTCAATAGGGATGGTAGCGGAAGAACCATTCAAAGTCAACGGTAGCGCCCATAAGCTTCCAGGAAGCCTACGCCTGCTCTTAGTCAAAAAGGAGTGTCAGGCTCCACTAAGATCTTCTTTGTCCTTACATGCATCGAAGAAATCCTGGCAAACTAGTCAACAAAAACATGAATATAACGCAAACAGAAATTAATAATCTCCCAGGAGGTCACAGACGTTTGTCAAATCCTCCCGCTTTGGCGGCAAGCTCCACGTGCCTGGGAGGGAGCAATTCATATTTAGACAGTATTTTAGAAACCTCTATGAGGCCCTATGCTCCACAGGGAGTTAAGCGGAAATGAAGAAGAAGCAGAATTTTTATGTTATGTATTTAATTGGAGTTACATAACCCCTGTTATGTATCAATTTAAACAAATTAGCTTATTATCCTCGGATAGATAATGAATTTATAAAAAAAAAAATTAATCGATTAATCGATTAATTAATTTGTTCGAATTATTCGTTATTCGAAATTCATGTTTTTAAATTGTGCGTTCGAATTTTCTTTTTGTTCGTTCGATTTATCGAATCATTTTTATTCGAGTAACAATCCTAGTACACACAAATTTTGGAGAAAGAAATAACAAACACACTCATGAAAATCATTATTGATAAAATCATTTTTTAAAATTAACACATTAACATAACTATGACAAAATAGTTAAAATTTCCAATGTAATTTTTGGGTGTAGAAATACTCATAAATCCCTTTTTCATATTCACAATAGAAATACACTTAAGTAAGGGTTGTCAATTATTTGGTAATATATCAACTTATATAATTTTTTCCCAGAAATTATGCAACAACTACTCTATGGGGAATGAGGAGTCAATTGACGTAAAAGTGACTGGATAAAGAAGGACTTATCACAGGACTGGTATAATTTACTACTGAAGTGGGTTAAGCAGTGTCAATTGCCCTAAAATTACCAATCCTCTGACTGGTAAAGGGAGGACATACCACTTAACCAGAATGCTTATTAACAAGAAAAAGCCAGAATTTTACCCACTGGAAGCTGTTTAGTTTTCTTTTATTTTTTAAACTAAAAATTATTAATTTTGTTTTTCTTTGTCGATATTTATGTTTTTTTTTTTTATTTACTAAAAAATTATCGGCATGCGAAAATTGAGCTAAAAGAACCTGGACTGCTGGAAAAGGACTTATCACAAGACTAGTATTATTTATAATTGATGTGAGTTATGTAGTGTAAATTGATCTAAAAAGACTAGTTCCGTGACTGGTAGAAGTAGGACATATCACCTAACAGGTATACATTATTATTGTTTCATTTTCTACAATTTTTTACATTAAAAATTTTTAAATTGTACGACATGTCCCTTTCAGGATAGTCATGTGGTTAGTCCGTTTTGGTTAGTCCTCCGACATGCCCCTTTTGCGACAGTCTTGTGGTATGCCCATCTTTGGTTAGTCCTGTGGCATGCAACTATGTGGTTTAAAGCAGGACAAATGACCCCCTCCTAGACAAGCCCATGTTAAAGTTGCAAGTTGTTTACATAGGGTAGGGTTTAGCAGAGGACCGGTCTCTGGCACGAAGGGACTGATCCTGTGGCACACGCAGGACCAGGCCCATTCCCATTCCCCATAGGGTAGTAACACTTTGCCAAGTTTTTTTACTTTTTCTACTTTTTTTTGCATAATTACTCTTAAAACCTAATGTAGTTGTATAATTACTAAGCACTTCGGTATATTTCACCAGTTTTTTCTGCATGTGCTTTTTTGCATAATAACAATCCATAAAATACAGGCATTTTTTAAACAAATTTTTGTGAAACCAAAAATTATGTTGAAAACTTAACTTATTTTAACTAAAACTCAAAAAACGAAGCAAACATTTCCTTTAAAAGAAGAAATAAATTTTTTAAAGCAAAAAGTGTAAAAAAAATGACCTAAACAAACAATTTAATTTATTTTGTATTTTACGCATTTATGTAATAATTTCCTAAATGCGTTACTGGGCACTTATCCGAGTTTTCGAATAAGTGCGCAGTAACTTTTTCGCTTAAATGCGGGAAATAAATAAAATTGTATCAAATTATATCTAGTTTAATAAAATTAGATACATGTAGGTGACCCATTTCCGGGATCAATTTGTATGTGCTTATATATGGAAACTTATCAAATGAGATATAATTTTATTAGACTCCATATTCAACTTTTTACCCGGGAAGCCACTAAACTGCCTATCACATAGAAGAAATCCCTTAAGCCCGGTCACTCAGAGAAACTTTCCTCAGCGAAGCTGATCTTTGGACGGAATGGAGGAAAAAACCCCTCCACGCTGTTATCCTTGTGCCAATGATAGCAACTAAAAAGTCATATTTTCATGTACCATTCATTATTTGAACAGTAAATTTTACAAAAATAACAGCAAAAAAAAAACACTAAAAAACATCCTCGCCGTATTTGTACATAAAATAGCTCTAGAGGACGCTAGGTATGAATGATGATAAAAATAATATCATTTGAAAAGTTTCTATCATTTGATGTTTCTACGCAAACCGGTTCTTGGGCATAGGGTGTCCGGCCCCAAAATTCGAAGATAGAAAAAAAATTTCTTTTTTTAATTATAGAGGGGGGGGTGCAGTTTTACCGATTGTTTTTTATAAATTAAGAAAGCCGTACATATTATATAAAGGTACACGCAAAATATAAACTAGTGTATGAATATCGAAGTCAACTTTGTAATTATTTTTTATATAAAGTTGATAGAAATTATACAAGTCAAGTATAAACAACAGAAGATCAAGTATAAATTACGTGTTCTATTTCTATTGTACTTTAAAATATTTCACTTTGTTCGTTCTCCAACTAATACAATTTTGTAACTTACACTGAACCAAAAGCAGGAAATCAACTAAATCCCATGTTAAATTTATGAATGGATGATCACTATACAACCAACAAAACCTGCCCTAGCTTTAACAAATTGTTTAGTAAATGTATTTTTTGCCGTTTAACTATTTATTGATTGTTATTTTGACGAAATATCGTCAATGTATTAACAGAAATTAATTATTTTAACAAATTTATTTAATGAAATTGAATAATTATTTTGTTGATTTAACAATGCTCTTTTTACAATTTAACAATGCTCTTTACTTAATCTATTCGCATTTTGTCGATTTATTATAAATTTTTAATTTTATATTTCTTTATCTTTTATAAATTTGAAATTTAAATAATATACGTCTGTAGATTGTATATTAAAAAAATAAGAATTTGATAAAAATATAAAAAATAATAAATTTAAAAATTATAACGTAGTACGTACCCAAACCCCAATTTTTAAAACACGTGAAACATTACATTTACAAAACACTTTAGTTTATTTAATATTTAAATGAATAATAAATTACATTTTTTATATTGATATAAATAGTTTTTTTTACTATTACAAATGATCACTAATATAAAAAATAAAGTAATGACACTAATAAAAGTTTACAATTTACATAAAACAGTATGAAACTACATAAATTTATTAACATAACTATCCACTATAATTCACCGAGTTTAATTAGTAATTCACAATTCTTTTGTAAAAACACATTTAACATAATTTTATTAACTATTTATGGTGATTTCACTTACGGCTTTTGGTTCAGTGTACCTAAGTTTTTTTTTTTTTGTAACTTTCAAAAGTAAAACATGAGTTAAACAAGACACCAAGTGGGTAACTTGATTGACACAAAAGAAAACAATAAAACTTGACTGTGAAATCAGTATAAAAAAATGTTAATACGGCAAGCAAAATAAACGTGTTTTTTATTAATGGCGTTTTCACAGCTGATAAATGAATGGTTGCCAAAAAAAAATTTTGTTAGACGTCTAGAAATGATGAAGTAATTTCTTAATAATATTAAGTGCTTTGCTATAGCAGTTAGTGAGTTGGACCATTTTTAAAAAAGGTCTACTTTTAAGTTTTTTGAATATATTTTTTTTCGTTCCAAGAAACTGTATACAAAAGGGGTACAAAACGAAAGACCTATTGAAGCCGCATTTAAAAATAAATAAAAAAAAACTATACACTTTTTTCAAAACGGTCCAGCTCACTAGCGGTTGTTACAAAAAATTAAATATTTTGGGAATCCTATCAAAAAATGTCAAAGTTAATTTTTAGGGGGCCCACTAAAAAATGTTTGTGCTTCGATCCACTTTAATGGTTATGTGCTCAAACATAATTTCAGTTGAATTTAATTAATTTTTATTTTATTGGATTTCTTTTTAGCGATTTAATATAGTAAAACAATATATGCAAGGTTTACAAAGTTTTTAAAGTATAAATGTCCGTAGTTTTATTTTAGAACTTTTTACCGAAGTTGTTTCTATAAGTTTGCGAAAAACTTTTCAAGTTGTAATCTATATAATAAACTTAGGTAAGTTATATGCTGTTTTTAGTAGATTTTACACTTTATTTTTTGCGAGTAGATATTAAAATTTTAGATCTTCTTTTTGTTGTAGATTTTTTATTAGCGAAAGCTCACGCATTTTAAATTTCATCTTTAAATACATGCATACACACAAAAACATACTTGAAAATATCTTGTTTGTCATAGGTAGAATATTTTTGTATTAAATTATTAAAACACGCCATATTGCATATGCCAATATTTAATTATTTTACCTATTGGCCATGTAAATTCTATTAAAGAGAATCTTGGAAAATTTGATTTTATTTTATCTGCTTATTTCAATGTAATTTAAATTTTATATTTCATATGCTTAGGTCGTAATATATTATATTTATGTTATTTTGACAATATTTGGCGAATCTCTTTTCGTGGGACGATATACGAATATTACACATTATTTATTAATATGGATTAATTGGAAAAAAACATGTAAAACCATTCGGGGTCTGTATAATTTCCATTTTTGAGGTAAGATGTAGTGATGAAGATCTGACGTTATTTATAAAACGCTAAAATTATAATTTACATATACATACTAATTAGTATGTAATTTTTAATAGGATGTGAGTTGTGTCATCTTTAGTATTCAATGAACCAAAGCCTTTATCCATCAAAACTTCTTGGAGTGCTTGAAACATTTCTATTAATTGATAAGTTGACAAATATTGGTTATTTACCTTTTACTGTCCTGTAGGTATTTATGTATATATACTGCCCTTAATATTTAGAGATTTTCCTCCAAAGCGTAGAGTTTTTCTGTAGCAAAAATTATCAGTATTTTGGAGCTTTTCTTCATGAAAAAATTCAGAGGTTTTAAGTGGATTTCAATTTAAAAAATCTTCATAATCTCAGTTTTTTTTTGCGGAAAAACCTAAGTCTGACTGCAGTTTTTTAGTTTTAACCATTTAGAATCTGAGGTTTATTATGAAGAATATAAATAAGTTCCTGAAAAGCCACTTTATTCCTTAGAGTCTGAATGGTTTTCTTTAGAAACTTACAGTAGTTTTTCCACATCAAATATCAGACTCTGAGTGTTTTTTCTAACTGCAACTTTTTCCTAAAGAAAAACGTTCAGATTCAACCGACTTTTTCCCATAGAAACCCCTTCAGATTTTGAGGAATTTGTCATGGAAAAAAATCCTTACATTTTGTAGAATTTTTTCTATAGAAAACACCTCAGATTCGGAGGGATTTTGAGAAATTTTTCTTGTAGAAAAACATTCAGATTCAGGAACTTTCCTATAGAAAACACTCAGGGCAATTCCATATGAAAGTACACCTTAAGTGACAAAAATAAAAATTAATTTTTGGAAACAAAAATACTTTCATACGATCATATGATCATATGATAGTTATACTTTAAGAATTTGCAATGAAAACCCTAATTTTTATTTTTGTTTTTTGGCAATACTGCCATATACCATATGACTTTGTTTGCTTCAGCTGATTGTGCTATTAGTTTTGAATAGGAACTGCATTTTCTCGGTAAGTATTTTAAATTGTGAATAATTAATAATTATATTTTGAAAAGTAAAGTATGAACTTACTGACGAAACAGTTTGCTATTAATGTAACATTATGCGTTTAAAAAATATTCATGTAAAAAGAGTGCACCATAAGGTTGTAGTGTAAGTCACAATATAAACACAATTTTCTTTCTGATTTCTTCAAATCTTATCGTACATCATTTAAATTTTAAATTTTCTTACTAGACAGCATTGCCTATATAACGCCATCCTCAAAAATCAAAAATCTTTATCCATAAATAGCAAACTGTTTTACACATGTGTGTAGTGTAAGTCACAATGTAGTGTAAGTCACGGCGTAATCACATGAAATGTAACGTTTTGATGGTTTTTTTTAGTGATGGCCAAAACATCGGCTCAGAGAAAACAAAAGCAGGGGCAGGCATTAAAGGAAAAAGGGCTTTTCGGCAACTTTAAGAAAAATGAAGCCATGAAACATAGTAGCATGAAGCATAGTTTTAAGTTTACCAATTTTTGCGGTTGTATATGAATTATTTTTTATTTTTACGTTTGTTTTTTCGTTATATTTACTTATTTACTTTGAATAATGAATTTCTTGGTTTTCATTACCTGTTTTTTTGAATAAAATTTTAAGTTTGTAAAATTGCAATAAAATTGCAATATAATGAAAATAAATATAGTTTTATTTGTTTAAAGCAATAACAAGACTTCAGTTTTGAATCCTGTGTTTTCAGTTTTGGATGTTTAATGGAAAAAGGCTAATTTTTTGAATGGCAAAATGACGGTAGTGTAAGTCACGTTTTGGCCTGTAGTGTAAGTCACAATTTATTTTTGTTGAAAATTTTTTTCTAAATAAGTAAAGAATATCGTTTTACTAATTTCCAATGATTTATTTTGTTTATTATGGCTGAAGATAAAATTTATTGTCATAACACTGCTAACGAGGAAGATTTTCAGAGTTCAAAAAGACTCTAAAAACCGACTTCCTTTTGCATGTAGTGTAAGTCACAATCACAAATGACTGAATAAATCCTATCTCTATTATGACAAGTGTGCAAGTTTTTATAACAACATGTAAATTATATTATTTTCTGTAGATCTTCGATAAAATTAATATTGTTAACATCTTGGTATTCATAAAATACGATGGAAAAGGGCAAAAATTTTGTCAAATGTAGTGTAAGTCACATATGGAATTGCCCCTCAGATTGTAAGGACTTTCCTAACGAAACCCCTAGCTATTGTGTGAAATTTTTCCTATATAAAAACCATCAGACTCTACGAATTTGTTCCTATAGAAAAACCTTCAGATTCTAAGGATTTTTTCGCTAAGCTTGCAATTACGTTTGCATTTAAAAAAGAGTTCAAATTTTGAGACATTTTTTCTACAGAAAACCTCATATATTTTGTAGACTTTTCCTTTTAAAAAAAAACTCACAATGTAAGGAATTTTTCACTTTTTCCCCTGATATCCTCATGTCTTTTTTCTGTAGAAAAACAACAGATTCTGTGAACTTTTTCCTGCAGAAAAACATTTAGATTATGAGGACTTTTCCCAAAAGCAATCCTCCGATTCTGTGAACTTTTTTCTATAGGAAATACCTCAGATTCTGGGAACTTTGCCCTATAGAGAAACACACAGATTGTGGGAACGTTTTCCTATAGAAAAGCACCAAACGATTATTTCCTATAGAAAAATCTGAGTGCTTTTCTGCAAAACAGTGTTGTACAGTGTAATAATATAATTATTTGAAATTTGCACAAGTAAATCATTTTGTGAAATTTACCAAAAACAAAGTTATATTTGCAATATTTTGCATTCGTTCAAAGTGGTAATACAACTATTTTTCTTTAGTAAATTTGACAAAAAAAATATAGATGATTTTTACGAGCATAAAAGTTAAATAGAAATTACCTGCATTTTATGGTAATATTACTATAAAACATAGTAATATCTATGTTGCCTATTAAAACAGATACATGGTGATTAAGTGCTACTGACTGATTTGAAATGCTTAAAAATTTTTTTTTTTTACGGTTTTTAATTTATTTTTTGATTACAGCTAATAAACAATTTAATAACATTTTATAATATCATCATACTCAATGCAACAACGTGTAAAAATTTTTGAATTTTATTATGTTTCCTCACGATCAATTATTACAACACAAAGAAAATGACGTCAACATTTTAATACTGCAATAGCTCCCAGTGTTAACATGATAAGAAGCTTAATTACCCGTTTTTGGTGTACCCAAAATCCTAGAGTAATAATATAAGAGTTATAAGCATTTCAAATCAGTTAGTCGAAGTTGGCTCACCCTGTATTATTACCCTATAATTTTAGGCAATATTACCTAAAGAACGCGTAATATATCAAATAAAAAGGTATAGTTGATACTATTTGAATGTTGCCAAAAAGTAGCATTATCATTTTTAATTGTGTATTTTTTGGAAAAATTCTATCAAAAAAAATTTTATACAAAAAGTTTTTTGCGAATAGTTCTCTAACTACATCTAACTGCGAAATTTTGCGTCATAAACTAATTTATAAATGATAATTATAAATGATATTTTTGATTTGCGTCTAAAACTTATTTATAAATGATAGGTCGCAACACCGATGCATCAAATTTTTCTGATATTTTTGATCGGTGTAATCAAAAACTCGATTTAGGTTTTTTGATGATGCGTTATTTTGAATTGTAGGTGACGATTCAGTATTGCTTATTTAATATTATCGATGCGGTGTCTGGGCTTTTTTTATTTTCTTAATCGTTCGGTTTTAATACGACTTTTCGCGAAAAGCATCTATAACCCATATTTTAAATATTTCAAAGAATTGGCAACCACATTTTGTCTTCTCTCGTACTTTAATACTGCTTACAAAAATTTCTTATATTTTAGAAATGTTTTCATACAAAAATTTTGTTATTTTTTACCCCTCCTTTTTAACTACTAAACGTGCGATTGCGCACCTAAAACAATATGTGTCTAATATTTGTTTTCTTAGAAACATATTCGAGTTTCATTAAAATCGGCGGATTCACCACGGCGCAGTTTCTTTTTAAGTGTTTTTATTGGGTGGTTCGGGCAGCTTCTGGTCACGATTTTGGAATCACAATTTAAAAAGTCAATATGAAGGATCCAATATGGCGGCCAACATTTTTAAAATTTGGATATCTTTAATTTTAATTATTTGTGTTTAAAGGATTTGGGTCGCCGTTTCGGAATCTGGAACCGAAAATTCAAAATGGCGGATTCTGTATGACGATTTAATTATTTTCATAAATTTTTTTGTATTAGCTGAAGGGCTTTAAACATGGCAAATACAAAATTTCAATTTTTGAAAACAAGTTTTGAAAAAAAAAAATATTAGAATAAAGTCAGTGACAAAAAATTAAAAGAAAATGGTAAAATATGCTCAAAAAATATTCTTTTGACAAAAAAAAACTATTTTTTTTTTACTAAAAATATGATCTTAAGAGCAAAATATGCAAAAACAAGCCCTAAGAAATCAATGCCACAATTTGTTAATTGCTCCGAAATGGATATATATCTTAGAATTTTTTAATACGGCGCACATAAAAAAACATGATACAGCATATTTCTGATTGCCTATAAATCGAAACCAATTTGTGTTAAAAAGTGACCAAATTTATCAATAAATCTCTAGGATTAAAGTTTTATTCATTGCGCAATTAAAGGTTGGAAAAAACATAATTTTTATTTGTAATAAAAATTATATAAAACTTGTATTAAAGTTTTATATTAAAAAAAAAAGAATTTCAAAGAAGAAAGAAAATCAATAAATCTTTAGGATTAAAGTTTTATATTAAAAATAAGAATTTTGATCCTTACAATATATGCATCAAAATATGCTTTGAAATTCAGTTATGATTCTGTTAAAAACTAGTGAATTTATATCCGGAAAAACATTAATCACCTTTTATAAATTTCCCAGTTCGAAAAACGTACCAAGTGTAGAAACAATAATGACATGTCATTACTTTTCTCACTACCAGTAATTACACCATCTTACTTTCTGCATCACTTTAACACAAATAATAAGGACTAAGTAATAACTAGTTTATTTTTCCATTATTTAATATACAAATATAATACAAAAAATAATGCGTTACCCACAAGTACTTATTTTTTGTCATTATTTTAAATATAAAGTAAAGATCTTAAAATATTTTGAAAATCTATGTTTAGACTCATTATATTTTCAACTCTAGTAAGTGCAGTAAGTGCATATATAACTACCTATTTTTGATTTTTTGTAATCTGAAAAGTAATAACATTTTGTACAATCAAGTCATTTATGTTTTTACCTTTCAAGTATAACATGTTGAGATAGCTCAGATGGTAGAGCGGTTAGCTGACAACCAACAAATTTAGTTTTCTGAAAAATTATTTCTAGTCTCATAATTTATGTCAATACTAGTAAGCATATAGGTAACCATATATTTTTTTTATTTTTCGTAAGGTGCTTAGTAACGATATGTCACTATCTTGAGTGGCATCCCCATATACAATAGAAGTAATTAGATTTGTAATGACAATTGTAAGTACTTGCCATTACCAAATATGTACTAATATAACCACCTATATGGTAATGCTTTTTTACATCGGGTATCTTATATATTTAATATGTTTATTATAAGAAAACGGGATCTTAAAGATCCGAAAGTAAAAAGTGCGCTATAGTGATATGTGCAAAAAATCTACCAGGTTGTGTTGGTTGGATCATGGCGGGTGTCAGGCACGTAGCTAGGAATTTGTTTCGGGGGGGGCTTTTCGATTTTTTATTTTGATTATATATTTTTTTTTCTTTTGCACACCGCATAAAGTACATTTCCTTAAAATGCATTTTTCATTTTTCATATTGTGTTCATTATTTTGCGAATTTTGATGTCTATATAAATTGGGGTAAATTTTGTGTATAAAACTATACACAAAATGATGCAATCAATTGTACTATTGTATTGATGTACATAATACATATTTACATCCAAAATATAATTGACAAATTTTCTAGTGTGACTCTGCATGGGGTAATATACAATTTTATCTAAAATAAAATTGTGTTTTTTAAAATATGATATAATATCAAAATATATATTATTTTGCAATGTCTAGGTATATAAATATAACGTAGTTATTAATTGGATTAGTTTTAGCGTATTCTAAATGCAATATACAATTATACGCAACTATATATGACATCATATTAAATTTTTTCTACGAAATTAATTTTATATATGAATTTATATAATTATGTCTGGTTAAATGCACTGGCAGACAAAACCTTATGAGTGTATATAAAATAATGTATTATTTTATGCAAACTTTTTAACTCGGGAAATTAAAGATTTATAACCGTCCAAAAAACAAATTAAAAGCAAATATCCTATATAATCTGCCTGAAACTTACAAGGAAGCTTTTCCGATGGGTTCCCTTTGAAATTAATGAAATTCAGATAGGTGCTAAAGCAGCAAAAATATATGAAAAACGTATCTATTTTTAAAATTGGTGGTGAAATTTAACACATCTTTGCATGAAAATATGTTTAAAGTTAAGTAAATTTAGGGCCATTATTACAACTTGCCTTTAAAGTAATTGTTAGTAAAAGGTAACTTTAGCTAAAGTGAGGAAAAAAGTGAGCTATAATGTTTTTCGTTATTACAACTTCTCAATAAAATAAAATTAATATTTTTGATAATGTGGCAGCAACAAACTAAAAACCGATTATTGGTTTATGAATTGGTTTATAAAAATACGTAGTGGCAACGTACTTTTATTTATTTGTTTACAAACAAGCAATAATTTGTGAAATTCGGTTGTGAAAGTCGGTATTTTCTTCTCCTTCTTTATAGAGCAGAAAATGTGGTAACTTTAAACACATAAACCTTACGTTTAAAGTTAAAGGCAACAATATCTTCCCTTTAGCTTATCGGCCACTTTTAGCTTAAAGTATACTTATAATAACGAAAAACTAATAATCTGTCAGATAACATCCGAACTTTAGCTATTGGCAAGTTGTAATAATGGCCCTTAGACTTATTTAAAAACAGCGTTAAAATGCTCGACAAAACACACATTTTGAAAACCATTTTGAAACTATGTCGTGGACCCCGGCTGCCACTTATTTGAATTATTTTAACAAATTATTCACTATTTTTTTAACCTTTTTCATATATCCGACTTTTTTAAGATTGGGGGCTATACTTCATGTCTTGTATTAAAAAAATCGTAAATTTTACAAGCAAGCGTGATTGTAGTCTAAAAGAAATAATAATAAAGAAAAAATATAAAATTGGAAAATTTAAAAATATACCTGACATCGCATAGGTCTTATAAATTATGTATTTCCAATTCACTTTGATTTATATTTTGGACAATTTTAAACGCTTTTCTAATTGTCTTTAATCAATTTTTTAAATAAAAACCCTTTAAAATGTTTTAAAAAAAAAAACATTGTTATAACACAAAGACTGTTTAGCTGCTTGATTTTAAAATGTCGCATTACAAGGAGCGCCGATAGAAATTTGTTTACATTTAGTCTAAAAAAAAAATTGAGAACATTTGAGTCACATTGGACCACGTTAACACATTATGCATATCGATCAAAGTTTGAGGCTTAAATTTGTTTCAAAAAATTAAAAAAATATATGAGATATCGTAATATATATCGTAAAAAAAATACTGAAAACTATGTTACCAAATTTAAATAAAAGATTGCACTTTAAGTAAAGTAACGACTTTTACGGCACAAGTAAACTTAATTTTGAGTCTTAGTGGTATCTCAATTTTAAAAGATTATGTCAAAATACACAGAAAAAATCATTGTCAAAAAAATTTCAATGAAACTTTTGTTCGATTTCAAACTTACTTTCAATTAACTGTTTAATTGAAAATGAATTTGGTATAAAAAAATATTCAGTTTATATAACGTATAATAACAACATAGAAACAAATACAAAAATTTTAAAAAATCGCCAAAATTAAAAAAAAAATCGTGTAAGTAGAAAATTCGCGTTTCTTTAATTTTGGTGATTTTTTTTAAAGTTTTTCGAATTTTGGCGTTTATTTTGGGAGTTTTTTAAATTTCTGCAATTTTGAGGATTGTTTTTTTAAATTTTGGCAATTTTTTTTCAAATTTTGCGATTTTTTCAAATGGTCTCGTTTTTTTTTTAAATTTTGGCGATTTTTTTTACAACTTTGGTGATTTTTTAAAATTTTGTAATTTTTCCCAATAGTAAACAATATTCAATTAAATTCTTAATAGATGTGAATAAAACTATATGTAATTGAAAATAATATTAATTAAATAGATACAAATTATTTTAGTTGTTACTACAATTGCATCAACACGGCCGAATTCAGTTAAACTTTTGCTGAATCAACAAATATTTTAATTAAAACTCAATTTTAGTTTTTTCTGTGTAGACATATTTAATTTTTAGTTTGCATTGTCTCAAAGAATTTTTTGATTATATTTTAAGTCAAAGACTTTGAAATCTCTTATGAAATGATTTTATTTATAGCTTTTTGTCGAAAATCAACTCTAACAATGATAGCCGCCCATTTGCAGGCGATGTTTTCTTACGAAATTTTAAGATTCGAACCATATAAAACTATTTTCTATTTGATCCAAGTCAAAAATAAATATTTTCATATTAAATTTATCAATAACATTGATACTTTCTAACGAATTGTATTAAGTTTTTAAATTTGTCAAATCATTTCGGGGGGGGCTCTAGCCCCCAAGCCCCCCCCCCCCCTAGCTACGTGCCTGGCGGGTGTTTTAACAAAATATAAATTGGCTTGAATTTTAGATGAAAACAATATTAAATAAAACACTGATGAAAACGGATACAAGAAAAAGTAAAAATGAATATTCGTGTTTATTTTTTAACGAGTGTTATTTATATCGAAATAAGTTCTATGTAGCCAAAAAATATCGAATCACTAATCATCAGTTTTTCGAAAACTTAAACACTATTATTTTCGGAAAAATTGTTCTTATTCGATACTATTTCGACACATTTTGCTTACTGTTGTGCAGTTAGATCTTAAAAATGCAGTTGCACTAACTTACGTTATGCCTCCATTCTATACGAAAAACTGGTGGATGAGATACAACAAGACAATCAAAGTATACATCAGTCCCCTCTCTTATGGAATTTTGATCCAAAGAAGTCCCCAAGCGGACGTATGCTTCAGGAACATCTGAAAAAAATATGCAATATAAATTTTAATTTATGAGTCTGTGCATAAGATTACTAAAAATTAAAGCACATATTAGGAACAAGCAACAGATTTTTAATGCCGGTTTTTAAAACATTCAGAAACATGAATTTTAGCAAGGTATACTGAAACCGCTTCAAAACAATTTTAACCCTATGACTACTTGTACACTAGCCAAAGCACCTGTGTCACAGTGATACCTTTATTTGTTAAAAATGTTGTGTGGGTTTTACAGAATCAACCCACTTAGGTAACTTTACGACATGTAACTGTGTCACAGTGATACCTGTATTGTTCTTAAAATACCCACACAAGCAATATGACGTTATTGCATCACAGTGATACGTTAATTTTTTTTAAAGGGTTGCAAAAACCGCACACAAACAGGATTAAGACATGAAATTGGGTGACAGTGATACTTTGATTTCTTAAGAAGTTTGCTTAAAAAACCCAGAGAGATAAGTTTACGACATGCACCTGTGTCACAGTGATACCTTTATTTGTTAAAAATGTTGTGTGGGTTTTACAACTAATCCTTTTTTTGGTTTTTAAAATAATACTTTCTGAAATACAAAAAAAAATATTTTCTGGTTTTTTTGTATTTCTATTTTTTTCGTTGGTTTTTTGAATTTTGAATTATTATTTTCATTTTATAAACTTTTTCGCATTTTAAGGTTTTTTTTTTGTATTTCTTTTTTTCCTCAATAATAGAAATTTACATATTTTTCCTGTTCTATATATTTTTTTTTGTTGTTTCAACTGAATCTTGGCAACAACGCAAATTCTTAAATTGTCTAAAGTTAAAGAAAACATGATATTTAGAAATTTTATTTTGTCGATTTTTTTTTATTATATTACGTATAAGTGGAAAAAAACTTTTCCATTAAACCTTAGTGGGAATCGATCGCTGAACCTTCAGCAATCGACAACTTTTAAAGGTAGCGCTTTAACCACTCGGATATTAATGAGTTGTACCAACATTTGGCAAAAACGTCAATATATAGTACAACAAACTTAGAAATTCCTACAACATTCTTACTACAACCAAAAATAATTACAGCATCTGAAAATTCGCAGCATTTTTACTACAGCACAGCAAGAATAATCTACAACACCTACAAATTCTTACAACTTCCATTATTCAAATATATTAAAAAAATATTTTTAATTAATATTATTTAAAATTTTTCATTGCGTTCTTATTGTTTTTATAAAATTCAATATTATTTAATTAATTTCCTATTATTTATATTAAATTTCAAACAAATATTCCAAAAAATATTCAACTACAACATTCTTGCTGCAGCCAACAATAATTACAACATCTACAGCACAGCAAGTACAACATCTAAAAATTCGCAGCATTTTTACTACAGCACAGCAAGCACAACATGTAAAAATTCCTACAACTAAGGCTTTCTAATCACAAAATCTTAACTCGACAAAATATTTTATGCAACATAAACTCACTTTTGAATATCCTATATGGTCGATTATTCTTGATTCATCCAAAACAACAGCATACCCAACAGCAACAACATTCGTATCAACAACAATACAACTAACAACATCGCAAGCGAGATAAACGTGATGAATGCTCATAGTATTTATTGTTCGACTTTAATAAATGAATTCTAAAACGACTCCCGCTTTCTTTAACCAATAGATAATCAATACAACACAAGACGACTAGCACAAGGCCGTTTCAAAGTTCAGCGCTATAAGAATAATTATGGAAAAAATACACTTGAATTTACACTACCAACAATTTTCAATAACTTATTAAATATTACCAATAAGTGTAAAAAAAAACATTAATAAGAAAATATTTAATTGAATCGCAATGAATTCAAAATGAAAAGAAATTGTTAAGTCAACACAACTTAAGAAATCTAAAATGAAATTAAATAAATATTTTTTAACTTCCGCAGACAAGCCTAAAGACTTCGCGGTTATAGATTTAAGAACAAATGTCAATAAATTTGTCAAATAAAGATGGATTAAAAAAAAAAAAATCAAAAAACTGATATGTGAGTTACCAATATCTGCTCTTAAATAAGTCTTATTCATCTTCAATTCTATCTTGCGAACTGGTTTCTACCCTAAATCATGGAAAATATCAGAAACAATAATGATACCTAAGCCAGGTAAATCCTCTGGTACCGTGAAATAACTCCCAAATGAATTAACTTCCAAAAAAAATTAAATAACTCCCAAAAATGTTCCATATAAATTGGGATTTATTTCATTATGAAATAACTCCCAATGCGTTAGGACTTATTTCACAATCTTCTGTTAGAAATTATTTCATTATGAAATATACTCCCAAATGAAATAATTCCCAACCAGGTTTTGTTGGGAGTTATTTCACTCCTTTTTTGGCATTGGGAGTTATTTCACTTTTATTGGGACTTATTTCATTTTCATTTTTAAATGTGATTTTATCGTTGGGAGTTATTTAATTTTTTTTTTAGTTATTTCATTTCTATTAAAATTACATTTTGGTAAATTTTATGCATTTGTAACGGTTCTTAAAATTGTCGTAAAGTAAATAGTATAACTTGTTTTTCAAATCAGATGTCGAATCCGTTGAAATCTTATATTTTTAAGACATCAAGTAATTTGTAAAAACAAGTTTTTCTGTGTGGTGGCCTTCGGCAGGCGGCTTCGCGAAATAAAATTTTTTTTGCTTGCGATTATACGATTTATAAATTTAGATTTATTTTGTGATATACTACTAAAGAATATTTAAAAAAATTGTTTTGATATACTAAATATTATTAATCTTTTTATTTTAAAAAGTCTGGACGCTATACCACATTTGAAAGTGACATAATATCCAAATATTATTAAACCGGTCCATCCGGTTTAATTTGGCGAGTTTTTACGCCGTTGAGCCCCGGATAATCGCAACTTCCTTGTGGTGAGCTTGGCCATACCAGCACTTACTTCCGCTACCATCTTGCTGACTTCGTCTGTCTCATTTGAGGAGTTCGATTCTCTGAATCGGCATCCTTATAATCTTAGCATATAGCATTTGTGTCTCTTGCCACATTACCGTCCGAAAGCTGGAAACGATACAAAAGCTAAACAAGATGGGACTTTGGAGAAAGAACAATCTACACCCACATCCTCGGATGTGGGCAAGAGAATTCGATCCCCCGAGGACCATAACACTGTTACCGCTGAAAAGAAGAAAAAGTGTTCCCCGTCCGCCAGTAGTTCGGCTACCAAAACGTCCATCTCTAGGCAAGGAGGCTCCATAACGGATAACCGACGACGCTGAAGACGATCTCTTCACTGAACGACAGGGTTCAGATCCAGTCTTTAATGAAGAGAAAGTCAGAAGCGAAATCGGGTAAGGAACATCTCATCTCTTATGCGAAGATAGCTAGGAATTCAGTCATGGACGAGCTGTGATTGACCAAAATAACCCTTCGGGAAAAATCCCCACAGCCCAGAGACAATGTCTCGAAGAGGCTATTAATACAAGGATTATGCAGTATGTCTTAAAGGTGGACGACGACGCAGCTGCAATCCAAGTTAATAGCTACAACTTTTCGATGGATGTCCTTATGCTACAACTGGCCTCGAAAACTTGCATAGGTATCCTGAGAAAGTTGGTGGAAGGCATTCCTGCCCCTTGGGAAGGCGCTAAGCTGGCCCTCGTTAATAAGGCGGAAATTCCATCCCTGACCAAGACGTCGGTTTTTATGAAAGGTTGGGGTGGCAAATATTATACGGAACAGATCCTAAAGGTCCTCGGCTGACAAAACAAGGGTCTAGTCGTGGAAAAATGGGAGATTTTTCACAGGGAGGAAACCCCAAGGGGTACTCTAATAATTGTGTGAATCGACCAGGACTCCATGGCTCATCTAAAGAAGTCGAAGGGCAAAGCGTTCTTCGTATCTATAGCCGTCTACTTTAAAGTAGGCAAGAATACAATTGGATGGGATAAGTCCGACTCTAAGCATGCAGACTGTAGAGATGAAGCGACCGCTAATAAGGAGGTAAGTGGCGTAAAAGATGCCACAACTGAAGAGGGAGAGCCAGTGATGACTAACTCCAAGAAGAAAAACTGCTAGCCGACCCATGACCCAGATCCTGCAGGTCAACCTCCATCGGAGTAAACCGGCTACTCTCGCTCTGATGGAAAAATTACGCAGAGGTAAGATTAATAACGTACCTTGGACCACTGAGGACAAGGTTGCTGGATTGAACGATCCAAATTTCCAAATATTTTATGTACTCGCAGGCTCTCGCCCGAGAACATGTATTATGTGTCACAAAAATCTAAACTTTCTTTTCCTCCCCAGAGTTATCCACGGTAGATGCGACCTCACGCACGGGAGCTATATCTACCATCTGATATGGCGACTCACCACCAACTCCGGAAATCCAGGGAATTGTAACGGCTGCAAGGCAAACAGGTAAGGAAATTCTAATAGGTTGTGATTCTCATAGCTTGGGGTAGAAAAAAAAAAAAAACTGCAACAAGCGAGCGGACGCATTACTCGAATTTCTAAACCTCTTTACCCTGAATATTGGTAACACGCCTGCGTTTGTTAACAGATTAAGGGAAGAGGTATTGAATATAACGGTATGCACCGAAAAGTTAGTGGATAATATCCAGGAATGACACGTCTCGAACGAACATTTCCTTTCAGATCATCGGTACATTCTCTTTAGGCAAGCAGAGCCTCCACCGGAACCGATAACGTACCGCAACAAGGCTAAAACGACCTGGACCAAATTTAAGGATAAACTACAGTACCGTCTTGGCACGCCCCACCAACTCCTTGAGAGTGGGGCGGACATAGACAGGAAAGTTTTCAAGATAACAGGCGGCCTTATTGAAACGTTTAAGGAGTGTAGCCCACTCCGATCGCGAAGATCTCCTCGGGAAAAACCATGGCTGACGGTGGATTTGATCAATCTCGGGAGAGATGTCCGCAGACTTTTTAATATGGCCCGCCGAAAGAAACGGTTGGTGTACTGAAGTGACTATCACAATAGACTCAGAAACTATAATAAAACGATACGCACGGCGAAACGCAACACTTGGAAGCTTTTCTGTGACCAAGTGGACATCGTGAGCGAGGTATCAAGAATAAAAGAATAAAGAACTTCTTGTGGATAGGGCGGGAACTAATGCGGACCAACTCCAACCAAGGGCGGCATACGTTGGGCCTTCAGAGGGCCAACAACTTGCAACAACCTTGCGGCGAACAGTTAAACCAATTGGGTACCGACCACGAGCGGGAAGTATATCGGGCCATAGTATGGTAATAACCAGGGATATGGTGAGAAGAGCGGTTAACAGTCTCGCCCCTTACAAGCCAACGGGACCGGACGAGATCTTTCCAGCTCTACTACAGCAGAGCATGGATTGGATCGACGGAATTCTGGTAAACATTTTCACTGCGTGCCTAAAATTCGCGTACACTCCAAGGTTATGGCAGGAGGCTAAAGTTGTCTTCATACCTAAACCGGGAAAGGAGAGCTATGCGAACCCAAAGGCTTATCGGCCGATAAGCCGAACTTCCTTTTTACTCAAGACCATGGAGAGTTTAGTGAATGACATAATTAAGGGTCTAATTCCTAGGGAATTGCATAGGTTTGGACAACATGCCTACTAGAAGGGGCGTTCAGTGGAAACGGTTCTTCACGAGGTGGTTTGTCATGTGGAGAGATCTTTTGATCAGAACTAGTTTCACTCTGGCAATTTTTAATGATATAGAGGGGGCTTTTAATAATGTATTGACCAACGTGCTTATCCAGTATCTAGACCAGTTTGACATTCACCGGGACATAGTAGCCTGGGTCGGTCATATGTTAGGGAATAGGTGGATAAATTGCGAGGCAAATGGCATAGGGTTCAGAGACAGGGTTAACCGTGGGGGTCCTCTCTCCACTCCTATGGGTGACCACGATTAATAGTCCCTTGAGAAATCTATCCTTCACAACGCAGACGATGTGGCGATACTTTTAAGTGGGGAAAATCCTAGTTATCTATGTAGGAGGCATCTTATTCACTCGAACTGGCGTACAACTGGGCTAGGTCCAGGGCCTAAATGTCAATCCGGACAAATCTGAAATATGCCTTTTTACTAGGAAGTGCAAGATCATTGATTTTGATGAACCTATCTTCCTGGATGATTATCTCAAAATCACTATGTATGGGTAACTAGATGATTCCTGGCTAAGGGATAGAATAATTCTCTGAGCCGAAATAAAATCTCCAATAGATTTTATTCTCAATAGAAAATATTCCCAAATAGTACCAAAAAAAATAATAAAACAAATGAAGTAGGAATTACGATTTGGAATATTTATTATCTTTAAATATATGAACAATGGAAGAGTTCTTACCAGTACGAAGGTTGGATCAATAAGGAAAAGACATATTCTTATTTTTACCGGAAACATGTATCTATGACTTTTCGAAATACTTTGACATTTATTTTAGGTTCGAATGTGGAAAAGAGATAGAATGTTCAATTTATAACTTTCTATCTCTAATAGCATTCAGCCTTTATTTGGCAGGAATTCAGGAATTTGTGGGGACGATTTTAAGGATTTTTAATGGCAAACGTTAATTAGATTTTTGGCATTAACATTACCGCCCGCCTTGCAGTATATATGCAATAAAATTGTAACGTCAGGCCATAGATACAAGTTAGCTGGTAATACTAGGATTTATATATGGGAGAAAAATTGTTAATTAATTATAAAAATTCATTGTAGTTTTTCATTATGATCTTAATGACGTTAAGAATCAATCTTAAAATTAAGTGTTAATATAAACTAGTTATATATGTATATGAACAAGAACGTTAGGTTTTGATAGTACATTTGTTCACCTAAATTGAGTAGGAACCAGATACGGTCCATCCAAATATAGTATTAAGTGCTGCAGGCAAACCAAAGTCTATATAATATAATAAATAAATAATAATCAAAGATTGAGGTAGCTTCATTAATTTTCGGTAAATTAATTTAATTAATTTCAAGGGCCTACAACAAGTTTAATTGGAGTACATTAAAATAGTGTGTGAGATTATCAGCTATATCGAATATGGACCGGAGATTATCCACTCTAATATGGTGCTCTGGGCAGTGGGTAGCCCGGCTTTAGTAATTACTCCCTCACAAATCACTCTAGGGTAAAGGTCAACCCCTATGACAACATCGATGCCGGCAGACTTATAGAATTTTGAGTCA
Source organism: Delia radicum (assembly GCA_021234595.1). NCBI lineage: Eukaryota > Metazoa > Arthropoda > Insecta > Diptera > Anthomyiidae > Delia > Delia radicum. The sequence goes on from CM037851.1 coordinate 116,576,317, forward strand.
GCTAGGAACAAGTCTTTAATGTTTCCTTTAAATGTCTCCGGCAATGATTGCTGATTTTTCATTCCTATCTTGACAAGCACAGTCGAAAGAAGTATCAACGTATTCTGCCGCAAAAGAGCGGTGAGAGGTGGCGATTTTGAAAGAGAAGCATGAGAAGGAGAGAGCTTCCTAGAACCAATGTTTCTCGATGTGGATGGTGGAGAACTAGAACGTGACCGTGACTCTGAAGACTCCTTGGTTAATCTCGGGCTTATATGAAGCAGAGTGTGATGGAAGCTTTTGCACGTTTTGCAGCCATGTTTGGTGAAACAGGTTCCTTGTGAGTGGTCATGTGCAAGACAGTTCGAGCAATACCGGTGAATTCGGACGGCATGGATACGTTCGTTAATGTTCATGGCTAGAAATTTGCGGCAAGTCCGAAGTGGGTGTGGTCGCTTACAAATGCGACACAAAAAGGAGGTGTATTTATTTGGAAGTTTTGACGACTGCTTATGGCGACGATGACGATATTGTTGGCCACTTTGTTTACTAGATGTCTTTCTTGGCATTATAATCTGGAAAAGAGTTTACGAAAACAAAGATTAAGACTCATAAGGTAGGACTACTAACTTAGTAATGGGTCTGGTAATGGTTCCCCTTTGTGTAAACACATCAGCAACCCTTACGCGATTATCTGACCCCAAGTAAACTTTCTCTACTCTGCCAAGACGCCAGGAGTTTGAGGGAAGATTTTCATCCTTGACGACAACTAGGGAATTCTCCTTGAGATTATCTTCTGGTTTCTGCCACATGATGCGCTTTTGGAGTTCTTTTAGATACTCTGTTTTCCAACGAGAACAAAAATGTTGATGAACGGCTTTGAGCCTCTGCCAACAGTTTCGAATTGAAATTGTAGGTTCATCTTTCTGAGGATCTATGGGGGCTAAAATCGGCGAACCAATAAGGAAATGTCCGGGAGTTAAGGCGGATAAGTCTGCAGGGTCCTGAGACATTGGAGACAGAGGACGAGAATTCAGACAGCATTCTATTCTGGCTAAAAGAGTGGAGAATTCTTCAAACGTATATTTAAAAATTACCAGAGATTTTTCGAAAATGTGACTTAAAACTTTTCACACCTGCCTCCCAGAGTCCACCCATATGAGGTGCTCCAGGAGGTCTGAAATGCCATGTTATATTCTGATGGGCAAAATTAGCCGTAATGGCTTGGTGCGATGTTTGGATAAACTCTCGGGCGAGAATTTTGGAGGCACCAACGAAAGTTGTACCGTTATCAGAATGTAAGTGCAAAGGGCAGCCACGGCGAGCTACGAAACGACCAAATGCCGCTAGAAATGTAGGGGTGGACAAGTCTGAAGTGGCTTCGAGATGTATCGCCTTAGTAGAAAAACACACGAAGATACACACATAGCCATTGAAGATACGACATGCCGGCCAGAATAACTCTTAATGCCAAATGGACCCGCGAAGTCAAGTCCAGTATTGCTAAACGGACGAGAGAAATGTGCTCTCGCTGGAGGCAGAGAAGCCATAAGTTGTCTTTGACATCTTTTTTTATATATAACACAAGCCTTACATTTGTTAATAGTAAACTTTAAAAGGTTTTTCACCTTAGGTATCCAATATTGGGACCTAATAATTCGGAGAACAAGCTGATTGCCTTCGTGTAAGCTTATATCATGAACAAATTGCACCAAGAGTTTGGAATATTGGCAACTATAAGGCAGAATTATTGGATGTCTTTCGTTGAAAGAAAGACCGGGTGTAGATTCGAGTCTGCCACAAGACCGAATAAGACCCTCTTGATCTAAAAATGGATTGAGATTAAGCAAAGAACTGTGGGAGGATATTGATTGTTGGGATGACAAGGCTTTGTACTCATTTGGGTACCAAGCTTTTTGATACATAGTAATAAGCCGGTCACGGACGGACAAAATCTCAGAACTAGTTATCACTGTGGATCCCCTGGGAAAATTAGATCGATATCTTGGGTGTATGCGATAATAAAATCTATATATGTACGAAATAACACGCATTGCTCGTGAGTATGAGTAAAATCTTTCCAAGATATCATCAAAATTACTGAAATAGGTAAAATGGACTTTAATTGTCTTCTTTCCAAAGTAGTTTCATTGGAAATTTGAGTCCCAGAGCTAGGAAAATTAATGTCCGAGGCGTGAAGCCATTTTGGCCCGCTCCATCATAGTTCGCTATGTATCAAATCCTGCGGAATAACCCCACGACTCGCTAGGTCCGCCGGATTACTTTCGGAAGTAACGTGGTACCAGTATTTCGGATCAATTATCTGTATAATCTTCGAAACCCTATTTGCAACAAAGGTCAACCAAGAACAAGGGGTCTTAGCGAGCCAGGAGAGGACAATAGTGGAATCAGTCCAGCAGTGAATTAAATATTTCTTAACAACAAGTCTTGGAATTATGCTGTCGATCATTTCAGCAAGGAGAACTGCTCCACAAAGCTCTAAGCGTGGAATTGATAAAGTCTTAACCGGAGCTACTTTTGTTTTAGAAGACACCAAGTGAGTCGATATGGAATCACGATTTACTATACGGATGTATAATACTGCTGCGTATGCTCGTTCGGATGCATCACAAAAGCCATGGAATTGGACTTCAGCTTTTGGAGTAAAACCAACCAGCGGGGAATACGAATTTCATTAATAAACGAATAATTCGATTGGAATGTTTTCCATTGAGAAAGTAAGTCGGGAGAGAGGATATCATCCCAACCAGTGCCTTCGATCCATATTTTCTGCATAATAATTTTTGCTAGAATGACGCAAGGAGATAGCCAACCAGCAGGATCAAACAGTTTGGCGATTTGGGACAAAACTTCTCGTTTAGTATGCGTAGATTGTTCCGGAAACGGAACAAATGCTGCTGTCATCGAAATCGAGAAAATCTTCATTTAATAGATGATCAGGAGGAATTTCGGCAAGGACATCTTTAGAATTGGCAGTAAACTTCCTCAATGAAAATCCGACTGATTTTAAAGCAAGAATGAGCTCGTTTTCAGCATGTATGGCATCGGAAATGGAATGGGCACCCGCTAGAGCATCATCAACTACATTGAGTTACGAAAAATATCGGAGGCGAGTGGATATGTAGACTGGACATCATTGGCAAGTTGAATAAGTGTGCAGATTGCCAGATACGGCGCACAGTTTACACCAAACGTTACCGTTCTGAGTTCATAGTCCTGGACTAATTCACTGGCGTCTTTTCTAAACAAAAGTCTTTGGTATGGAGTGTGTTCTGGACTCACTAATATTTGTCTGTACATCTTTTCGGCTGTCAGCATTGAACACATATTGGAAAAAGCGCCACTTAAGTAAAAGAAGAGTTAAGTCATTTTGAACAACTGGACCTATGTGAAGAATATCATTGAGACTTAACCCATTTGATGTACGAGAAGAGGCATTAAAAACCACACGAACTTTTGTCGTAGTGCTTTCAGGTTTTATGACCGCATGGTGAGGCAAATAATAGTGGAAAGGATATTTAGTAAGGTCAGGAGAAGGAACTTTGAACATCTGGTCCAAGTGAAGATATTCTTCTACAACCTGATCATATTCCTCTTTAAACGTGGGATTTCGAAGCAACCTAGCTTGATTTCTAAAGAACTGTGCCATTGAACTTGTCCTAGACTGACCTAAATTCAACTTCTGAGGATAACCCTCCTTAAATGGCAATGAGACCACATATCTGCCATTCGCCTCCCTTTTCGTCTTTTTAATATACAATTCTTCACAAAATCGATCGGATGGGGATAAAAAAATCTTCCGGGGAAGATCCTCCACCTCCCAAAAGCGTGAAATCTCATTTTCCAAAGAGATTTTACACATAAATGATGCAATGGGGGTATCAGAGCTGGAAGAATCAAGAGGAACTGGACCAGTTAGAATCCATCCGAAGATGGTTTCTTGTGCAATTAAGGAATTACATACCTCGTGCTTGATATTGGAACGAATTATTGACGGAAACACTTTCCCACCTATTAAAAAGTCAACCTTTTAGTTTAGCTTAGTTTATTGATTTCCAAAACAACAAGATTAAAAATCTTATAATTAAAGTAATGGATTTTTATATTGTAACATTATTTTTAAGGAACAATAATAGGAAAAAATGATTATTATTATTAAAATATAAAAAAAAAGAAAAATGTGGGCAGGTATGTAAAATTAAAAAGAAAAAAATAAAAATAATAAAATAAAATTTTTTTAAATAAATAAAACTATAAAATTGGGGATCAGCTAGATGAATCTCAGGAAGATCGGAAAAATACGAAGCAGGCATAGATTGAGAAGGAAGCTTCTCCGTTACTTATTGAACTATTAATGCATCAACTGGAATTTCAATGCTATCATCAAATGGTGAACCGAAAATAAAAGAGCACTCTCGTTGTGTGGAAGCAGAAACAAAATCTCCAAGGCCCGAAACGTCCCATGGTTTTGTTCTTCTTTTTGGCAGCTTCATATGCTTAGCAAAATTTTCAGAAATAAAGGATCCCTCCGATGCGGGATCAATAAGAGCGCGAGCTTTGAATCTCCTTCCCATATGGCATATGTCAACTAAAGCCGTAGCTAGCAAAACACCCCTAGAGTTCCGAGTGAAAAAATTTTGAACAATCCCACCTCCCGAATTTTCTGTGGACTGTATTTAAGGTGAATTTGAAGTTGAAGGAAATGGAGGTGAGTTAGGATTTAAGGAAGAATTGGGTTTAGTGCTAGGTAACTTAGGTGAAGAATTTGAACCAATAGCATCATTATGGAGCAAAGTATTGTGGCGTTTTTGGCATGTGTAACAGCTATATTTACTGCTGCAATTCTTTACAGTATGTGCCTTTGAAAAACAGTTTATGCACAAGCCCTGTTTCTTTATCTCAGTAAATTTCAGGGATTGATTCATTTTCAAAAACCGAGGACACTTGCGAATGATGTGAAACTCTTTCGGACACAGAGGACACTTCGGATCTTTTACTGAAGTTTTGAAGGTTTTGACATTTTTTGAAGAACTAGACGTTTGTGAAACAGTTTTAGGCTTCGAAATTGTGAAATTTGCCTTATGTGAGCCACGGGACTCAGCTATCGACTCAAGGGTTCTACAGCGATCCGTTAGGAAAGCATCCATGGTAGCCCACTTTTGAAGTTTAGTCTTATCACTTATGCTTTGTTCCCATAAATTGAGAGTGGCTTCTGGCAGCCAATCATTACAAATGAGGACAAACAGAGGTTCCCAACTAACAACATCAATACCATAAATCCGCAGAGCGGTAATAACTGCATTAATATCGCGAGGCAGATGTCTAAGTTGGGGTCCCGATTCATAGGCTATGGAAGGAAGGTTCAAAAGGGTTCGAATCTGCTGATGAAACAAAACTTTCTCATTATCAAAGCGGATACAAATGCTCCTCCAAGCCTCTTCGAAACCCTTATTGGTCAATGGCGCCTTTGCGACAATTTCTCGTGCTTCACCGGAAGTTTTGCTAATTAAATGAAGTAGCTTCTCTATGGGACTAAGTCTTGAATTTTTTATGTATACGGCCTCAAACAAGTCACGGAATGTGGGCCAAGAGGAATAGTCCCTGTTAAATTGCTTAATATCGCAAGGGGGTAAATGAAAATTATTTAAGTTTGAATTTTTGGAAGTCGCAGCAAGAGATTCAATATTTGACGGAATAGTGCTAATATCAATTTTACAAGCTGGCTCCGCCCGTAAAGTGTCAGCTAACTCGGACAACCTTTGTAGACAATTGCAGTATGTTATGTAGGTGCTTCGGTATTTGACCTTGAATGACTCTAACTCATTAAACTCACCGTCAGAATCCTTCTCCTCACCCTTCTCCCCCCGTTCACTCTCCAAATCAGAGAGGAATTTTTCATAAGCGGGTTTTATACGAGACCATATGGTTTTTACCTCGTTTCTATGTAATTCAATAGAGTGAAGAGAATCAACTGGGAACTTATTGTCGTTCAAATCCGCATCGAATTCTACTAGACTATCTGCTATAAAATTCTCTAGAGACATTTTGAATTATTTACCAATGAAATAAGGAATAAGCTATCGAGATCGTAGTAGAAAATTCAAAATCGATTTCAGTATAAAATATTTCAAAAGATATCGTTCCACCCTAATTATTTGCAAGTAATTTATATAAGAAGCTTCTATATATCCAATGAAAGAAACAAAAAAAAATAAATAAATCTCACTTTTTCCTTCTCTCCTCTTTTCATAGAAAATCTTAAAAATTTGTACTAATTTTTCCATATCAAAAATTTGTTGTCCCCGGAGAAATTTTTCTTATAAAAAAAATCACAGGTTGGATAAAATTATTACATAAAATGTACAAATGCCCAAAATTATTTTGTTTCAAAAAGTCCCATAATCCTTTTACTATCCTTAAGAAATGCAAAAAAATAAATTTATAGTTGTATTGAAAAAACGAAAAAATCTTCCTATTTTGCTTTCGTTTAAAATTTCCTTTAGAAGTTCCAATCAGCTGTTTTCCAAAATAATTTCGAAGATACTTTTTAATAAAGTGTCTGCAACAACTAAAAAGCAAGTTCAATGAACTTTGGAAATTTGTTTTTTGAATATTCCAAATTATTGGAATATATTTCGCTCTTCTCCCTCAGAAATCCAATTTGGAAACGAATAGTTAAAAATTAACAGCTGTTTTATAAATACCAAATTTTACACTCGAATATTGTATCCGTAGGAATCGGAATAAATCTGTAGTGTGTAGGTGAAATATAATCGAAAATAGTTACCACGAAGGAATAGCAACGTATAATAAAGACGATTCAGTGTAATTTCCGAGTTAATAACATATTAACCCTTTACTGCTTGCAACTCAAGATCCTAATGAAAGTGGTATATTTTGATAGAAAATGGACAATAATTGAACCCATATTCCGGCGTTTTGCAATATTTTCACTTTTTACGATTCTACTAGCAAAACTCCAAAAAGATTGAAAATTCCAGACCAATCAATAACTCAAAATATAGAATATATATAAAAAAAGCCAAAACAAGTGTTTTTAAAAGATTATCGTTTTTTACTTCATATCTAATTAATTTGTTAAATAACTTTTAAATTATTGCCGTCTACAAATTTTAATTATTTAAAAATTATAAAAGATTATTTTTTTTTTTTGGAATCACCGTTTCTCTCTTCTCCTTACGTTTTCCGTAGTAAAGGGTTAAGTACAAAACTAGAGTGAACTTTGTGTTCCTCAAATTTTTATTCAAGTTAATAAGTGACGAAATTTTATTAGTGTATTTTCAAAACAATAGAAAAGTAACAATGTAATTCGAAACGTACATTGAATGCCTCTATACTCATGTGTGAATGAATGTCTGGTCTAGTTATAAGCCACCCAGCAAACAAAAACTTGATCGTTGTTTTCTAATAAATTATTTTCCGGAGAACAGTCGAATTTGAATTTCAAAATACGGTCGCAAAAAAAACGTAATATGAACTTTTCATATATACACTTTCTGAATCTGTTTTTATCCTTTTTTGTCGTAAAAGTTAAATGATTTTATGTATTAAAATATGTTTCTATCTTCATTCCAAAAAAAAAAAATATATTAAATAATGTGCGTTTCCACCTTAATTTGCCCAGTATGTACATACATTTTCAATAAGCCATTAAAAATATATGATAATTGTTTATAAAAATGTTTGTTTGGATATCCCTAAATTATTTGAAGAAAAAAAAATGTATTTTTGCCTTTGGAGTGACAAAAAATAAATTTCATGGAAAAGATCAGTTGTCTTGTCTTAAGAGCAATTAAGTATAAATAATTGTTTGGAAAAAAAGGAGTCAAACTAAGAGATAATTGTTATTAAGAGTAGCTTAAAGCCACCTACAAAGACGATGATGGCAAAAGAAGAGTTTATCAATCAAAGAGATAAAGGAGGAGACATTAAGAGGTGAATGAAATGAAATTTAAATATAAGGAGAACAATTGTATTTGAAAGCTGTTTAATTGAAATTGATGAATTAAGAGATATTTAAAAGGAAAGTTATAATAAGAGTGGTTATAAATTTGAAGGGGAAATTAAAGGAAAGGAGAAAGGTAGTTTATATTTATAGAACTCTGTTGAATGCTAAATCGAAGAAAGAGCAAACCATTTTAGAAAAGTCAAAAAAGAACACTGTAAAAAATAATAAGAGGGATAAAAAAGGCATACATAGGATCATGCAAATTTGCATGAACAAAGTTGTTGGAGCATGAAAAAAAAACTGTTTCATAAAATGGACGACATATGACAAATTAAATTCCCCGAATATATTTTCTTCTTAAAGAAAAAAAAAATAATGTGAACACGCCAACTCACCGATATGTAAATAAATGTTTCAATTTACAGAATTTTCACGTGTCATCAATTAGAAAATCTTCCTCTGGCAATTTCGTATTTGGCAATTTATTTCCCCTCTAATTTCTGCAGTGTAGTCTTAACTTTTAATTTTTTCTCGATTACAATTTTAAGGGCCATTATTACAATTTGCCAATAGCTAAAGTTCGGATGTTATCTGACAGATTATTAGTTTTTCGTTATTATAAGTATACTTTGTAACGGCAGAAGTCGGGACACTCGTTTCTGCCGACACCCTTGCATAATACGTAAAGCGAATTATGGAATTGAGTTTTTTTTAAGAGTATCCTGCCGTATCCTTCAAAGGTCCTGCGTCATCCTTGCGACATCCTGCGAAGGCCCTTTGACATCCTGGGGGTATTTCCGAAGAAGCCGTCGGAGTGTGTGCCGTTCGTAGGTCGCCTCCCCTCAAGTGTGTGCCGTTCGTTGGTCGCCTGGGGGTATTCCCGAAGAAGCCGTCGGAGTGTGTGCCGTTCGTAGGTCGCCTCCCCTCAAGTGTGTGCCGTTCGTTGGTCGCCTGAGGGTATTCCCGAAGAAGTCGTCGGAGTGTGTGCCGTTCGTAGGTCGCCTCCCCTCAAGTGTGTGTCGTTCGTTGGTCGCCTGGGGGGTATTCCCGAAAAGCCGTCGGAGTGTGTGCCGTTCGTAGGTCGCCTCCCCTCACGTGTGTGCCGTGCGTTGTTCACCTGAGGGTATTTCCTGCAGAAAACTTCAGGGCCAGGGTCCATCCCAAATAACCATTCTTTCCCTTTCCTTTGTATTTTAGCTTAAGTGATCTGGTAATTAGATTAAGAGAATAAAGTACGCTTTATAACGGTTTACACCACGACTTTTACTCTTTGTCACTGACAAAAATAAATATCTGTGACGATCCCTACCCCCGCGAGCTTACCCCAGCTAACGGAGGAAATCTCGTCGTTACAACTTTAAGCTAAAAGTGACCGATAAGCTAAAGGGAAGATATTGTTGCCTTTAACCTTAAACGTAAGGTTTATGTGTTTAAAGTTACCACATTTTCTGCTCTATAAAGAAAAAGAAGAAAATACCGAATTTCACAACCTAATTTCACAAATTATTGTTTGTTTGTAAACAAATAAATAAAAGTACGTTGCCACTACGTATTTTTATAAACCAATTCATAAACCAATAATCAGTTTTAGTTTGTTGCTGCCACATTCTCAAAAATATTAATTTTATTGGAAAGTTGTAGTAACGAAAAACATTATAGCTCACTTTATTCCTCACTTTAGCTAAAGTTACCTTTTACTAACAATTACTTTAAAGGCAAGTTGTAATAATGGCCCTAAATTTTTCACTGTTAATATTATATTTACTTTTTTTAATTTCTCCCTTTGTAGGATTATTATTCTTCTTTTTTATATATATTATTAGGCTTATATTAAAAATTGACAAACGTTTTCTATTTCTTTTCAAATTTTCAAGACAATGAATATTTTTTTATTTTTTCTTTTTTTACAATTTTATAAATTCGTTATTGATTATTTTAATATATTATTTTAAGCACAGTGCTTACAACTCGGCCACGCTCCTTTATTCACGACCTCGTGAAGAATCTGCAATTAGAACATTATTAAATAGAACACAACCAAAAATTATCTTCTAAATTGTGATCCAAACTTAATTTGAGTCGCACTCAAATGATTCGTAAAGTTTGAGTTTATCCGAGGATGTAACTCCTTCATATGGTTTCTGGGATCTATTAGATCCTGGTAAATCTTTTATTACATATCTGTCATTTCCTAAGTATTTAACAATCTGATAAGGTCCACTAAACTTAGGAAGTAATTTTCGATTTCCATCTACTAATTTTGTTTTTCTCACTAACACTAATTGACCTTCCTCATAAACTTGACCTTGTCGCTTTCTTTTATCATATATTTGCTTTTGATACACTTGCTTCCTGTCTATGGATATTTTAGCCTGATCTCGACTTACTAAAACATTACTGACGTAATATCCCATTTATCTTCAACTTTAACCGAAAAACTTACTTGCGGATAAAATTGTCCTCTAATATATCTTTCCGCTTGACCATTTGCCCTTGGTGTTGCAGTAGCATTGTGAACAACTTTAATTCCATAGCCACGGGCGAAATTCAAAATTTATGACATGTAAATGTACTTGCTATATCACAAACTAATCTTCTTGGTACTCCAAATAGTTTAATAAATTCTTCTAAAAACTTTGTACATGGTTCTACCTTGGTGCTCTGTACCGGTTTCAACATTACATATTTCGTAAAGCCATCAACAAGCACAATTAAATACATATTCCTATGAACACTCCGTGTAAATGGGCCAATATGATCAACGTGCACAGTATCAAACGGAACGTCAACTTTCTCAATAGGATGCAAAAGTCCTACTTGTTTTCCAGCTGATATTTTATTGTACGAACATGGCAAGCAACAAGCAATATACCGATTAATGTATCTTCTCATATTTGGAAACCAATACTTTTCCCTTATGCAAGAAATAGTCTTATCTACAGAAAAATGTCCAACCTTATCATGATGATTGAAAACAATTTCCCTCCTGGTTGACTTTGGTACAATCCACTTACTACCACTATCTGTTTTCCTGTTTAACCTACCTCGTTTTAGTTCATACTCAGCATGTATTCGCCTTTCTTCTTCATCCTGTGGGACTCTACGGAGACTTTCGATCAAAAACCTGCATCTATCGTCATTAAGCTGCATTGCTAATACCCAATCGGATTCCGAAATATCAACATGAAAAACTTTGATGCCCTCCGTTTCCGCATTTTCAATTGGATTTCTACTCAATGCATCCGCATGAGCCATTTGAGAACCCGGACGATATTCCACAGAAAAATTAAATTCCTGTATTGATAGCCACCACCTACCGATTCGGGGAACTAGGTCCCTTTTCGTAAAGGCAGTTCTCAATGAAGAACAATCGGTTACTACCTTAAACTCTATTCCAAGCAAATACACTCGTTAATGAAAATCTTACTGCAACTAATTTCAACATTTTACGTGCCGCAAACCGCCTCAAAAAGGAAAAACGTATCCACAGTGCCTTTAGTATGCGTGGTTTGGTTTACATTAAAACTAATCCCAATGACAACCTGAAACAAATTGATGAGTTAAATGAACTAAACGAACTTTTTCATGCACCTGAACCTTTTGCTGATATCGATGAGCGCCGTAATGATATGTTTTAGTCTCACTATTATGCTCATTAAGTTATCAATTTTTAAATTATCATTTTTAATTCATTACCGATTATTATTTCATTATTTATATTTTTTATGTTGTATGTAACATTTATATTAACAGTTGTTTTTCAAATATTTTACATATAGAGCAATTCCATATGAAAACGATCAAAATTGGCAAATTTTTGGACGACCCCTCTCCGATTTTAAAATAAATAGTCTCAATCGATTGCCCAGCAAAAAATAATGTACCTACATATTTTTTTTTTTTTATAGTGACTGGTTTAGTGGTGGTGTGCACCACTGTCATGTGACAAAATTGAAGAATTCTTCATAAGGGACCTCATTGAAAGTTGTTTTAAAAAAAAACTACTAAAGCGATCGCAACGAGTGATAGCTCGTTGGAAAGGTATTGAATCAGGCTTTAATTGAAAAATAAAATTTTCCTAATTTTTCTCAGAAAATTACCTTTTTTCCCATGAAAATTAAATTTTCCCATGAAAATTAAATTTTCCGATTTTCCACAGAAGCTCCTAAATTTTCCGGCTAATTTTATTTTTTTTTGGATTCCTCATAATTTTTGCTTTAAGAATCAGCAATAAAAAAATGGGCCCGACTCCTTGTTTGGACAGTAGAAGAGCATTTAAGAGACCACCTTGTTCTCATTGTTTTTATATTTTTTATAATTGAATTATTTTTAATTATTTAACAAGAAAAATTAGGAAAATTTTATTTTTCAATTAAAGCCTGATTCAATACCTTTCCAACGAGCTATCACAACTTTCAATGAGGTCCCTTATGAAGAATTCTTCAATTTTGTCACATGTCATATGGAATTGCTCTATAGTGACTGGTTTAGTGGTGGTGTGCACCAACAACAACTTTCAATGAGGTCCCTTATGAAGAATTCTTCAATTTTGTCACATGACAGTGGTGCACACCACCACTAAACCAGTCACTATAAAAAAAAAAAAATATGTAGGTACATTATTTTTTGCTGGGTAATCGATTGAGACTATTTATTTTAAAATCGGAGACGGGTCGTCCAAAAGGTGATCGCTTTCATATGGAATTGCTCTATACACTTTTTTAATCATTAACTTAATATTGATTTTTTATACCTATTGCTTTCATTATTATCTCTGATTCGTGCGTTACAATTTTATACTTAAGTGGTTTCTGCTATGATGTATAGCTATAGAGTTCGTTCCAGAGATGGAATTGCGAATATGATTAGAATACTAGCTACTCAGAAAACAGGTGTAAAAATCTGTCACATCAATGCACAAAGTTTACAGGGGAAAATTGATGAATTCAAATTTATATTTGAGAATTCCTGTATGGATTTTATATGCGTATCAGAAACATGGTTTGATTCCGATACAATCAGATCTATCATTTTCATTAGATGGTTATAACGTACGTAGAGTTGACAGAGGTGATGGATATGGTGGTGTGGCAATTTACATTAAAAAAGGTATCCCTTTTAGTGTTAAATGCACCTCTAAAGATGCAGATTATTTAGATAATACAGTTCCAAAAAACCTTGTTGAGTACATGTTTATTGAGGTTAATAGTGAGGGAAGAAAGTTGCTTGTTGGAAGTGTTTATAGGCCTAATCGAAATATACCAATAATTCGTTTTAATAAAACTCTGGAAATATTAACGTCTTTGTATGAGGACGTCATAATTGCAGGTGATTTTAACTCCAATATTTTGGTGGAGCAAAGTCTTTATGATAACATGATCTCTCTAGGACTTGTCTCACCTAATACAACCGTTCCTACGCATTTTACTGCAACAAATAATACTTTATTGGATCTTTTTTTTGTTAGCAATCATTCTAATATACAACTTTATGACCAACTTTCGGCGTCATGTTTTTCAAAACACGATTTAATTTTTCTGTCATATAATTTTAAATTACTGGCAACTGATCAGGTAATCACCTATCGTGACATCAAAAATATTGATCTAGTTACCCTGGCGAACGAGTTTCTCAAAATTGACTGGAATTGTTTGTATTATTTGACCTCAGTGGATGATCAGCTCTCATTTATAGAGCACAACCTAAGTAATCTATTCAACCAAACAGTTCCTTTAAGAACTAAAACTGTTAGTCACCGAAAAAAGCCCTGGTTTTCTTCCAACATTAAAGAAGCAATTTATCGAAGAAATTTGGCCTATTCTCGATGGAAACGTTTCAAAACTACGCTGCTTCATAGAGAATATTGTAATGCTAGAAATGAAACAAATAAACTGATAAAAACTGCTAAATCGAATTTCTACGCAGAAAAATTCTCATGCGCTTTAGGATCTAAAAAAACTTGGCAAACGATTCGTGAAATTGGAATCGGTAAACCGTCTATCCATGAACCTTGTCCAATTGATGCTGATACTATTAATGAAACTTTTTTAAATATACCAATGGTTGCAGCTGACCGTAGCTTTTATAATTTCACTTACCCTAATGACGATTTTGGTGATTATAAGTTTTCCTTTACCTGCGTAAACCAAAGTGACGTACTAACGGGTAGCTTATCTATTAAATCTAATGCTGTTGGGTCAGATGGAATACATCCAACATTTTTAAAGATACTTTTACCACAACTTATTCCGTATATCACTTTTTTTTTTAACAAGATCATCACAACTAGCTATTTTCCTACTAAATGGAAAAACGCTAAGATCATACCGATTCCTAAGTCAAGTGCTGATTACAGACCTATTGCTATTTTACCATTCCTTTCTAAAGTCTTCGAAAGGCTAATTCACTATCAAATTACTCAGTTCTTAAACAATAACAATATGTTAACTGTTCGTCAATCAGGATTTCGAAAAAATCACAGCTGCATTACAGCATTAGTAGACGTTGCGGAAGAAATTAGAAAAGAGGTTGATAAAGGCAATATTACGTTTTTAGTTCTGTTGGATCATTAAAAAGCATTTGATACTGTTGACCACGACCTTTTATGCCACAAATTAAGAAGTATGTTTAATTTCTCTTCAACCGCAACCTCTCTTTTGTCAACATATCTTAAAAACAGATATCAATATGTTGAAACTACAACTAAAAGATCCAAATCACTACCTGTTAGAAGAGGTGTTCCACAGGGATCTATATTAGGCCCCCTTTTGTTCTCGTTGTATTCTAATGATCTACCGAGTATAATAACACACTGTAGAGTTAGAATGTATGCAGATGACGTCCAACTTTACATCAGTTGCAAAAAGTCATCTCTAGTTCATTGCGTCGAAACTTTAAATCAGGAACTGCATCAAATTTATCTGTGGGCAAAGGCGAATGGTCTAGGGATCAATCCCAAAAAATCAAAGAGTATTATAATTCAAAAACGAATAGACAAAATCAACTATATTCCTAATATTTCCATAAATAATCAACGTATCGAAATTGTAAAAACTGCTAAGAATCTCGGAATATTTTTTAACAGCACTCTCGCTTGGTCTGATCACATAAAATATGCTTGTGGTCGAACTTTTTCCATGGTTAGAACACTTTGGCGAACTCAACATTGTACACCGCTTAAAACAAGAATTCTGCTTGCTAAAACTTATTTAGTACCTATTTTGATGTATGGTTGCGAAATCTTTGCCAGCTGTGACTCAATAAGCAGAAATAAATTAAACGTAGCTTTCAATAATATTGCTCGATATGTATATGGCTTAAAAAGACGTACACGAGTTTCAACATTTTCAATTAAACTATATGGTACTAGCTTTGACAATCTTCTTAAGATACGAACTTTAATTTTTCTGCACAAAATAATTTATACGCATCAGCCGGGCCACCTCTATGATAAACTGATTTTCTCGAATGATATTTGCAGAGGAAAAAGATTAAAATCGTTTTGCTACAAAAGCCTCATATCAACGTGGCAATTCTTTATCCATAGCATCCAACTCTGGAACTCAATCCCTTATAGTTGCCAACTTTTAAGTAACGCACTTCATTTCAAGAAAAGCTTAATTAACTTATTTTCAACTTAATTTTATTTTTTATGTTAAAATTTTATTAACGGTTAATTTTGTCATACTATTTACTTATATTTTTGTTTAACAATTAAATAAGTAGCATAATTGTTTTTTGTTTTTTCTTTGTGATCTTTTGTAATTTAGTTTTAAGTTATTATTTAATTAATTACATTAAAATCTTTCCTTTTTTTCCAAATACTCAGTTCTGTACTGCAATATAAGACTTTTAGTCTTGTGTATGGAACACCAAAATAAATAAATAAATAAATAAAAAAATAAAAAAACCGTTTCAACGCATAAACTATTGCTAATGTTTCCAACTCATAGGAATGATACCGCTGTTCCTCTTTCGACGTTGAGTGACTAAAATATGCAACTGGTTTCAATGTCCCGTCGTGTTGTCTTTGTAATAGCACAGCACCAACACCCCATTTGCACGCGTCTGTATGCAGTTCCGTATAAGAATTCCTGTCATATAAAACTAACACGGGACGAACTGTCAATTTCTTCTTCAATTCATTGAATGCATTCTGCTTATCTTCCCCCCATTTGAAACTAACATCCTTCTTTACCAAATTCTGAATTGGTCGGGCTATCAGAGAATATTGTGCAATAAACTTCCTAAAATAATTTGTCAATCCCAAAAATTGACGCACCTCATGAACATTTCTTGGAATAGGAAAATTCAACACCCCGTTAATTTTATCCTCTCCCGGTTTAACACCCTCAGCATGGATTTCAAATCCTAAATAGTGAATTGTGTCCTGGAGAAAAAAAATTTCTTAAGCTTCAAAGTCACGCCATTTTCCTTCAACTTTTTCAAAATCATTTCCAAGTTATGAAAACCCTGTTCCAAAATATCATCCACATAAAACATTGATGTAGTGAATCTCAAATTTCCAAGAATTTTATTCATGATTCTTTGAAAAACAGCAGGCGCATTAACCAATCCAAATGGCATTCGTAAAAATTCATAATGCCCATCAGGAGTGATAAAAGCAGTCTTTTGAGAGGAATCCTTATCCATCAAGATTTGGTAATATCCACTAGCACAGTCTAGGCTAGTGAAAAATCTGCTTCCCCTTAATCTATCTATTTCATCATCTGTTCTTGGCATTGGAAATACTTCTTTAATTGTTTTCATATTCAGAGCTCTGAAATCAATGCACAATCTGTATTCTCCTGTTTTCTTTTTAACTAAAAGAATAGGACTAGAATACGATGATGACGAATCTTGAATAAGGTTAGCTTTCTTTAAATCTTCTACCATCTCTCGAACAACTTCTCTCTCGGACCATGACATTCTATATGGTTTATATGAAACTGGAGTTTCATCCTTTAGTAATATTTTCATCTGAGCATCTCTAATGTTTCCTAATTCTGACATGTCCTGTGCAAAACAACTTCTATATCAATTTAGTAAATCAACTAAACGTTTTCAATCAACATTGTCCAGTTGAGGCGCTTAGGAAATTACTTCATTTTCACTAAACGCTCGTAAATCAAAAGATTTTATACCATGAAACTTGAATGTTCCATACTTTGATCTAAGTGACATGAAGATACTCTTCCTGAACAACTGTCCCTTTTCAAAAACAAGATTCCCATTTGAATCGTTTTTTACAAAAACAAATCCTTCTTTTCCAAGTACACACCTCATAATCCGGTACTCAGCATTTGGCTTACTAACATACAATTCCTCCAAATAAAAACACGAATCACAAGACTGCTCAGTTATAACCTCAACAAAACATGCATGTTTTGCTGGCAATGTTACTGTTTCCTTTACCAAAAGTGAAAATTTGTCCTTTAATAAGTAATCAAAATTACAAAACATTTCCTTTTCCTTTTCTATTAGGCGAACTACATTATCTTTTACTACCATGATAACTCCTGCTAGATTAATAAATGATCGTCCAATCAGAATATCAAATTCCTGAGCCGAATCAGGAACAACAAACAATTCTACAACTGCCGAAGCTAAATCTACCTGTAACCTAGCTGATATTTTCGAAAAGACTGATATTGTTGATCCGCCATATCCAACAACTTGTTTACAACATGATTCGAATGTTATCTTTAATAAATTTACACAAGATTGTGTAATTAATATTATTGCACTACCCGTGTCAATAAATCCAATAAATTCAATATTGTTTACACTACAATTCTTGTAGAAACAATTCTTTCGAAACTTCGACAAGTTATCATTTTGAATCAATAATATTGAAGACATACCTTTTGTTTTTAAGCAATCTCGTGTCAAATGTCCCCACTTCTTGCAATTCTCACACTTCTTAATAGGCTTTGTGCATTTGCTTGCAAAATGGCCTTCGTTTTTGCAGTTAAAGCATATTATTTTCTTATTCTTATCTTCAGTATCATCCTTAAGCACTGTAATTGTCCTTCCTTCAATGCGTCGTGTTTTAGCTTGAGGCTCGATTATATTGGAAAATGTTGACAGATAGTGTCCAAATAAATCTTCCGGAGTTTGAAAGCGCC
Organism: Delia radicum; assembly: GCA_021234595.1. Classification (NCBI taxonomy): domain Eukaryota; kingdom Metazoa; phylum Arthropoda; class Insecta; order Diptera; family Anthomyiidae; genus Delia; species Delia radicum. Next base: position 116,594,413 of record CM037851.1, read on the forward strand.
CAGCTCTAGCACCAACTTGTATACCAGCTGGAAGCCCATCAATAATGCATGACACGCTACATCAACAAGCATTTTCTTTTCAAAATAATAGCTGGTCATCGATTCCGTCGGCAATTTTATTCGATTTACCAAACGCTTAAGATTTTCTGCAAAATCTTGGTGATCAGGAAACGATTTCTGTAACAAAACTTTCCAATCTTCCCAAGTTGACACATAGCTTGTCAAATTTTCGAACCAAATTCGAGCCAGACCTTTTAATCTATTTTGCATGGCAAATATTTTGTACTGATTATCCCAGCCATATAACTCTCCAATTTGCTCAATTTTTTGCAACCATAATGAAGCTGGTAAATTAATCAGTCCTGGCTCAAATTCTGGAACGCAATCCATTTTGAAATTAATGTTGTTTCTTGGATCAGATTGGTGTCGGTTTTCAGTCAAAGATTTAACCAAACTTTCCAACGCATTAATTCGATTAGCCCTTTCAGCTTCTCTTCCACCAACTAATGTATCTCCCGGAGGGACTTCTTGATCTGCAGGCATTCTTCGAACATCAGAACGTTCTCTTTCCAAATTTGGCATTCTTGAAAATACGCTACGATTTCTTAGTTCTTTTGGCATAGATTTTATCTTTCGATAATAGCTTTTATTGGTTTTAGTTTTTATCCCACCGCTGCTTTATTAGGCTTATATTAAAAATTGACAAACGTTTTCTATTTCTTTTCAAATTTTCAAGACAATGAATATTTTTTTATTTTTTCTTTTTTTACAATTTTATAAATTCGTTATTGATTATTTTAATATATTATTTTAAGCACAGTGCTTACAATATATATATATATATATTAATCAGAATCAAATTTTATATTAATATTAAAATAATTCTTTAATCATAGAGAAGCACTAACACATGTCTTCAACACAAAAATTTGGAATGCGCTTGACGTAATCAAAACCAATACTTGAAATAAAAAGGCAAAATCAAACTAACCTGTTTCTGTTATTTGTTGATGCAATTAGAACTGTTGTTGCTTAAGAGTTGTTGTACGGTACACTCAAAAAAAAAAGTTTGTAAAGTCAGCAAAAAAATTTGCTGAGTCACCAAAATTTTAGTCAGGAAGATGCTAGCAAAAAAATTGCTAATGTCAGCAAAATCTTTTGCTGAAAATCAGCGAGCTGATTGTTAGCAACAAAATTAGTAGATTCAGCAAAAGTTTTGCTAACACTTAGTAGATTACAAATAAAAAAGCGTTGGTAAAAATTAATAAATTTTTTGCTGAATTTTAGTAGACTGAAAAAAAACGCAAAAAAATTGTAATTTAGTTAATATATTTGCTGAAAATCATAAAACATATTTTTGTGATTCTTTTAAAAATAATTTACAATAATTACGTAATATAAAAATTTTCATTTTCCCACATTGATGTCATAAAGTAATTTAATATCTGAAAATATATAGAAATAAATATATATAACAAAAATTTTCTTTCAACTACTTACATCAATGGTTGTCTAAATGATGCTATCTTTTAAGGACGCAACTGCCGAAGATAATTATAGAAACGAAAAAATAAACAAAAACAAACGAAACGAAAAAAACAACCCTTTTTTTGCAATAAGAAAAAGGAACCATACTAAGATGTGTGTCTTTGTCTTTCGCTTTACTCTGTCTACATGTCTGTATATGTTTGTTTGCTATTTGACCACACTAGATTATAAATCTATTAACATTTATTATAGAAATACATATTAAATTTAAATATTTTCTTTTGTCTTTTATTTTATTAATAGACAATTATTTTCACAAGCCGGTGACAACGTAAAATTTTAGTTGTTTTAATCCTCAATTTTGTTTTATGTATGAAAAACAGATACAAAAGTCTTCCATGGTTGATTTTTTTATATGTCTTATTAGAGTTGTACTTTTTAATATCATTTTCCTCTTCTCTACTACATCTTGACATGCTGCGACATCTGCTTATCAGCACAATTTTTTTTAGCAAAATTAATTAGTAAAACATTATTATATTAGTAAAGCATTAGCATAAAACAGTTAAGTGCTGAATAAGTGTAACAAAAATTTTAGCTGAAAACACGATTTAACCAAAAAAATTTGCTAAAAAATAGTATACCTCATTTACAAGACGTTTTACTAACTTTTCTACTAACTTATTTTTTTGAGTGTATGATCTCCTATTATTATTCTGAGAGCACAATTCCCGGTTCGATTGGACCAAATGATTATCTCAAAATCACTATGTATGGGTAACTGGATGATTCCTGGATAAGGGATAGAATAATTCTCTGAGCCGAAATAAAATCTCCAATAGATTTTATTCTCAATAGAAAATATTCCCAAATAGTACCGAAAAAAAATAATAAAACAAATGAAGTAGGGATTACGATTTGGAATATTTATTATCTTTAAATATATGAACAATGGAGGAGTTCTTACCAGTACGAAGGTTGCATCAATAAGGAAAAGACATATTCTTATTTTTACCGGAAACATGTATCTATAACTTTTCGAAATACTTTGACATTTATTTTAGGTTCGAATGTGGAGAAGAGATAGAATGTTAAATTTATAACTTTCTATCTCTAATAGCACTCAGCCTTTATTTGGCAGGAATTTAGGAATTTGTGGGGACGATTTTAAGGATTTTTAATGGCAAACGTTAATTATATTTTTCGCATTAACACTGGAAAAAACGGTTCACATCTCCGATAGGGTCAAGTATCTGGGAGTTGTTCTAGATAGAAAACTATCGTGGAGGGACCATATTGAGGAAAGGGTGAAGAGGGCCCACATATCCGACTGTAGAAGGGAAATAGGATCTAAATGGGGTCTGAATCCGAGGATGGCACACAGGCTATACATTAGCGTCGTCAGACCTATACTGACGTACTCATCTGTAGTATGGTGGACATCGACGAGATTTGGCGCGTATGTGGGACTATTGCAGAAGGTACAGCGCCTATGCTGTTTGGGCATTAGTGGCACAATGAGAACCGCATCCACTAGGGCTGTCGAGACTATTCCAGCAATTCGCCCAATTGGGGTACAGGTGAATTACGAGGCCGTATTGACTATGAGGGCTACCGGGGAATGGGACAGTAATGGCCATATTACCGGTCACCGTACTATTTTGGAACAGTTGCCAGGATATTGCGTCCCAGAATGGAACTACGACAGGATTTCAGAGCGGTCGGTCACGCCGCTCTGTGACACGTTAATCCCCGACAGGGAACTATGGTTAAATGGAGCCTTCTTGGGGATCCACCCGGGGATCCACTTTTACACGGATGGATCGAAACTGGATGGGCAAACGGGTCTGGGCTTCTGTGACGCTGACATCAATGCACGTGTGACGCGGGGTAAAATAAAAGTAGACAAGTTTCTTTTTAAAGCTCACATGAACAACTGTTTTTGATAAAAAAATACTGAAATACTAAAGTTCTAAAGCTAGCTTAATTGTAGAGTACGAATATTATACACGCTACACCTCCCTTTTTAATTAGAATGAGTTAATATAAATATATTCGTTTTTAATTTATATATTTGTGTGCGCCCCGGTAGGCTAGTTGGTAGCGTGCTGGCTTATCAGTGCGGGGGTCGTGGGTTCGATTCCCACCAGAGGCACTGGTTTGTTTTCGCTACAACGCGCCGAAGGCCATAGTAGCTAGTGCTCGGTTAAGGTAATAGTATATAATTTGTAATTATATGATTATTAATTAATAAAAAAAAAAAAAAATTTATATACTTTTTACAACATTTTTCAATTATTCTTAATATTAGAGTTTTCAGTTCCGTTTCCGTATTCTGTCCAAATGTACAGTCATTGTCTTGTCATTTTCGGCTTTTATTGTACAATTATTTCTATCGTCTATACCTATTACCTCATAGGGGCCCTTATACAGGCTATCTAACTTATGTCCTTTAGTTAGTAGAAAAGTCAGTAAAACATCTTTTCAGCAAATTTTTTGCTAAAATTGTGTTTTAAACTAAAATTTTAGTTATACTTTGTCAGCACTTAACTGTTTTGAACTAATGTTTTAAAAATATTTTACTAATGTTTTACTAATTTATTTTGTTAAAAAAAAATGTGCTGACTAGCACATCAATAGTGTGAACGACAAGCAGATTAAACGTTATACGCAGAATGAATTAGATGTCAAGATGTAGTAGTGACGAGGAAAATTATACTAAAAAGTACAACTCTAGTAACACACTTAAAAAAATCAACCATGGAAGATTTTGTATCTGTTTTTCATACATGAAACAAATTTTTGGATTGAAACAACTTAAATTTTGCGTTTTCACCGGCTTGTGAAAGTAATTGTCTACTAAAGACAAAATAAAATATTTATTTATTTATTTCCTTTTCTATGCAACAAGATTAAATCTTATGATTATAGCATATATATGTGCTCATAATTTGTTTGTACATAATTAAATTAAAAACAGTTGTGAAAAACAATATTTAGAAAAAACAATCAATTCTCATGGCAATTTATAAAGATTATTAAAAATAAAACAAAAAACAGATATATATATATATTCCAATAAAACAGATATGAAGATGATCATGGAAAGAAAATACAAAGAATAAATAAAAAAAAAATATATGTAATTTACGAAAGAAGATATAAAACATTGCAGTTAAAGTATTTGTTCAGATCTTTTTTAAATATAATTGCATTACTGTTACCCTGTAGTTTAAGTGGTAGTTTATTCCAAAGACGTGTAACGGCAACAAAGAATTGCCAGGTCGACGACAGGTATTTAAATTTAAAAGATTTTATCAGCTTTCCTCTTTTGGATTTAGCAAAGTTCAGACCTTGATATAAATAATTTGGCTCATGTTCATATATAATTTTATGAAAAAATGTTAAGCATCTTATATTCATGAGATTATCAAAGGTTATTCCGTGAAGTTTCGAGTAATACGGTGATAGTGCGGCATATTTTGTAGAGTATCCACTCATTCTACCACTACCTTAACACTATTGTAAAGTACGATCGAGTGCAACGCATCATATTGCACATATGAAACATATGTGTCATGCACGATACACTCAATCGTACTGATATAGACTCAAGTATAAAATTTTAAGTTATTTGAGTAACTTTAGAAAGTGACTCAGAATATAGGTTAAGATTTATTCACATGTTAGCAGGGACAAAATAGAAAATAAAAACAGTTTTAATAAAGACTAAGAACTCGCCTATTAATTACGGTTACAAGGCGATCTAGCATTCGCCCCCATAATAGCAATTATTACATGGCGATCCTGCCTCGCCTCATAAATAATTACATGGCGATCCTGCCGAATACTCTTGGAGTGCTAAACAAAAACTAAGCACCCAAGATCGGTATAAAGGACCAAAAGGGAGTGCTATCAAAAGAAGCACCCTACTAAAAAAAAAAGAGTCCTGACAGAGCAGCCACAACGATCTGTCAGCTGCAAGAGGGTAGTGTCCTGTCTGGCCAAAAGACAGGAAGAGCAGAAAACAGAGGTTGAAAGCAGCAGAAAAGCAAAATAAAAAGATAATTATAAGAACAAAAAACACACAGTGCGCTCCTTGATGAGCACCTGACCGAACGGAGGCGACTTCGCCCATGTTCACAGATAAAATCATAAAATTTTTTTTGAAATTTACCCTATAATGGGAAAAGAAAATAATAACATTGGTCCTAAACCAATAACGATTGAAGATTATATATTATTATATAAAACCATTTTCACGCTTTAAAAAAAAAAAAATTTTATATATGTAAATATAAATTTTCCTTTGCATAAACAAAAATTTTCAAAAAAAAATGCAAAATTTGTAACTACAAATTATCTAAAAAAAAAAAAAAATGTATTTAGAAAAATTTATGATTAAAGCAAACCAAAAAAAAGAACACCAATAGGGAAATTTATAATTGTATAAACATAATTGTTATTTCAAAATATATGACCATTATGCTAATACTAATAGTAGTAGCTTATATCATAAAAGTTATATTTGCCATGTTATAAAGAAATTAACAATTTTATAAAAATATATATTTTAAATGCTTTCCAAAAAAAAAATAATATCCTTATTACTGATTACTCTGATCTTATACTTAGTATATAAATTTTTAAAACATATATATTTAAACAAACCAAAAATTATAATAACAGAAGTATAAATGGAAGAGCATCTAACAGAATTAAAAGACATACTGACAAATTTAAAGAAAAGTCCAGGAAGGACATACTCAGAAAAAACTGTACAAGTAAAATTGGAAACTATAGACAATATAAGAAAAGAATTTCTGACAGCTCAAAGTGAAGAAAGAGAAGAAAAAGAAATAGTAGCATTAAAGTTAGAATTTAATACCATTTATAGAAAAATCAAAGAATATTTAATACCAAATACTAAAAGTTTAGACACAAAAATGGCAGCATTTAGTTTAGAATTAACTTCTAAGGCACTCCCAATTTTTGCTGGAAATTATGAAGAACTACACCCAAAAAAATAAGTTAGTAGAAAACTTAGTAAAACGTCTTGTAAATCAGGTATACTATTTTTTAGCAAATTTTTTTGCTAAAATCCTGTTTTCAGCTAAAATTTTTGTTATACTTATTCAGCACTTAACTGTTTTATACTAATGCTTTATTAATATACTAATGTTTTACTAATTAATTTTGCTAAAAAAAAATTGTGCTGATAAGCACACTAATAGTGTGGACGACAACCGGATTGAAAGATATACGCAAAATGAAGCAGATGTCGTGGCATGTCAAGATGTAGTAGAGAAGAGGAAAATGATACTAAAAAGTACAACTCTAATAAGACATATAAAAAAATCAACCATGGAAGTTTATGTATCTCTTTTTCATACATAAAACAAAATTGAGGATTAAAATAACTTAAATTTTGCGTTGTCACCGGCTTGTGAAAATAATTGTCTATTAATTAAATAAAAGACAAAATAAAATATTTATTAATTTAAACTAAATGTTTATATGTGTGGTCAAATTGCAAACAAACATATACAGAAATGTAGACAGAGTAAAGTGAAAGACAAAGACACACATCTTAGGTAGATTTTTATGGTTCCTTTTTCTTATTGCAAAAAGGGTTGTTTTTTTCGTTTCGTTTGTTTTTGTTTAATTTTTCGTTTCTATAATTAACTTCGGCAGTTGCGATAGCATCATTTAGACAACCATTGATGTAAGTAATTGAAAGACAATTTTTGTTATGTTATATATATTTATTTCTATATATTTTCAGATATTAAATTAATTCATGTCGTCAATGTGGAAAAATGAAAATTTTTATATTACGTAATTATAGTAAATTATTTTTAAAAGAATCACAAAAATATGTTTTATGATTTTCAGCAAATAAATTAACTAAATTACAATTTTTCTACAAATTTTTTGCGTTTTTTTTCAGTCTACTAAAATTCAGCAAAAAATTTATTAATTTTTAGCAAGGCTTTTGTATTTCTAATCTACTAAGTGTTAGCAAAACTTTTGCTGAATCTACAAATTTTGTTGCTAAAAATCAGCTCGCTGATTTTCAGCAAAAGGATTTTGCTGACATTAGCAACTTTTTTGCAAGCATCCTCCTGACTAAAATTTTGCTGACTCAGCAAAATGTTTTGCTGACTTTACAAACTTTTTTTTTTGAGTGTAGAAAGTTTCCTAATAACAGTAGAACTCATCGAAAAGACTCTGACTGACGCAGCAAAAACAGATTTCTTGCAATATGTCTATCACGCCAAATTGACCTCAGGTGTAAGGACAACGATAGGTACACTCAAAAAAAAATAAGTTAGTACAAAAGTTAGTAAAACGTCTTGTAAATCAGGTATACTATTTTTTAGCAAATTTTTTTGCTAAAAACGTGTTTTCAGCTAAAATTTTTGTTATACTTATTCAGCACCTAACTGTTTTATACTAATGCTTTACTAATATACTAATGTTTTACTAATTAATTTTGCTAAAAAAAAAAATTGCTGATAAGCACATTAATAGTGTGGACGACAACCAGATTGAAAGATATACGCAGAATGAAGCAGATGTCGCGGCATGTCAAGATGTAGTAGAGAAGAGGAAAATGATACTAAAAAGTACAATTCTAATAAGACATATAAAAAAATCAACCATGGAAGACTTTTGTATCTGTTTTTCATACATAAAACAAAATTGAGGATTAAAACAACTTAAATTTTGCGTTGTCACCGGCTTGTGAAAATAATTGGCTATTAATAAAATAAAAGACAAAAGAAAATATTTAAATTTAATATGTATTTCTATAATTAATGTTAATAGATTAATAATCTAGTGTGGTTAAATTGCAAACAACCATATACAGACATGTAAACATGAGTAAAGCGAAAGGCAAAGACACACATCTTAGGTAGATTTTTATGGTTCCTTTTTCTTATTGCAAAAAAAGGGTTGTTTTTTTCGTTTCGTTTGTTTTTATTTATTTTTTCGTTTCGTTTCTATAATTATCTTCGGCAGTTGCGTCCTTTAAAGGAAAGCATCATTTAGACTACCATTGATGTAAGTAGTTGAAAGAAAATTTTTGATATGTTATAAATATTTATTTCTATATATTTTCAGATATTAAATTAATTCATGACATCAATGTGGGAAAATGAAAATTTTTATATTTCGTAATTATTGTAAATTATTTTTAAAAGAATCACAAAAATATGTTTTATGATTTTCAGCAAATATATTAACTAAATTACAATTTTTTTACAATTTTTTTGCGTTTTTTTCAGTCTACTAAAATTCAGCAAAAAATTTATTAATTTTTACCAACGCTTTTTTATTTCTAATCTACTAAGGCCGAGTTTTTGGGATGTCAGTTAAACTCGGTTTAGTTAAACCAACAACGAATTATGTCTGCCATTTTGAAGTTTATTAACAAAAAAATTGTCGGAACCAATACATATTCTTTAGAATTTTAGCCTTTATTATAACACAATCAAATAAACCATATTTCAGAAGCCGTATTCCACTTACAAAGTTCGTTAATCTAAGTTTAAAGATAATCTACATCCCAAAAAACTCGGCTAAGTGTTAGCAAAACTTTTGCTGAATCTACCGATTTTGTTGCTAAAAATCAGCTCGCTGATTTTCAGCAAAAGCTTTGGCTGACATTAGCAATTTTTTTGCTAGCACCCTCCTGACTAAAATTTTGCTGACTCAGCAAAATTTTTTGCTGACTTCACAAACTTTTTTTTTTGAGTGTAGTTACGCAAAACCAGACAATTTCAATACCTTAAAAACACTCTTAAAACAAAGATACAAGAATAAAAAAACTATCCCAGAATTACAGTCAAAGTTAAACAACATATACCAAGGAAAACAATCAGTAAATGCATATAAGGACAGAATCATTACCATTATAGACAATTTAAATAGATTAGGAATTGAGGAATTAAACACAGATGCATCAGAACCAGAGAAAAATGTTGTCGTTAGATTAAATGCTAAATTAGCGTTAGATTCTTTCAAAAGAGGTATCAATGACAATTTCAAAACAGCCATATTTGCAGCTCGTCCTAAGACTTTGCAAGACGCAGTAGAAAATAGAAAACGAACATAAATAGAAAACGAACATAAGGTAAACAACAATTCGGTAATGAAACACGACAACCTAACAGACAACATAACAATAACAGATACAATAGTCTTTCAAGTAGGAATAACAGTAACTTTAACAATAACAGATCCAATAACTTTCAAAATAGAAATAGTCATATTACCAATAAAAGACCCAATAACTTTTCAAACAACAACAATTTTAACAGTGACAGATCTAATAATTTTCCCAATAGAAACAACACAAACAACAACAATTACAGCAATGATCGGCAAAGATCCGTCAATGAAAATGACTACGATAGAAGAAATCAAACCAACACAAATAGAAGATACATACGTACAATAAATGATGAGGGAAAAGAAGTGGGCTCAGAATACATGGATATACCGGACAGCCAAAATTAAGAGTATATGAAGTTTGCAACAATAATACAAATTTCATAATCGCTAAATACAAAAATGAACAATTAACATTTCTTGTCGACACAGGTGCCGACATATCACTGTCGTATTCGAACAAATCTAGAAGATGAACCAATTAATAAAGAGAACAAATGTAAATTAACAAGTATTACTACTGAAGAAATACACTCATTAGGGACAATTGGACTGGAACAAATTTCATCTTGTAGATGACAACTTTCCAATAGATACAGACGGAATAATAGGAAGGGACTTTTTAAAAAAATATCTCTGTAAAATAGACTATGAAACTTTCACAATATCATTATTCATAAACAATACCACCATAACTATTCCATTGCAAACAAAAGCTCTTACGTCATTACAAATAAAAATACCGCCAAGAACAGAAATAATACAAGCATTAAAACTAAACCTTAGCATAATTTTTAATAATGAAATTAAACCAGGAGTATTTTTAAGTAATTCAATAGCACCTAGTAACGGCATGACCCACATACAAATTTTAAACACAACAAACGAGGAAATAAATTTAAAAGGCATTCAACTCCAAACTGACTCACTAAAAAACTATGACATATTAGGTTACAATAAAGACAATAACCCCAAACGTTTTGAACAAATACTGAATGAACTACAATTAAATAATAATGATGACTATGCAAAAACAGAATTAATAAACTTTTTTCGTAAATATCAAAATATTTTTCACCTTGAAAATGAAAAATTAACAGTAAACAATTTTTATGACCGAACAATCACGACCTTGGACAATACACCAGTGTATATAAAAAACTACAGACTACCGCACTCACATACAAACATAATAAACTGTTTGTTCCACTCCTTTTAGTACCAAAGAAAAATGTGGAAGATAAAAAGAAATGAAGACTTGTAGTAGACTTTAGAAAACTTAACGATAAAATTGTCAATGACAAATTTCCCCTAACTAGATTAGAGGATATTCTAGACAAACTTGGTAGAACCAAATGGGTTTCTACACTTACATGACTAACTCATTCCATCAAATCAAGCTTAACAAAAATTCTAGACCGCTTACAGCCTTTTCGACCTCACAAGGTCATTACCAATTCAAAAGACTCCCTTTCGGACTAAAAATTTCTTCAACAGCTTTCGAAGAATGCTTACAATAGCACTCTCAGGACTAGAATCAGAAGCATTTCTTTATGTAGACGACATAATTGTTATGGATGTAGTTTAAATCACCACAACCAAAATTTAATAAAGGTATTAGACAGACTACAAAAATATAATTTAAAACTTAATCCAAAGAAATGTTGTTTTCTAAGACCAGATGTTATAAATTTATTTTATATTATTTTTACTTTTTGAATTTTTAAACCGTTATTAATCAGAGTTGAATTCTGTAATTTTAATTTAATTTTTTATTGTCTACCCTGTAAGTACTCGGTACACATATGTTTTTGAATAATCGTTTGGTGGTTCTAATTGCCGCCATCTTATTAAATATTTTATTAAACTGAGAACGATTGAAACGAATAGAATAGAGTAAGACTCCTTTTTGTTTTTTATAATAATATTTTATAACCTTAAAATATTACATTTTATGTATTTTTTTTTATAGATAATAAAACGCGCCAAATTAGCATCTCAATTTGATGCATTCGATTTAAAAACAACTTGTTTTATTATTATTCTAGGCTGGCAGTGCAAATCCTTGTACTGAACCCTCCTCGGGGGTGCTGACTGGAAACGTGTACCAGGTGTTACACGGCTAAGGTAAGGACTTTGATAATAGTGTAACAATGTAACCCATATTGTCCACATTATTGTGATGGGCTCTTACCATAAGTGGAAGGTAACCGGGGTTTTATTTCGGTCCGAGCGTCTGTTTTTCCATATTACCCAGAGGGTCGGCGGTTTTTCTTTTTAAAACGATGATTTGGTGAAGTTTATAAAAATATGGAAAGTACAACGAATAATGAAGAAATCCGGGAGGTAATATACGCCCAAACGTCGGTGTTAGCAGTGACTGCGACCACCGGCGGGCACGGTGGGGAATCTACTTCCCCTCTGCGTGTCGCCAGCGGTCAGACATCCTCTGCCGTGGTGGCGTCCCATGGCGGATGTATTAAAGACGTTACGCCTAGAAAATTGACACGGATGGATGCTGATGTTGGCTCAGACTCGGATCTTGATAGTGTCAAAACTGTAACATCAAAGGATGAACATGAGCTTCTAAAGTCTCCCACTACGCAGAAAGGTATACCTCCTCATAGGAGGGAAAGACCGAGACGCAGTAAAGAGGGTCTTAAAGCTCTATCTGAATACAAGGCTGCGATCAGAATTCAACATCGTCTTAGGTCAATAACCAATCCTTCCTCCGAAGAGAAAGATAGGCTGCAGTGGGCAACAGGCGCTATTGAAAAAGGCCGGGCTCATTTTGGTAACAACCGTAAGTATGCCGCCAACAATTCACAGTTCCCCAATTGCATTGAGGAAGCTGTGATTAAGAGCATGCAGGAGAAGAGACAACGGTCGGTCGATGATTCACCATCCGCCACCAATCCCAAAAACCCTAAAAAGCGCAAGCATCTCCACGAAGACGTAAGACCCAGCACGTCCAAAGCCGTCGTGGAACCTGTGCCTAAGGTTGCAAAGGTTAGCGAAGTAGCTAAACGCCATTTGAGCGTGGTACTTCTAGACATGAGCAATCCTTATGGTCAAATGTCCAATGATCGGCGGGATACAGTTGAGTCCCTAATCTTTGGGGAGATCGTCGCAAAGATGGAAGCTGAACCAGATCAACTGATGCCTTCATTCGATGGAGCGGGTTGGTTTAATGGAGTAAAGCTCATTAAGTGCAAGGACGATGTGACGTTGGGATGGGTGAAGAAAGTGGTTCCGAAACTCAAAGGCCTGTGGAAAGATGCGCAACTTAAGATTGTGGATCGATCCAACATCCCCGAAATCCCATAGGCAAAAGTAAAAATTCCGCGCATTGTAAAGCCGGACGTAACCCTACACCTTCTACAGAGCCAAAACCGTGACATTCCAACTAGAGAGTGGAAGGTTTTGCATGTCGATAAAGGCAGCAAGGATGGTCAAAATTACATACTGCAGATAACGAAGGAGGCTGAGGACCTATTGCATCCACGGTATGGTAAAATATCATGGGGCGTGGGTAGTGCGTTTCTGAAACTCAAGAAACGACATCCGAGAGACGCAAACCCCAACACCTTAGAGGCCGATGAAGTGGAACGGGATTTAGCCGCTGCCGCAGCTGGACTTATTTTGGGTGAAACAGCTGCTGAAGCTGAGCCCCGGCGGGAGATCTTGGTTGATAATGCTAAAGATCCTGCAAATAAACCTCCAGCACATTAAAATGCTTCGGTCGAACTCCTTCTTGTTCTAGAGGAGGGTCGCTACGACGTAGCTTTGATTCAGGAGCCCTGGATCTCTACGGGAAATCAGGTATATGGGTTAAGGTCACGTGACTTTTATACATACTTCCCAAAAGTTGTAAGTATAATTCGATCTGTTATACTTGTTAGTTAGAACCTATGCTCACATATTTTCTTTAATTACAGCACCGATGATCTCACGGTAGTGGCAATAGAAAATGGTAAAGATGATTATCTACTCTTTGCATCTTCCTATATGCCACATGGTAAAGATGCCCCTCCAGCTGAACTTCAGAGACTTGTCGTAGAAACTTGTGCCAAGAAGCAAACTCTGGTGGTGGGCACTGATGCGAACTCACACCACACGATATGGGGCGGTAAGGATATCAACGCTAGAGGTGAGTCTCTTATTAGCTTTATATTACAAACTAACCTACAGATTGCTAACAGGGGTGAGGCACCGACTTTTATAGGGCCCACCTCTAGGAATGTTCTTGATTTGACACTGTATATGGGTGAAAGAGTGGGGGTGGAGGATTGGAAGGTATTATCACGTCCCTCCTTCTCTGATCACTGTTACATCTCTTTTAACGTGTGTTTTAATACACCGGTCAGTAGGGTATTTAGGAATCCTAGAAGAACTGACTGGTCCAAATACTCTTCTCTACTGGTCAGGGGACTAAGCCATCTGCGGACGTTAAACAGTCCGGGTGAGGTAGACTCTGCGGTGGACGATTTGGTGATGAAAGTTGTAGGTTCCTATGAGGCATCATGTCCTCTTACACGGACCAGGCGTAAGTCCAAACCTCCCTGGTGGAACAGGGATCTGGACTGTCAAAGACGCGAACTCCGTGAGCTCTTTAAATTGGCGAAAGGTGCGGACCAATTAGAGTGCTGGGGGGAATACAGAGATGCACTGATATCTTACAAGCGTAACATACGTAAGGCTAAGCGAAGCTCGTGGCGAGACTTCTGCGGCAACATCGAAGGGTTTGGGGAGACCACCAGACTAAGGAAGATGCTTGCTAGGAATCCGTCTATGCCAAGCACTATATGTACGGAGAATGGGGAGTGTACAGGAGGTAGCGGGGAGACTGAATGTACTGTTAGATACTCACTTTCCGGGCTGCACTGACCTGTCTACCCTTGTTGAACCGGATATCTATCCGGGGGATACTGTTGACGGCTTGATCACCCGGGAAAGGGTCAAATGGGCTGTCGACTCCTTTCAACCATATAAGTCACCTGGGCCGGACGGTATATTTCTGGCCTTGCTGCGATATGGTGGCCACTGTTTGGTATAGTGGTTGGCCGAAATTTTCAGGGGTTGTCTGAGACTTGGATATGTGCCTGTATCCTGGAGGACAGCAAATGTTTTATTTTTACCGAAATCGAGTAAAAGCAATCATTTGTACCCAAAGGATTATAGGCCTATTAGCCTTACCACATTCCTCCTGAAGACTTTGGAGAGAATTTTGGACTTCCATGTTCGAGAAAGCTTGGAGCCTAATTTTCTATGCAACAACCAGCACGCTTACACAAAGGGAAAATCTGTTGAGACAGCACTCCTTTTAGTTGTTTCACAGATAGAGAGGGCCCTTCATTATGGGGAATTCGCCCTGGAAGTCTTCCTTGATATAGCTGGTGCTTTCAATAATGTGCATACAGATGCAATTTTGGAGTGTTTGGCAGGAACGGGAGCTTCTATGGGGCTGTAAATTTGGTAGGCAACCTGCTGGGATGCACTTGTTGTGTTGAGGACACTTGTTGTAAACGGACTTCTCGAGGAGCTTAAGTGCGATAAAAACTCTTTGGATCGGTCCGAAACCTAGTCTTAATTTTAACCAAATAATCCGAATAACATCTCTGATTTAATGCATTATATATATTCCTAGCAATAGAATAATTCATGTAACTAATGAAGAACCCTTCTCCTTATGTTTTTTAAACAGTCTACTCTTAACATTCCTTAATCTTCTCAATTCATTCGTAAACCGAACAGGACCAGTTGTAACAAATTTATTATTACGGATAGGGACTGAACTCGAAAACCCAGAAAACAAAATATCATAAAATGTGGATATGCAATTATCCAGTCCATTATTCAAACAATGCCATAATTTTTCTCTTAAAAAGCATTTTAGTAAATCATAATTCGTCCTACTAAAATTAAACTGTTTAAGGGAAACAACTTCAGAACAGGGAGCCCTATAAAAATCAATAATATCAACCACAATGAAGTGTTGGATGATAATTATCCTCAGGACATACAAACGGTAACGATCTAGAAAGAGAAATGTCAGGACACTTCGATAAAACAAGATCCACAAACTTGTCACCGATATTAGATATATTGTTAAACTGAGTAAGACTCGAATCAAACAAGATATCGAAAAATTTATCCATATCGTTGGAAGAACTCAACGGTACTAATCGACAAAGATCAGGACACAATGACCAGGACACCTTAGGCAAATTAAAATCACCCAAAACGATGATAATATCGTTTTCACCAAGTCTGTTAACAACTTCACGTATCAAATTAGTATGATCCAGATAAACTTGCAAACTAGATCTAGGTGGAATATATGAACAGGTAATATAAACATATTTATTATCAAAAGACAAACGAACACATAAAAATTCAACATCTCTAACGCTGGAAAAATCAACGCGATCCGAAGATATTGAGCAGTGCACAGAAATCAAAACACCACCTCCCATTCATTCCCCACACATCCCAGATCATTTCGATCATTCGATCATTCCATAACGATCACATCTATAAATATGATAATCACTACAAAAAATTTCACTATCAAAAATATCAGGATTCAGCCAAGTCTCAGTAAAAGCAATAATACTATAGCAACATCCAACACTATTCCTACAAACCTCATGCAATTTTGTATTTAGACCCCTCACATTCTGATACAAAATCTGCCACTTAGTTTTCTGGCAGAACAGCGGGTCTGTCCATTCTCGGTTTATCCCTATAGATAAATTCACGGACAAGCACACCCTGCGGCCAAAGCGATTTATCATTAAGAACATCAAACTGATTCAACGGCACAACTATCCTAAAGGAAGAAATATCTCTAGGCTGCGAAAATTTAGACTTAATAACATTAAAATCAGACCCATTTATACCTGAACAATTTTTCCCTATAAAATTCCTTAAGTCATCAACAGTTGTATCCGGAGCGAATCTTGACACAAAAACAGTCCTACGAGGTGGAACAACAACTAATCCACACATTTCAGCAATACCATTATCACCGGACGTCTCCTTACTCACCACCGGTGAAACAGATGAACTCGATGATGGCCCGACATTGTCCCCATCCACAGGAGCAGCATTATTCCCAAAACCATCTACCTCAATACCCGCACCTACTACCCCTACTCCCTTAGCAGCTTGATCCCCAGCCGCCGTTACAGAAATAAGCGGTGGATCCACGATGGTTAAACTGGACGGTCCCAAAGTCCTGGTACCAAGTGAATTAGACGAAAAAAGTTAGGAAACACCGGGCGAAGTTGGTGAAATATTTAAGGGAATATCCCCAACCTCTAGCCTTCCCGAGGACTTTTTTCGTTTCGGTAAAGCACCCAATCCGCTTGAGAGCTCAAAATCAATAAACAGATTCTCAATTTTTCTAAATTTCACAGTTAGATTATGCAACTCGTTGCCAATCTCAGTAAACCCTACTTTACCATCCTTAAAAAGTTTATAAAAATTTATGTCCAATGACCTACAGTTGACACAAGACCACCGAAGACCTTTAGATGAATCAGTTATTTTATCGAAAACCCTACCATTAAACCCAGCGCACTGGTAGTGAGCAAGGTTATCACATAGCCAGCATGTTAAAAAACAATGTTCATTTTTAACCTTACAGTAAGCAAATAAGCACGACATTTTCTGAGTGTAAATAAATATATAAATGAATAAGCCCAAAGGTATGCTATAAAAAATCTAATAATTAAAAATAAACTCAAACCAGTTTTAAAATAAACACCAATAAATAAAAAATGTACCACCAACAACAGTTGAGCAAAGACTTATCAAGAGCACAAATTATTTCACGACTGACGCAAGTAAAGGGTTGCCAACTATTGATGATCCGTCTTGACCAGGAATTTTGTACCATAAATATATAGTCTGAAATATTTAATGGCCTAATGAATGACTGCTAATTCCTGTTCGATTGTAGATTTAGTGCTTTCGCCTTTTTTGCATAGTTCTTCTAATTCCGGCCTGACAAAAGCTGGAAATTTACCGGACAGTATTTGAAATTTATCCTTGTCATTCCGATTCTCAACTGGAACTATTGTATCATAGTCGTTTAGACTTTCAGTTTTTATTTGAACATTCGGTATAATTGTATTATTGGATGTGGTATTTATTACTCTTACGAAAGGTAGTATGGTATTCACAATTGTATTTGTAATGAATATCCCATTTTGAAGTTCTTGGTTTTGGATTAACACTTCTTTTTCCGAACTTTGGATGTTTATCATTTTAATTACCTCTGATCTTGCAGTTATTGATATTGAATTAATGCTAGGTAAATTGATCATTGGAATGGAAATGTTTTCAGGATAGTCATTTGGCCTTAAAATTAACCAATCTTGACTTTCTTGATAGTCTAATACACAATTGTAATTTTTAAAGAAATCGAGACCAAGTATTCCATCAGATGGAATAGGAAAATCATCTTTTACCACATGAAATTCATGTTCTATTAAAAGACCATTGAATTTTAATATTGTTCTGACTTTTCCAAGTGCATATGTTATACCTTGACCTATGCCGTGCAGGCTTGTTGTGATATCTGTATTTATTGAAGTATTATTTATTTGTTATTTTTTTATTACTGAGATACCCGCTCCAGTATCAATTAAAAATACTATTATTCTATCATTTAATGTTGTATTTAGGGAGATGTATGATGTCCAATTCAAATTCATACTAATAATTGTACCGCTTGTTCCATTTTTGTTTAATGAGTACTTTTGGATTGTATATTTTCCGTATTTTCTTGTTTTACTCGGACGTTACGCCCTCTATTACTGTTATCATTATTGTTACGGTTATTATAATTATTATTATTTTTATTTCGTCTATTTCCGCGGTTACTATTATTTCGATTATAGTCACGACCATTGCCACGATAGTAACCACCACGACCTCGTCCACGGCCATAATGACCGGATTTGTAGTGATATACGTTGGAGCTTGAGCGCCTGAGTCTGTACAGGAATAAAGGAACTTTGATACTGCATCGTTCATTGTCGCAAAATTCCCAGATTCCATTATGAGTTTTACTCTTTCGTTGAACGCATTTTTCTTCATAGCCTTCACTGCGGATGCATTGAGTATTTTTCAGCTGTCGTATGTGGCAATCCATCAGCTATGTATGCGTTTGACAACGCTTTTGTCAGATCTTCGATTTCTGCTGTAAAAGCATTGACTGATCGATTATTCTGTTTCGCATTCATAAGCTTTGCTGTGAGTACTTCAGTTGACTCACCTTTAATTATATCTTTTAGCTTTGTAATAATTTGCTGAATAGTTGTTTCAGCTGAAATTAATGTTCGTGAAGAACCTTTTAACTTAGTTTTTTATCAAATTTATCGCAACTGCTTCGTGAGTTTCTTTCAGCGAATCTATCAAACTCAAAGCATCGATAAATGCTTGCAAATTCTCGGATTTTCCATCAAAGACCGGTATAATCTTTGTGGCTAGCCCCAGAAATTCTGTCACTATTTGAGGCATGTTTTTATCCTCACTGAATTTCCCAATGACCTCGGTAGAAGTCTCAAATATAACTTTGTAAGATATTTTTTCGTAAAGTGTCCTCGGCAATTTGTTCTCAATGCCCTTTCGTTCCAAGACGTTAGCGAGTTTGTCTCGAACGTCTATAAAAAAAACCTTCTGCAGCTGTCTTGTGAGCAGTAGTTAGGCGTGAGTAATTAAAATTTAAAATTACGCTAATTTCCTCAAGTGTTGTAAATAATATTTTAAGGTGCCTTTCCACCGTTTCATCCCTAGTTGGCCTATCTGTATTTAGGCAATTAAATGACCTGTCAAATTTTTCTTTAACAAGTCTTATTTTGTTCACAATCGTCAGCCAGTCCATATGGTTAGCATAGCAATATGTGAAACACACACAATTATACTACAGACTGCTAGGAACAATATTAAACTTTGTTCAAATCAGTGGCCAAAGATGCGGTCCTTATATAATTCTGGCGTAACGACTTTTTGCGTTGCTGGTACAGCGTCGTTAGCAATTGAATTGCAAGGATAGCAATTATTATTACTAGGTAATATGCCGAAAGTTCCACAACTACATTTATTTCATTCATAACGTTTGCGGTTGGGTGTTCCACCTTAGATTCGGTGCCCCCCCCCCCCATATTTATAATATTTATCAGAATTTCAACTCAAGAATCAAATTATTGTTAGTAAGAGAATAAATTAAAAAAAAATTATATATGTCACAGCATTCGCTATCCGTTCCCATCAGGTAAACAGATCTCAATTGGTGTGGCATATATCCGTCATCATCATTTGAAGTCCGGAAAAAAAATTTTTATCGCACTGTGGGAGGGTCACGTACGAATCACCGCAGCCGATAAAAATTAAAATAAAAATTACTGCTAGAAGAAGTATACGTTCAAAGCAGTTGGTTAGTAGTTATGATTAAAATTTTTTTTTTATAATAAAATTTTAATATTTAATAAAAAAAATTTTTTTTTTTAATAAAATGCTAATAATATAATAAAATATTTACTTATCCTTACTATTCTTATAAAATGGTGAATAAAGTGGATAATGAAATAAATTTGCTCAGATGGTGGAATCATGTCCTATTATTAGAGTTTGTGTTGCTGCATCACTTAAATTAACATCTTGTTATAAGTTAGGAGATATAGAAGAAGCATTTAAGCAATCTGATGTAGGTACACCACTATTTTGTTGCTGTTGGTTTTGACTGATGTTTCTTCCTTGCTGTCCAGGCAAAATTCGTTGCCTGGGGAATAAATTGCTGGTTGAATAAATATGTTTGCTGCAGTTTGTTATAATTATTTGAACTATATTTTCTGAATTTTAATACTTAATTTAAATTAATTTCAAATTTATTAAAAATAAAATTTTGTTAGTTTTTGTTTTTATTTTTTGTGTTCATTTTTGTTTGAATTTCACAACGAATCCACTTGAGGATTATTTTATTAAAATTTTTTTTTTATTATTTTTATTATTTGTTTAACTCGTTTTGTGTGTGCACTTAGCACCCGTTCGAGATCTTCTTAATTGTTTTTTTTTACACTGGCAGGATCGCCATGTGACGCGGGGTACAATACAAGTACTAAAATACTAAAGTACTAAAGCTAACTTAATTGTAGAGAACAAATATTATACACGCTACATACTCAAATGCTTCCGTCTTCCTGACCATAATACCGTACTACAGGAGAAGGTTACCGCGATTACGGAATGTATTAAGCAGGTTAATTACTGGTTACCCGTGGTTTATTCGTAACGCTAATATTCATAAGGACCTTAAAATTCCATTTGTTCGGGACGAAATAAAAGTCTTCTGCTCCAAATATGTACGAAAATTGGTAACACATCCAAATCCTCTTGCACATGACCTGCTTTCTTATAATGGACACATTCGCCTTAAGAGGGTCGACACAGTGGCCCTAGCGGAACTACATGAAATATAGACAAATTACGCAACGAAAAAAGGATTTTCGATTGGAATGGCAATAGATCCCGAAATTATTAATTAATTTCAGATTTTAATACTTATTGTTAGTTTCTGAAATAAGAAAGGTCCAATAAACAAATAAAAGTTGAAAAAAAGTGTTGTTAACGCTGTCTCCAAAATCCCAATAATTTTATTATTTGTACATCTGGCATCACCAAAATTAATTTATTTATTTGCCATACAAATATTTTCAGATTGTTAATTTTTAAAAAAAACTTAACGAAAGATAAAACATTTAAGGTTTACCTCAGAGCATGCGCCCTTTTGGCAGCCATTTTCTAATCTGAACTACAAGTTGGCTGTGCGCAGTGCTCGGGAGCAAAATTTATTTTTATATAAATATTTTATTTTTCCTGGTGGTTTCCATACCAAAAAGTATGTAAATAATTTATTTAATTTTTTTTAATTATAAATTTATTCCTTACAATTTTAATTTAATGTAGGAATTTTAATACAAACATATATAATAGAAACACATATAATACTTAGAAGCACATATAAAACTTACAAACCCATATAACACATACAAACACATAGAAATAAATAGAAATACACATTGTAAATTATATGTGTTTTATTCAAAATTCCCGTGGGAGTCACTAGGACAAACGGCTGGCGTGCCTTGGTAACACATGTGTTTTGCAAAAACACATATTTAAGGGGTTCGTTCTATTCCAACAGTTTTTTATTGTCTTGCCACTCGTTTTGGCAAAATACGTGTTTTGTATTCAGGTGTGGACGTGGCTTTAAGTAGACAAATAATTCAGTTAAAAAGGCAATGGAAAATTTCCGTTACATTTTTTCTAAGAAAAATGAAAAAATAATCTAGATCAGTAAAGACGTAAACCTATCTAGGTATATCAAATTTAATAAGTTAAATGAGGATAGAAGAAATTGTCTTTGTATTTCATACCAGAATAAAATTTATATTCCTAAATTTTTAAATATTTTTTTCTAAATATCTTGTTAAGTTTATATAAGCTAAAGTTGTCCGTCATATCTAAACCGGGAAAGGAGAGTTATGCGAACCCTTTTTACTCAAGACCATGAAGAGGTTAGTGAATGACATGATTAAGGGTCAAATTCCTAGGGAATTGCTTAGGTTTGGACAACATGCCTACTAGAAGGGGCGTTCAGTGGAAACGGTTCTTCACGAGGTGGTTTGTCACGTTGAGAGATCTTTTGATCTGAACTGTTTTACTCTGGCAATTTTTAATAATATAGAGGGGGCTTTTAATAATGTATTGACCAATGTGCTTATCCAGTCTCTAGACCAGTTTGACATTCACCGGGACATAGTAGCCTGGGTCGGTCATATGTTAGGGAATAGGTGGATAAATTGCGAGGCAAATGGCATAGGGTTCAGAGACAGGGTTAACCGTGGGGGGTCCTATCTCCACTCCTATGGGTGACCACGATTAATAGTCCCTTGAGGAATCTATCCAGTGAAGGTTTCCAACCTGTCTGCTAAGCAGACGATGTGGCGATACTTTTAAGTGGGGAGAATCCTAGTTATCTATGTAGGAGGGCATCTTATTCACTCGAACTGGCGTACAACTGGGCTAGGTCCAGGGGCCTAACTGTCAATCCGGACAAAACTGAAATATGCCTTTTTACTAGGAAGTGGAAGATCATTGATTTTGATGAACCTATCTTCCTGGAAAAAAACGGTTCACATCTCCGATAGGGCCAAGTATCTGGGAGTTGTTCTTGATAGAAAACTATCCTGGAGGGACCATATTGAGGAAAGGGGAAGAGAGGCCCACATATCGTGGGCCGTCTGTAGAAGGGCAATATGATCTAAATGGGGTCTGAATCCCAGGATGACACACTGGCTATACATTAGCGTTGTCTAGGTCTGACAACGCTAATGTATAGTGACGTACGCATCTGTAGTATGCTGGACATCGATGAGATTTGGCGCGTATGTGGGACTATTGCAGAAGGTACAGCGCCTATGCTGTTTGAGCATTAGTGGCACAATGAGAACCGGATCTACTAGGGCTGTCGAGACTATTCTAGCAATTCGCCCAATTGGGGTACAGGTGAAGTACGAGGCCGCTTTGACTATGAGGCTGCTGAGGGCTTCCGGGGAATAGGACAGTAATGGCCATATTACCGGTCACCGTACTATTTGGGAACAGTTGCCAGGATATTGCGTCCCAGAATGGGACTGCGACAGGATTTAAGAGAGGTCGGTCACGTCGCTCTGCGACACGTTAATCCCCGACAGGGAACCATGGTTAAATGGGACCTTCTTGGGGAACCACCCAGGGATCCACTTTTACACTGATGGATCGAAACTGGATGGGAAAACTGGTATGGGCTTCTGTTACACTGACTTCAATGTACGCAAATGCTTCCGTCTTCCTGACCATAATACCGTACTACAGGCGGGGGTCACCGCGATTACGGAATGCATTAAGCAGGTGAATATCATGGGCTTGACCGGTGGTATTGTTATTTTCACGGATAGCCAAGCGGCTATCCGGGCTCTATCTACGGACTCTGTGGGACTCTGCAAGGGGACGCATTGAGATTATATGGGTGCGGGGACACTGTGGTATAGCGGGGAAGGAAATGGCTAATGAGGTGGCTAGGGGAGGATCTTCCCTGGAGTTAGTCACTTTGGGAACGCTAGACCTTTTCGAGCTCTCAATGCGGAGCTGGTGGATTGGGCTGACACCATGCATGGCACCATCTGGGAGAATGCAGGTGTTTTCAGGACCACGGGGATTCCCTGGGGCAACCCTAACAGGGACAGGATGAGGGAAATTCTGAATCATAGTAGGAAGCATCTGATTCTTTTGATGGAAATCCCCACGGAACACTCGACACTGAGGACCCATCTCCACCGTATTGGTAGAGCGGACTCGGGAGTGTGTAGGGCCTGTGGGGAGGATGCGGAGATCTTGGAACACTGTCTCTGTGAATGCCGGGGATTTGCCGTTATCCGGTTCGAAATACTATCCAGTGACCCAATATCCACATTGGGTGATCTTAGAGGCATAGGATGGAAGAGGTTGAGGAATTTCGTCAATGCGACGGAGTTGCTGGGGTAAGAAATAGACATGGGACCGATTTTTAGAGCGCACAACAAGCCGACATTCTAGCTTAAGTATAAGTCCTCAGGTATTTGAGTCGGATTAGGGAAGTATTTCCCTTCTCCGAATCCTGTATTCGACCTAACCTAACCTAATATAGAGAAATTACAAAGACGACAAAATAAAATATTGCGGCTAATTACTGGTGACCCATGGTTTATTCGTTCCTAAAAAAATAAATAAAATATGACATCATCTGGAATTAAAAAAGAAAATTTTTTTTCTTTGCTTTTTGTGGTCGGTATGAGAAGAAACATATAAGTGTAGGTACTCAAATGAAAGGCAATTTCCTCGAGATTGCAAAAATTATATTATTTTTATGATCCATGATACGTAGCGCCCTCCATAGCTATTTCAATTAAAATGGGGATGAAGTGTTTTTAGTGTTTTGTTATTTTTGTAAAATTTACGGTTCAAATAATGACTTTTACATGAAATTATGACTTTTTGTTGCTATCGTTGCCACTACCCAGGGACAACCGCTTGGAGGTGATAGTATACAATTTATTGGCTTAATGGGTTTCTACTCCAGTCCGTCCAAAGCCCGGTTTCGCTGAGGAAAGTTTTACTGCGTGTCCGGCTTTCGGCCGGTCTTAGGGGGTTTCTCTTATGTGATAGGCAGTTTAGTGACTTTGCTGAGTAAAGTTTTTCTGCGTGACTGGCCTTCGGCCGGACTCAATGGTTTTCTCCTATGTGATAGGCAATTTAGCGGCTTCGCTGAGTAAAGTTTTTCCATTTTGCGATTTTATTAAAAAAAATTTAGTTTGTTGTAATTATGATGAATTTGTAAGTGCTTTCGAAAATAGCGCTGCAGGCAAAATTTGTAAACAGGTGTAGAGATCCTAAACATAATATAATTTTTAAAATACTGAGGACATTTCTTTTCATTAGCGCATCCCCCCTATAAAGTGCAGTTTAGCCGAATTTTTTATAAAAAATATCTTCTAAAGTTTGAAAATTGCAATCGAAATGAAACAAAAACACTTTTTAGATTTGGAAATTATTAAATTATTTAAATAGTTATATTAGTTGATTATATTTTTATAAGTTTTGATTTTTTAATTTTAGATGATGGTGGTTAATTTTTAATGAAGATTATGTTTTTAGACACTAATTTGAATCGGTAGGAATAAAAACGTACCACTTTTCTATAGAGCACTTGATGAGTTTTTTGTTGAAAATTTTTTCTTAACCCTGCAGTATTATCGTCTGTGTGAAATCCACCCATAAGGCTGAATTTTTGTGTTTTCAAGAGAGATGTACATTAACAAAATATTTTTTTAAATAAATGAATTGCCAAACTTGTAAAATTAAATTTTTTTCTGTATTTTGGATTTCATTACTGAAATTTAACTGATCTGAATGACATATACTAATAAGTACGGGTGGATTACACCCAACGATAGTAATGGCGTAAATTGAATAAGGATAGTACAGCAGGGTTAAAAGAGATTAAAATTTAGACTAAGGAAGATGCTTGCTAGGAATCCGTCTATGCCAAGCACTATATGTACGGAGAATGGGGAGTGTACAGGAGGTAGCGGGGAGACTCTGAATGTACTGTTAGATACTCACTTTCCGGGCTGCACTGACCTGTCTACCCTTGTTGAACCGGATATCTATCCGGGGGATACTGATGATGGCTTGATCACCCGGGAAAGGGTCAAATGGGCTGTCGACGTCTTTCAACCATATAAGTCACCTGGGCCGGACGGTATATTTCCGGCCTTGCTGCGATATGGTGGCCACTGTTTGGTATCGTGGTTGGCCGAAATTTTCAGGGGTTGTCTGAGACTTGGATATGTGCCTGTATCCTGGAGGACAGCAAATGTTATATTTTTACCGAAATCGAGTAAAAGCAATCATTTGTACCCAAAGGATTATAGGCCTATTAGCCTTACCACATTCCTCCTGAAGACTTTGGAGAGAATTTTGGACTTCCATGTTCGAGAAAGCTTGGAGGCTAATTTTCTATGCGACAACCAGCACGCTTCCACCAAGGGAAAATCTGTTGAGACAGCACTCCTTTTAGTTGTTTCACAGATAGAGAGGGCCCTTCATTATGGGGAATTCGCCCTGGAAGTCTTCCTTGATATAGCTGGTGCTTTCAATAATGTGCATACAGATGCAATTTTGGAGTGTTTGGCAGGAACGGGAGCTTCTATGGGGGCTGTAAATTTGGTAGGCAACCTGCTGGGATGCAGGATAATCTCCGCGGATTGGGGAAGCGCCAGGCTACAGAGGGTGGCGCGTAGGGGAACTCCCCAAGGAGGAGTTCTATCCCCTTTGTTGTGGACACTTGTTGTAAACGGACTTCTCGAGGAGCTTAAGTGCGATAAAAACTCTTTGGATCGGTCCGAAACCTAGTCTTCATTTTAACCAAATAATCCGAATAACATCTCTGATTTAATGCATTATATCTATTCCTAGCAATAGAATAATTCATGTAACTAATGGAAGAACCCTTCTCCTTATGTTTTTTAAACAGTCTACTCTTAACATTCCTTAATCTTCTCAATTCATTCATAAACCAAACAGAACCAGTTGTAACAAATTTATTATTACGGATAGGGACTGAACTCGAAAACCCAGAAAACAAAATATCATAAATGTGGATATGCAATTATCCAGTCCATTATTCAAACAATGCCATAATTTTTCTCTTAAAAAGCATTTTAGTAAATCATAATTCGTCCTACTAAAATTAAACTGTTTAAGGGAAACAACTTCAGAACAGGGAGCCCTAGAAAAATCAATAATATCAACCACAATGAAGTGTTGGATGATAATTATCCTCAGGACAGACAAACGGTAACGATCTAGAAAGAGAAATGTCAGGACAATTCGATAAAACAAGATCCAGAAACTTGTCACCGATATTAGATATATTGTTAAACTGAGTAAGACTCGAATCAAACAAGATATCGAAAAATTTATCCATATCGTTGGAAGAACTCAACGGTACTAATCGACAAAGATCAGGACACAATGACCAGGACACCTTTGGCAAATTAAAATCACCCAAAACGATGATAATATCGTTTTCACCAAGTCTGTTAACAACTTCACGTATCAAATTAGTATGATCCAGATAAACTTGCAAACTAGATCTAGGTGGAATATATGAACAGGTAATATAAACATATTTATTATCAAAAGACAAACGAACACATAAAAATTCAACATCTCTAACGCTGGAAAAATCAACGCGATCCGAAGATATTGAGCAGTGCACAGAAATCAAAACACCACCTCCCATTCTCCTCCGACCGCAATTCAGATCATATCGATCATTACCATAACGATCACATCTATAAATATGATAATCACTACAAAAAATTTCACTATCAAAATATCAGGATTCAGCCAAGTCTCAGTAAAAGCAATAATACTATAGCAACATCCAACACTATTCCTACAAACCTCATGCAATTTTGTATTTAGACCCCTCACATTCTGATACAAAATCTGCCACTTAGTTTTTCTGGCAGAACAGCGGGTCTGTCCATTCTCGGTTTATCCTTATAGATAAATTCACGGACAAGCACACCCTGCGGCCAAAGCGATTTATCATTAAGAACATCAAACTGATTCAACGGCACAACTATCCTAAAGGAAGAAATATCTCTAGGCTGCGAAAATTTAGACTTAATAACATTAAAATCAGACCCATTTATACCTGAACAATTTTTCCCTATAAAATTCCTTAAGTCATCAACAGTTGTATCCGGAGCGAATCTTGACACAAAAACAGTCCTACGAGGTGGAACAACAACTAATCCACACATTTCAACAAGACCATTATCACCGGACGTCTCCTTACTCACCACCGGTGAAACAGATGAACTCGATGATGGCCCGACATTGTCCCCATCCACAGGAGCAGCATTATTCCCAAAACCATCTACCTCAATACCCGCACCTACTACCCCTACTCCCTTAGCAGCTTGATCCCCAGCCGCCGTTACAGAAATAAGCGGTGGATCCACGATGGTTAAACTGGACGGTCCCAAAGTCCTGGTACCAAGCGAATTAGGCGAAAAAAGTTAGGAAACACCGGGCGAAGTTGGTGAAATATTTAAGGGAATATCCCCAACCTCTAGCCTTCCCGAGGACTTTTTTCGTTTCGGTAAAGCACCCAATCTGCTTGAGAGCTCAAAATCAATAAACAGATTCTCAATTTTTCTAAATTTCACAGTTAGATTATGCAACTCGTTGCCAATCTCAGTAAACCCTACTTTACCATCCTTAAAAAGTTTATAAAAATTTATGCCCAATGACCTACAGTTGACACAAGACCACCGAAGACCTTTAGATGAATCAGTTATTTTATCGAAAACCCTACCATTAAACCCAGCGCACTGGTAGTGAGCAAGGTTATCACATAGCCAGCATGTTAAAAAACAATGTTCATTTTTAACCTTACAGTCAGCAAATAAGCACGACATTTTCTGAGTGTAAATAAATATATAAATGAATAAGCCCAAAGGTATGCTATAAAAAATCTAATAATTAAAATAAACTCAAACCAGTTTTAAAATAAACACCAATAAATAAAAAATGTACCACCAACAACAGTTGAGCAAAGACTTATCAAGAGCACAAATTATTTCACGACTGACGCAAGTAAAGGGTTGCCAACTATTGATGATCCGTTTTGACCAGGAATTTTGTACCATAAATATATAGTCTGAAATATTTAATGGCCTAATGAATGACCGCTAATTCCTGTTCGATTGTAGATTTAGTGCTTTCGCCTTTTTTGCATAGTTCTTCTAATTCCGGGCCTGACAAAAGCTGGAAATTTACCGGACAGTATTTGAAATTTATCCTTGTCATTCCGATTCTCAACTGGAACTATTGTATCATAGTCGTTTAGACTTTCAGTTTTTATTTGAACATTCGGTATAATTGTATTATTGGATGTGGTATTTATTACTCTTACGAAAGGTCGTATGGTATTCACAATTGTATTTGTAATGAAATATCCATTTTGAAGTTCTTGGTTTTGGATTAACACTTCTTTTTCCGAACTTTGGATGTTTATCATTTAATTACCTCTGATCTTGCAGTTATTGATATTGAATTAATGCTAGGTAAATTGATCATTGGAATGGAAATATTTTCAGGATAGTCATTTGGCCTTAAAATTAACCAATCTTGACTTTCTTGATAGTCTAATACACAATTGTAATTTTTAAAGAAATCGAGACCAAGTATTCCATCAGATGGAATAGGAAAATCATCTTTTACCACATGAAATTCATGTTCTATTAAAAGACCATTGAATTTTAATATTGTTCTGACTTTTCCAAGTGCATATGTTATACCTTGACCTATGCCGTGCAGGCTTGTTGTTATATCTGTATTATTGAATGTATTATTTATTTGAATATTATTACCGGTGTATTGTTATTTTCACGGATAGCCAAGCGGCTATCCGGGCTCTATCTACGGACTCTGTGGGACTCTGCAAGGGGACGCATTGAGATTATATGGGTGCGGGGACACTGTGGTATAGCGGGGAAGGAAATGGCTAATGAGGTGGCTAGGGGAGGATCTTCCCTGGAGTTAGTCACTTTGGGAACGCTAGACCTTTTCGAGCTCTCAATGCGGAGCTGGTGGATTGGGCTGACACCATGCATGGCACCATCTGGGAGAATGCAGGTGTTTTCAGGACACGGGGATTCCCTGGGGCAACCCTAACAGGGACAGGATGAGGGAAATTCTGAATCATAGTAGGAAGCATCTGATTCTTTTGATGGAAATCCCCACGGAACACTCGACACTGAGGACCCATCTCCACCGTATTGGTAGAGCGGACTCGGGAGTGTGTAGGGCCTGTGGGGAGGATGCGGAGATCTTGGAACACTGTCTCTGTGAATGCCGGGGATTTGCCGTTATCCGGTTCGAAATACTATCCAGTGACCCAATATCCACATTGGGTGATCTTAGAGGCATAGGATGGAAGAGGTTGAGGAATTTCGTCAATGCGACGGAGTTGCTGGGGTAAGAAATAGACATGGGACCGATTTTTAGAGCGCACAACAAGCCGACATTCTAGCTTAAGTATAAGTCCTCAGGTATTTGAGTCGGATTAGGGAAGTATTTCCCTTCTCCGAATCCTGTATTCGACCTAACCTAACCTAATATAGAGAAATTACAAAGACGACAAAATAAAATATTGCGGCTAATTACTGGTGACCCATGGTTTATTCGTTCCTAAAAAAATAAATAAAATATGACATCATCTGGAATTAAAAAGAAATTTTTTTTTCTTTGCTTTTTGTGGTCGGTATGAGAAGAAACATATAAGTGTAGGTACTCAAATGAAAGGCAATTTCCTCGAGATTGCAAAAATTATATTATTTTTATGATCCATGATACGTAGCGCCCTCCATAGCTATTTCAATTAAAATGGGGATGAAGTGTTTTTAGTGTTTTGTTATTTTTGTAAAATTTACGGTTCAAATAATGACTTTTACATGAAATTATGACTTTTTGTTGCTATCGTTGCCACTACCCAGGGACAACCGCTTGGAGGTGATAGTATACAATTTATTGGCTTAATGGGTTTCTACTCCAGTCCGTCCAAAGCCCGGTTTCGCTGAGGAAAGTTTACTGCGTGTCCGGCTTTCGGCCGGTCTTAGGGGGTTTCTCTTATGTGATAGGCAGTTTAGTGACTTTGCTGAGTAAAGTTTTTCTGCGTGACTGGCCTTCGGCCGGACTCAATGGTTTTCTCCTATGTGATAGGCAATTTAGCGGCTTCGCTGAGTAAAGTTTTTCCATTTGCGATTTTATTAAAAAAATTTAGTTTGTTGTAATTATGATGAATTTGTAAGTGCTTTCGAAAATAGCGCTGCAGGCAAAATTTGTAAACAGGTGTAGAGATCCTAAACATAATATAATTTTTAAAATACTGAGGACATTTCTTTTCATTAGCGCATCCCCCCTATAAAGTGCAGTTTAGCCGAATTTTTTATAAAAAATATCTTCTAAAGTTTGAAAATTGCAATCGAAATGAAACAAAAACACTTTTTAGATTTGGAAATTATTAAATTATTTAAATAGTTATATTAGTTGATTATATTTTTATAAGTTTTGATTTTTTAATTTTAGATGATGGTGGTTAATTTTTAATGAAGATTATGTTTTTAGACACTAATTTGAATCGGTAGGAATAAAAACGTACCACTTTTCTATAGAGCACTTGATGAGTTTTTTGTTGAAAATTTTTTTCTTAACCCTGCAGTATTATCGTCTGTGTGAAATCCACCCATAAGGCTGAATTTTTGTGTTTTCAAGAGAGATGTACATTAACAAAATATTTTTTTAAATAAATGAATTGCCAAACTTGTAAAATTAAATTTTTTTCTGTATTTTGGATTTCATTACTGAAATTTAACTGATCTGAATGACATATACTAATAAGTACGGGTGGATTACACCCAACGATAGTAATGGCGTAAATTGAATAAGGATAGTACAGCAGGGTTAAAAGAGATTAAAATTTAGACTAAGGAAGATGCTTGCTAGGAATCCGTCTATGCCAAGCACTATATGTACGGAGAATGGGGAGTGTACAGGAGGTAGCGGGGAGACTCTGAATGTACTGTTAGATACTCACTTTCCGGGCTGCACTGACCTGTCTACCCTTGTTGAACCGGATATCTATCCGGGGGATACTGATGATGGCTTGATCACCCGGGAAAGGGTCAAATGGGCTGTCGACTCCTTTCAACCATATAAGTCACCTGGGCCGGACGGTATATTTCCGGCCTTGCTGCGATATGGTGGCCACTGTTTGGTATCGTGGTTGGCCGAAATTTTCAGGGGTTGTCTGAGACTTGGATATGTGCCTGTATCCTGGAGGACAGCAAATGTTTTATTTTTACCGAAATCGAGTAAAAGCAATCATTTGTACCCAAAGGATTATAGGCCTATTAGCCTTACCACATTCCTCCTGAAGACTTTGGAGAGAATTTTGGACTTCCATGTTCGAGAAAGCTTGGAGGCTAATTTTCTATGCGACAACCAGCACGCTTCCACCAAGGGAAAATCTGTTGAGACAGCACTCCTTTTAGTTGTTTCACAGATAGAGAGGGCCCTTCATTATGGGGAATTCGCCCTGGAAGTCTTCCTTGATATAGCTGGTGCTTTCAATAATGTGCATACAGATGCAATTTTGGAGTGTTTGGCAGGAACGGGAGCTTCTATGGGGGCTGTAAATTTGGTAGGCAACCTGCTGGGATGCAGGATAATCTCCGCGGATTGGGGAAGCGCCAGGCTACAGAGGGTGGCGCGTAGGGGAACTCCCCAAGGAGGAGTTCTATCCCCTTTGTTGTGGACACTTGTTGTAAACGGACTTCTCGAGGAGCTTAAGTGCGATAAAAACTCTTTGGATCGGTCCGAAACCTAGTCTTCATTTTAACCAAATAATCCGAATAACATCTCTGATTTAATGCATTATATCTATTCCTAGCAATAGAATAATTCATGTAACTAATGGAAGAACCCTTCTCCTTATGTTTTTTAAACAGTCTACTCTTAACATTCCTTAATCTTCTCAATTCATTCATAAACCAAACAGAACCAGTTGTAACAAATTTATTATTACGGATAGGGACTGAACTCGAAAACCCAGAAAACAAAATATCATAAAATGTGGATATGCAATTATCCAGTCCATTATTCAAACAATGCCATAATTTTCTCTTAAAAAGCATTTTAGTAAATCATAATTCGTCCTACTAAAATTAAACTGTTTAAGGGAAACAACTTCAGAACAGGGAGCCCTAGAAAAATCAATAATATCAACCACAATGAAGTGTTGGATGATAATTATCCTCAGGACAGACAAACGGTAACGATCTAGAAAGAGAAATGTCAGGACAATTCGATAAAACAAGATCCAGAAACTTGTCACCGATATTAGATATATTGTTAAACTGAGTAAGACTCGAATCAAACAAGATATCGAAAAATTTATCCATATCGTTGGAAGAACTCAACGGTACTAATCGACAAAGATCAGGACACAATGACCAGGACACCTTTGGCAAATTAAAATCACCCAAAACGATGATAATATCGTTTTCACCAAGTCTGTTAACAACTTCACGTATCAAATTAGTATGATCCAGATAAACTTGCAAACTAGATCTAGGTGGAATATATGAACAGGTAATATAAACATATTTATTATCAAAAGACAAACGAACACATAAAAATTCAACATCT
Organism: Delia radicum; assembly: GCA_021234595.1. Taxonomy (NCBI): domain Eukaryota; kingdom Metazoa; phylum Arthropoda; class Insecta; order Diptera; family Anthomyiidae; genus Delia; species Delia radicum. The sequence goes on from CM037851.1 coordinate 116,627,956, forward strand.
CTAACGCTGGAAAAATCAACGCGATCCGAAGATATTGAGCAGTGCACAGAAATCAAAACACCACCTCCCATTCTCCTCCGACCGCAATTCAGATCATATCGATCATTACCATAACGATCACATCTATAAATATGATAATCACTACAAAAAATTTCACTATCAAAAATATCAGGATTCAGCCAAGTCTCAGTAAAAGCAATAATACTATAGCAACATCCAACACTATTCCTACAAACCTCATGCAATTTTGTATTTAGACCCCTCACATTCTGATACAAAATCTGCCACTTAGTTTTCTGGCAGAACAGCGGGTCTGTCCATTCTCGGTTTATCCTTATAGATAAATTCACGGACAAGCACACCCTGCGGCCAAAGCGATTTATCATTAAGAACATCAAACTGATTCAACGGCACAACTATCCTAAAGGAAGAAATATCTCTAGGCTGCGAAAATTTAGACTTAATAACATTAAAATCAGACCCATTTATACCTGAACAATTTTTCCCTATAAAATTCCTTAAGTCATCAACAGTTGTATCCGGAGCGAATCTTGACACAAAAACAGTCCTACGAGGTGGAACAACAACTAATCCACACATTTCAACAAGACCATTATCACCGGACGTCTCCTTACTCACCACCGGTGAAACAGATGAACTCGATGATGGCCCGACATTGTCCCCATCCACAGGAGCAGCATTATTACCAAAACCATCTACCTCAATACCCGCACCTACTACCCCTACTCCCTTAGCAGCTTGATCCCCAGCCGCCGTTACAGAAATAAGCGGTGGATCCACGATGGTTAAACTGGACGGTCCCAAAGTCCTGGTACCAAGCGAATTAGGCGAAAAAAGTTAGGAAACACCGGGCGAAGTTGGTGAAATATTTAAGGGAATATCCCCAACCTCTAGCCTTCCCGAGGACTTTTTTCGTTTCGGTAAAGCACCCAATCTGCTTGAGAGCTCAAAATCAATAAACAGATTCTCAATTTTTCTAAATTTCACAGTTAGATTATGCAACTCGTTGCCAATCTCAGTAAACCCTACTTTACCATCCTTAAAAAGTTTATAAAAATTTATGCCCAATGACCTACAGTTGACACAAGACCACCGAAGACCTTTAGATGAATCAGTTATTTTATCGAAAACCCTACCATTAAACCCAGCGCACTGGTAGTGAGCAAGGTTATCACATAGCCAGCATGTTAAAAAACAATGTTCATTTTTAACCTTACAGTCAGCAAATAAGCACGACATTTTCTGAGTGTAAATAAATATATAAATGAATAAGCCCAAAGGTATGCTATAAAAAATCTAATAATTAAAAATAAACTCAAACCAGTTTTAAAATAAACACCAATAAATAAAAAATGTACCACCAACAACAGTTGAGCAAAGACTTATCAAGAGCACAAATTATTTCACGACTGACGCAAGTAAAGGGTTGCCAACTATTGATGATCCGTTTTGACCAGGAATTTTGTACCATAAATATATAGTCTGAAATATTTAATGGCCTAATGAATGACCGCTAATTCCTGTTCGATTGTAGATTTAGTGCTTTCGCCTTTTTTGCATAGTTCTTCTAATTCCGGCCTGACAAAAGCTGGAAATTTACCGGACAGTATTTGAAATTTATCCTTGTCATTCCGATTCTCAACTGGAACTATTGTATCATAGTCGTTTAGACTTTCAGTTTTTATTTGAACATTCGGTATAATTGTATTATTGGATGTGGTATTTATTACTCTTACGAAAGGTCGTATGGTATTCACAATTGTATTTGTAATGAATATCCCATTTTGAAGTTCTTGGTTTTGGATTAACACTTCTTTTTCCGAACTTTGGATGTTTATCATTTTAATTACCTCTGATCTTGCAGTTATTGATATTGAATTAATGCTAGGTAAATTGATCATTGGAATGGAAATATTTTCAGGATAGTCATTTGGCCTTAAAATTAACCAATCTTGACTTTCTTGATAGTCTAATACACAATTGTAATTTTTAAAGAAATCGAGACCAAGTATTCCATCAGATGGAATAGGAAAATCATCTTTTACCACATGAAATTCATGTTCTATTAAAAGACCATTGAATTTTAATATTGTTCTGACTTTTCCAAGTGCATATGTTATACCTTGACCTATGCCGTGCAGGCTTGTTGTTATATCTGTATTTATTGAAGTATTATTTATTTGTTATTTTTTTATTACTGAGATACCCGCTCCAGTATCAATTAAAAATACTATTATTCTATCATTTAATGTTGTATTTAGGGAGATGTATGATGTCCAATTCAAATTCATACTAATAATTGTACCGCTTGTTCCATTTTTGTTTAATGAGTACTTTTGGATTGTATATTTTCCGTATTTTCTTGTTTTACTCGGACGTTACGCCCTCTATTACTGTTATCATTATTGTTACGGTTATTATAATTATTATTATTTTTATTTCGTCTATTTCCGCGGTTACTATTATTTCGATTATAGTCACGACCATTGCCACGATAGTAACCACCACGACCTCGTCCACGGCCATAATGACCGGATTTGTAGTGATATACGTTGGAGCTTGAGCGCCTGAGTCTGTACAGGAATAAAGGAACTTTGATACTGCATCGTTCATTGTCGCAAAATTCCCAGATTCCATTATGAGTTTTACTCTTTCGTTCGACGCATTTTTCTTCATAGCCTTCACTGCGGACGCATTGAGTATTTTTCAGCTGTCGTATGTGGCAATCCATCAGCTATGTATGCGTTTGACAACGCTTTTGTCAGATCTTCGATTTCTGCTGTAAAAGCATTGACTGATCGATTATTCTGTTTCGCATTCATAAGCTTTGCTGTGAGTACTTCAGTTGACTCACCTTTAATTATATCTTTTAGCTTTGTAATAATTTGCTGAATAGTTGTTTCAGCTGAAATTAATGTTCGTGAAGAACCTTTTAACTTAGTTTTTTATCAAATTTATCGCAACTGCTTCGTGAGTTTCTTTCAGCGAATCTATCAAACTCAAAGCATCGATAAATGCTTGCAAATTCTCGGATTTTCCATCAAAGACCGGTATAATCTTTGTGGCTAGCCCCAGAAATTCTGTCACTATTTGAGGCATGTTTTTATCCTCACTGAATTTCCCAATGACCTCGGTAGAAGTCTCAAATATAACTTTGTAAGATATTTTTTCGTAAAGTGTCCTCGGCAATTTGTTCTCAATGCCCTTTCGTTCCAAGACGTTAGCGAGTTTGTCTCGAACGTCTATAAAAAAAACCTTCTGCAGCTGTCTTGTGAGCAGTAGTTAGGCGTGAGTAATTAAAATTTAAAATTACGCTAATTTCCTCAAGTGTTGTAAATAATATTTTAAGGTGCCTTTCCACCGTTTCATCCCTAGTTGGCCTATCTGTATTTAGGCAATTAAATGACCTGTCAAATTTTTCTTTAACAAGTCTTATTTTGTTCACAATCGTCAGCCAGTCCATATGGTTAGCATAGCAATATGTGAAACACACACAATTATACTACAGACTGCTAGGAACAATATTAAACTTTGTTCAAATCAGTGGCCAAAGATGCGGTCCTTATATAATTCTGGCGTAACGACTTTTTGCGTTGCTGGTACAGCGTCGTTAGCAATTGAATTGCAAGGATAGCAATTATTATTACTAGGTAATATGCCGAAAGTTCCACAACTACATTTATTTCATTCATAACGTTTGCGGTTGGGTGTTCCACCTTAGATTCGGTGCCCCCCCCCCCCCCATATTTATAATATTTATCAGAATTTCAACTCAAGAATCAAATTATTGTTAGTAAGAGAATAAATTAAAAAAAAATTATATATGTCACAGCATTCGCTATCCGTTCCCATCAGGTAAACAGATCTCAATTGGTGTGGCATATATCCGTCATCATCATTTGAAGTCCGGAAAAAAAATTTTTTTATCGCACTGTGGGAGGGTCACGTACGAATCACCGCAGCCGATAAAAATTAAAATAAAAATTACTGCTAGAAGAAGTATACGTTCAAAGCAGTTGGTTAGTAGTTATGATTAAAATTTTTTTTTTATAATAAAATTTTAATATTTAATAAAAAAAATTTTTTTTTTTAATAAAATGCTAATAATATAATAAAATATTTACTTATCCTTACTATTCTTATAAAATGGTGAATAAAGTGGATAATGAAATAAATTTGCTCAGATGGTGGAATCATGTCCTATTATTAGAGTTTGTGTTGCTGCATCACTTAAATTAACATCTTGTTATAAGTTAGGAGATATAGAAGAAGCATTTAAACAATCTGATGTAGGTACACCACTATTTTGTTGCTGTTGGTTTTGACTGGTGTTTTCCTTCCTTGCTGTCCAGGCAAAATTCGTTGCCTGGGGAATAAATTGCTGGTTGAATAAATATGTTTGCTGCAGTTTGTTATAATTATTTGAACTATATTTTCTGAATTTTAATACTTAATTTAAATTAATTTCAAATTTATTAAAAATAAAATTTTGTTAGTTTTTGTTTTTATTTTTTGTGTTCATTTTTGTTTGAATTTCACAACGAATCCACTTGAGGATTATTTTATTAAAATTTTTTTTTTTATTATTTTTATTATTTGTTTAACTCGTTTTGTGTGTGCACTTAGCACCCGTTCAAGATCTTCTTAATTGTTTTTTTTACACTGGCAGGATCGCCATGTGACGCGGGGTAAAATACAAGTACTAAAATACTAAAGTACTAAAGCTAACTTAATTGTAGAGAACAAATATTATACACGCTACATACGCAAATGCTTCCGTCTTCCTGACCATAATACCGTACTACAGGAGAAGGTTACCGCGATTACGGAATGTATTAAGCAGGTTAATTACTGGTTACCCGTGGTTTATTCGTAACGCTAATATTCATAAGGACCTTAAAATTCCATTTGTTCGGGACGAAATAAAAGTCTTCTGCTCCAAATATGTACGAAAATTGGTAACACATCCAAATCCTCTTGCACATGACCTGCTTTCTTATAATGGACACATTCGCCTTAAGAGGGTCGACACAGTGGCCCTAGCGGAACTACATGAAATATAGACAAATTACGCAACGAAAAAAGGATTTTCGATTGGAATGGCAATAGATCCCGAAATTATTAATTAATTTCAGATTTTAATACTTATTGTTAGTTTCTGAAATAAGAAAGGTCCAATAAACAAATAAAAGTTGAAAAAAAGTGTTGTTAACGCTGTCTCCAAAATCCCAATAATTTTATTATTTGTACATCTGGCATCACCAAAATTAATTTATTTATTTGCCATACAAATATTTTCAGATTGTTAATTTTTAAAAAAAACTTAACGAAAGATAAAACATTTAAGGTTTACCTCAGAGCATGCGCCCTTTTGGCAGCCATTTTCTAATCTGAACTACAAGTTGGCTGTGCGCAGTGCTCGGGAGCAAAATTTATTTTTATATAAATATTTTATTTTTCCTGGTGGTTTCCATACCAAAAAGTATGTAAATAATTTATTTAATTTTTTTTAATTATAAATTTATTCCTTACAATTTTAATTTAATGTAGGAATTTTAATACAAACATATATAATAGAAACACATATAATACTTAGAAGCACATATAAAACTTACAAACCCATATAACACATACAAACACATAGAAATAAATAGAAATACACATTGTAAATTATATGTGTTTTATTCAAAATTCCCGTGGGAGTCACTAGGACAAACGGCTGGCGTGCCTTGGTAACACATGTGTTTTGCAAAAACACATATTTAAGGGGTTCGTTCTATTCCAACAGTTTTTTATTGTCTTGCCACTCGTTTTGGCAAAATACGTGTTTTGTATTCAGGTGTGGACGTGGCTTTAAGTAGACAAATAATTCAGTTAAAAAGGCAATGGAAAATTTCCGTTACATTTTTTCTAAGAAAAATGAAAAAATAATCTAGATCAGTAAAGACGTAAACCTATCTAGGTATATCAAATTTAATAAGTTAAATGAGGATAGAAGAAATTGTCTTTGTATTTCATACCAGAATAAAATTTATATTCCTAAATTTTTAAATATTTTTTTCTAAATATCTTGTTAAGTTTATATAAGCTAAAGTTGTCCTCATATCTAAACCGGGAAAGGAGAGTTATGCGAACCCTTTTTACTCAAGACCATGAAGAGGTTAGTGAATGACATGATTAAGGGTCAAATTCCTAGGGAATTGCTTAGGTTTGGACAACATGCCTACTAGAAGGGGCGTTCAGTGGAAACGGTTCTTCACGAGGTGGTTTGTCACGTTGAGAGATCTTTTGATCTGAACTGTTTTACTCTGGCAATTTTTAATGACATAGAGGGGGCTTTTAATAATGTATTGACCAATGTGCTTATCCAGTCTCTAGACCAGTTTGACATTCACCGGGACATAGTAGCCTGGGTCGGTCATATGTTAGGGAATAGGTGGATAAATTGCGAGGCAAATGGCATAGGGTTCAGAGACAGGGTTAACCGTGGGGGTCCTATCTCCACTCCTATGGGTGACCACGATTAATAGTCCCTTGAGGAATCTATCCAGTGAAGGTTTCCAACCTGTCTGCTAAGCAGACGATGTGGCGATACTTTTAAGTGGGGAGAATCCTAGTTATCTATGTAGGAGGGCATCTTATTCACTCGAACTGGCGTACAACTGGGCTAGGTCCAGGGGCCTAACTGTCAATCCGGACAAAACTGAAATATGCCTTTTTACTAGGAAGTGGAAGATCATTGATTTTGATGAACCTATCTCCCTGGAAAAAACGGTTCACATCTCCGATAGGGCCAAGTATCTGGGAGTTGTTCTTGATAGAAAACTATCCTGGAGGGACCATATTGAGGAAAGGGGAAGAGGGCCCACATATCGTGGGCCGTCTGTAGAAGGGCAATATGATCTAAATGGGGTCTGAATCACAGGATGACACACTGGCTATACATTAGCGTTGTCTAGGTCTGACAACGCTAATGTATAGTGACGTACGCATCTGTAGTATGCTGGACATCGATGAGATTTGGCGCGTATGTGGGACTATTGCAGAAGGTACAGCGCCTATGCTGTTTGAGCATTAGTGGCACAATGAGAACCGGATCTACTAGGGCTGACGAGACTATTCTAGCAATTCGCCCAATTGGGGTACAGGTGAAGTACAAGGCCGCTTTGACTATGATGCTGCTGAGGGCTTCCGGGGAATAGGACAGTAATGGCCATATTACCGGTCACCGTACTATTTGGGAACAGTTGCCAGGATATTGCGTCCCAGAATGGGACTGCGACAGGATTTCAGAGAGGTCGGTCACGTCGCTCTGTGACACGTTAATCCCCGACAGGGAACCATGGTTAAATGGGACCTTCTTGAGGAACCACCCAGGGATCCACTTTTACACTGATGGATCGAAACTGGATGGGAAAACTGGTATGGGCTTCTGTTACACTGACTTCAATGTACGCAAATGCTTCCGTCTTCCTGACCATAATACCGTACTACAGGCGGGGGTCACCGCGATTACGGAATGCATTAAGCAGGTGAATATCATGGGCTTGACCGGTGGTATTGTTATTTTCACGGATAGCCAAGCGGCTATCCGGGCTCTATCTACGGACTCTGTGGGACTCTGCAAGGGGACGCATTGAGATTATATGGGTGCGGGGACACTGTGGTATAGCGGGGAAGGAAATGGCTAATGAGGTGGCTAGGGGAGGATCTTCCCTGGAGTTAGTCACTTTGGGAACGCTAGACCTTTCCGAGCTCTCAATGCGGAGTTGGTGGATTGGGCTGACACCATGCATGGCACCATCTGGGAGAATGCAGGTGTTTTCAGGACCACGGGGATTCCCTGGGGCAACCCTAACAGGGATAGGATGAGGGAAATTCTGAATCATAGTAGGAAGCATCTGATTCTTTTGATGGAAATCCCCACGGAACACTCGACACTGAGGACCCATCTCCACCGTATTGGTAGAGCGGACTCGGGAGTGTGTAGGGCCTGTGGGGAGGATGCGGAGATCTTGGAACACTGTCTCTGTGAATGCCGGGGATTTGCCGTTATCCGGTTCGAAATACTATCCAGTGACCCAATATCCACATTGGGTGATCTTAGAGGCATAGGATGGAAGAGGTTGAGGAATTTCGTCAATGCGACGGAGTTGCTGGGGTAAGAAATAGACATGGGACCGATTTTTAGAGCGCACAACAAGCCGACATTCTAGCTTAAGTATAAGTCCTCAGGCATTTGAGTCGGATTAGGGAAGTATTTCCCTTCTCCGAATCCTGTATTCGACCTAACCTAATATAGAGAAATTACAAAGACGACAAAATAAAATATTGCGGCTAATTACTGGTGACCCATGGTTTATTCGTAACGCTAATAAGGACCTAATTTAAAATTGAATTTTTAGCAAAACTGCTTTTAATGGGGGTTCCTAAAAAAATAAATAAAAATATGACATCATCTGGAATTAAAAAAGAAAATTTTTTTTCTTTGCTTTTTGTGGTCGGTATGAGAAGAAACATATAAGTGTAGGTACTCAAATGAAAGGCAATTTCCTCGAGATTGCAAAAATTATATTATTTTTATGATCCATGATACGTAGCGCCCTCCATAGCTATTTCAATTAAAATGGGGATGAAGTGTTTTTAGTGTTTTGTTATTTTTGTAAAATTTACGGTTCAAATAATGACTTTTACATGAAATTATGACTTTTTGTTGCTATCGTTGCCACTACCCAGGGACAACCGCTTGGAGGTGATAGTATACAATTTATTGGCTTAATGGGTTTCTACTCCAGTCCGTCCAAAGCCGGTTTCGCTGAGGAAAGTTTTACTGCGTGTCCGGCTTTCGGCCGGTCTTAGGGGGTTTCTCTTATGTGATAGGCAGTTTAGTGACTTTGCTGAGTAAAGTTTTTCTGCGTGACTGGCCTTCGGCCGGACTCAATGGTTTTCTCCTATGTGATAGGCAATTTAGCGGCTTCGCTGAGTAAAGTTTTTCCATTTTGCGATTTTATTAAAAAAAATTTAGTTTGTTGTAATTATGATGAATTTGTAAGTGCTTTCGAAAATAGCGCTGCAGGCAAAATTTGTAAACAGGTGTAGAGATCCTAAACATAATATAATTTTTAAAATACTGAGGACATTTCTTTTCATTAGCGCATCCCCCCTATAAAGTGCAGTTTAGCCGAATTTTTTATAAAAAATATCTTCTAAAGTTTGAAAATTGCAATCGAAATGAAACAAAAACACTTTTTAGATTTGAAAATTATTAAATTATTTAAATAGTTATATTAGTATAACCAGAATAGACTACCGCACAAATTATCCTTGATGGCATTACGGGACAACATTTTTTGGGCAAAGGAAATTAATAATATTGGTCTTGACCTGGGAGTTGCTTTGGAAGATGAAAATATCTCGGCGCAAGAGTTTCTTCGTTGTGGAACCACTTTGATTCAAGAACTAAAAGCAAAAATATTCTTGCAAACTAACTACAGAGCACAGAATAGTAGATCTCGATTTTATAAACATTTAGACCATAACATGGGAATGCATTATCTACAAAATCTAAAAAATTTGAAACAAATTTCAATAATTTTTAAGGCAAGATGCGATTTATTACCATTAAACTCAAATAATTTTAACGCCACTGAAAACAGAACCTGTACATTATGTAATACAGGTGAAGACGAAGATTTACAGCATTTTATGGCAATGTGTCCCATTTTTAGGGAATTCAGAAACAGATATTTTGGCAAAGATAGTCTTAGCGAACAAGAACTGATACGTATCTTAAATGGCCAAATTGTAAACGGTTGGACTAGGCTTTATAATTATGTTAACATTGCATTAAACTACAGAAATTTGATCATTCAAGAACTTTTTTAAATATTAAAGATTTAATTTTTCATATTAATTCATTATGTCAAGCATATCTCAATACTTTTTTTACACTATATATAATACATTGATTTTATATTTATTTATAATTATAACAGACGGCTATATGTCATTGTTACTTATATTTTTTCTTTATTGTAAATTTTATATTTCCAAATAAAGATACATACATACATACATATTAGTTGATTATATTTTTATAAGTTTTGATTTTTTAATTTTAGATGATGGTGGTTAATTTTTAATGAAGATTATGTTTTTAGACACTAATTTGAATCGGTAGGAATAAAAACGTACCACTTTTCTATAGAGCACTTGATGAGTTTTTTGTTGAAAATTTTTTCTTAACCCTGCAGTATTATCGTCTGTGTGAAATCCACCCATAAGGCTGAATTTTTGTGTTTTCAAGAGAGATGTACATTAACAAAATATTTTTTTAAATAAATGAATTGCCAAACTTGTAAAATTAAATTTTTTTTTCTGTATTTTGGATTTCATTACTGAAAAAAAAATATTATTTGTATTATTGAATAACTGATCTGAATGACATATACTAATAAGTACGGGTGGATTACACCCAACGATAGTAATGGCGTAAATTGAATAAGGATAGTACAGCAGGGTTAAAAGAGATTAAAATTTAGAACTTTTTTTGTTGTTACCTTTATTGTTATATTTCTGCAACACTTTAATGGCTGTCTAGAACCTTCCGAAAAATTAAAATTTAAAACTTTTTTTGTTGTTACCTTTATTGTTATATTTCTGCAACACTTTGATGGCTGTCTAGAACCTTCCGAAAAAACCTCTTTTAACAACGAGGTCTTTGTTTGATTTAAAATATGCAAATCAGGTAGCAGGAATAGAATAATTTTTGTTTTATTGAAAAAATGCGTACAGTTTGTACAAAAGCATTATTTAAATAAATTGTTTCTTTCACGAGCGCTCACTCGCATATAACATCTCCACTTGACCACCCAAACAAAACTAAAATTTTTTTCCTTTGCTTCAAAACTGGTTAATGTTTTGTGTTAGAGTGAGAAAATCATAAAGAGTGCATAAAAGAACATAAAGCATACACTATTTTTAAAATGACACGCTTATGAAAAAATAAATCGAGTTTGTTTTAACTTTGTTTTAGTGTTCTATTAACAATATAACTATTTCATCACTATTGTCAACTTTTTTCAAGGAAAGTAGCTAAGACTGCCAAAAAATCGATGTAGATAGCAATTTGGTTTTGTGCTAGAAATGTGAAAAAACTAGCTAAATTTTAGTCAAAAAACGCAAAAACTTGAAAAATATGCAAATGGTTTGGTTATTTGGGGTTTTTTGGGTTAAACTTAGTTAGTATTACTAAACTCGCAGATTTTAATGAACTTTGGATAATATGTTGTAAAGGAGCAATAAAAATAAGACGTATTATTTTTAGCTGCTCAAACTCAAGTGGCGTTTAAAATTCAGTGTTTTTTTGTTTAAATTTATCTTTGCACAGGGTTAAGGTGCTAAAGAACACAAAAATGTAGCTACCCATATTGGACCCAGATTTTTCAATTATCTCAAATATAGTCGCATAAAAACTAAAAGATTTCGCATATCTGAAAAAGCGCAGACACCCCCTCGATTAAATTAAATATGCATTACTATGCATTATTTTTAGCTAAATACAACTCCTTAATAAAACGCCAGATTTAATGTTTCTCAAAACATATTTTTTTGAATTACAAAAATACTTGAAAGTCTTTAGACATAGTTTGTGCACCAGTGAATGCGTCTTCAAAAAACTTTTCATTTGATACCAAACTTGTCTATACACAGAGAAATAAAGTGCTAACCGAATTGAAAATTGTATTTCAATGATAACACCTTATAAATTCAATTCGTAAAACGATATTAATATTTGATTTCTGAAAATTTTAGTTCTTTCAACAAAATTTCAGTTGAATTAACCGAACTTTGTTGTGAAAACCAATGTTCAGTTGTACCTACCGACTGAAATTCATAATAACCGAATTTGAGTAGTAGTAGCCGAATTTCAGTTGGCAAATAGCAACATTTTTCTCTGTGTGTATAGTTACTTTAAATAGAACGAAATAAACCAAAAAAACATAATATTAGGTAGTTTTTGATCCCACTTAGTAACGATTAAACATGAGATTGGGCAACTAAAAAAAAACACGGGTTCCTTAAATTTTTATTCTCTACAACATATCTTAAGCTCATTAAGATCTGCCGGTCCGGGTCGGGACATCTCCCTTGTCAGTAATACATAACTTTATAGATATTTAGTCCTAAAATGCAAGAAGAACAAATATATATCAATTTGTAGTAAAATGAATTTTAAAAAAAATTTAATATTTTTTTTATGATCATATACAATACAAAAAATGCTTGTTTTAGAAACATTAAAAAAAAATTTTGATTAGAAATCATATTTTTTAGCGGTGATGGCTAGAGTTTACCGATTTGGCACAACTTTTCAGAATATACCCTTTACATTTATATCCTAGATGAAGGGTTTGTTAGCAAAACCTTCGAGAGCCGTTATATTATTTTAGCACACAGTTGTTTTAAAAAAGTTGTAGTATAACCAGTTAAAAGTATGTGTTAATTTCTAAAACAATGCTATTTACTAGCAATTTTTTTGTAATACCAGCTTTTCCAGAAAATAAATCGCTAGATTTGTAGCTAAAAGCTAAATTATTTGTCACCCACTAAGGAAGAAAAAAAATCACAAAATATAGCTGGAAAATCTCCAAATTGGTAACACTGTATTTTAAGTAAAAGCTAACAATTCTAAAAAAACAAATAATCGGATGTTTAAAATTTTTTGCTGGATTTTTCTGCAATGAAATTAAAAAAAATATTTATGTGTATAATTTGTATACATCAATTCAACAGTTCAATATCGAATGATCGCATTTGACCACTATTGTTCTAAGGCCATAAAATTTTAGTTAAAATTATATCGAAATGAAAAAATTTTCACACAAAATTATTAAATATATATATAGTTATTATTCTGCAAAAACTTACATTGAATATCGAGTTTCCATCCATCTTCTAGTGGTTCTGATGGAACAGCATGGTTATAAGCTTTACATGTTAGCAGTTTACTTGCATCGGGTTTAGTAAACGATATAGAAAGGGTACTGGTAGTTTGATTTCCATCACTTGACGTCTGTAAAAATATATAAATTTATGACTTGACTTCACAAAATTCAACACCTTCACTGCATCTCATTTTGACCAATTGCATTCACTTAACCTTCCATCCTCACAATGGGGTATGCATATAATACACCCCAACAACAATGTGAAATGCGTGTAACAAACAATAGGTGTGAGGACGGAAGGTAAAGTAGTTTTCAAATTAAAATGTATGAAAAAGTGTGCTTTATAAATAACAAGAGTGAAATTTGTATTACTTAAGTGGTCGAATTGATCACTTAGATTTTTAAAGCGTTGAATGAAATTGTATTCTTTTAAACAAGGTTGGCAACTGATACCTTTTTAATACCATCATAAGTTTCATAACCCTTTCAATTTGATAATTGTTACCAGTGGCGCTCCGAGGACTTTGGTTCGAAGGGCGCTGAACATTTAAATTTATATATATTTTAAATTTATAGTGATAACATTTTATAAATTCTAGTTAGCTTTATTACTTTACTAGCCATTTGTACCCGGTAGTGTCCCTGTGACGCCATGCGTTTATATAATTTTCATTTATAATGAATTTATACTAGAACCAAAAACGAGTAGTGTTTAAAAACTACTTCTAGTTACTTGTCAAATTCCATACAAATTTGAAATCAAAAACTAAATGCTTTTAAAAAGTGCATTTCCTAAAAGCTTTTTTGGTTCTTGTATAACACTGATCACTGATTAACCGAATCATCAGTAAAACGACTACTTAGTTCTTGTACTGCTCTCATGCATCACATAATTAAAGTGTGCGGACGTGTTTTCTATTCGATCCGTATTTGTCGGCTTTTTTATCCATTTAAAAGTACATAAAAACATACAAAAATTGCGAAAAGACACTACAATCAATAATAAACAGGTGTTCTGTCTCGTCTCTGTTTATATTGTGTTTATAAATGATTTTAAATAAATAAAATTTATAAAAAGCAAAACAAACCAAAAAAAACAAAACTAAAATGTTTGGTGGGCACTCTCCACCGCTGGAGAGACGACCCCCTTCTGATCACGTACAAACTCAAAACTCACGAAATTTTAAAACTGGTTTAGATAATACTAGTATGCGTGAACATGAAACCGATTCAAATTCAAGTCTCTTACCCGCCAAAATAAACTCACTCTCTGAGCAAGTACAATTACCACCTCTATCATGGAGTACACAGTGTAATACTCCTACTACAATTACAAATGCAAATATTACTCATTTCTTTCAACCACCTACTACATTCTCAAGTGTCGCAACTCTTTCATCTACCAATACTGGTTTAAACGCATACACATCAATTACTCCAATTGCTCCTACTCTCACTACTATTGCTACATCAACTAGTACTGTGACTACATCAACAATATCTTCTCTTATGCCCATTATGTCTTCATGTATATCAAACCAAGTAACAACTCCCTTAAATATAGAAAAAACAAAGAGATGCCGCAGTTCACCCAACAATAAAACTCCCAAAAAGCAAAAAACTAAAATTCAACCTCAAAAAACACTTAGATCTTACTGGTTAAGCCAACCCTCAACACCAAACAGATTTGAATTACTGTCACAAAATGATGATGATGTTGATGAACACAATGAATCATTACTAATTAATAATGAAAAACCAAACGCATCAGATAATAAACAAAACGATATCCCTAAAAGTCGCAAGCCTCCACCAATTTACGTACAAAACGTACAATTTATCTACAACCTTAACAAAGCACTAAGCTCATTACCCAAATGCAATTACGAATTAAAAATTCTTCAAAATAATGAAGTAAAAATACAACCACAAGAATCACACCACTATACGGAAATAGTTAAGTTGCTAAAAGAAAAAAATACAGAATACTATACATACAAACCGCAAGAGCAAAAAGGATTTAAAGTGATCCTAAGAAACATGCATTATTCAGCCGATACAGAACAAATAAAAAAGAACTCAAGGAACTTGGCCACGAAGTAACTCACATACAAAATATTCTTCAAACACGAACAAAAAAACCCTTATCTCTGTTTGCAATAGAACTCAAAACAAATAAAAATAATAAAGATATTTACTCCATAACTCACCTCTTACACTGCAAAATAAATTTTGAGCCCCCTCACCAAAAAAGATCCTTACCTCAATGTACGAATTGTCAGAAGTATGGTCACACGAAAAACTTTTGCACCAAAAGTCCAGTTTGTGTAAAATGCGCAGGAAGTCATAAAACTAGCGAATGCCTAATACAACAAAAGAGTGACAATATCAAATGTGCTTTATGTGGCGAAAAGCATACAGCAAATTATAAAGGTTGTATGATTTACAAATCTCTTAGAGTAAAAAAATTCCCCCCTCTAAGGAAAAAAGATAATGAAACTACAAATGAAGCTGTTCAAAATAATGAAGTACAACAAATAAATCAAACCAATAATACGCAAGACATGTCTAGTAATAATCCCGATCATATAACTACGTACGCCGAAGCAATAAAAGCTAATCAAACAGCTAATAGAACAATTAGCAACTCAACAAGTTCCTCCGTAATCCCAATTGCTCAACAATCAAATAATGACATGCAAGATCTCAAAGATATGATGAAACAACTAATATCACAGGTAGCTAATATGATGAATATAATCACCGTACTACTTACAAAAATAAATGGGCAGACAAAATGATTTAAAGATTGTCCTTTGGAATTCGAACGGTCTAAATCAACATATCCTTGAACTAAAAACTTTTATACTCAAAAATTCTATAGATATACTTTTAGTATCTGAGACACATTTCACTCAAAAAAGCTTCGTAAGCATACCAAACTTCAAAATTTTCCACACTAATCATCCTGACAATACTGCTCATGGAGGTACAGCAATTATAATAAAAAACTCAATCAAATGTACTGAACTTGAATGCTTCAAAAAAAACTACCTTCAAGCTACTTCAATAATTATTGAAGACTTATACGGCCCACTCGTACTGTCTGCTGTTTATTGTCCTCCGAAACACAATAATACTAAAAACGAATACCTTGCATTTTTAAAATCAATTGGAAGCCGTTTTATTGCTGGAGGAGACTTCAACTCAAAACACACATCCTGGGGCTCAAGATTAACTCTTAAAAAGGGACGAAATTTACTAGAAGCAATAAGAGAAACTAACTGCAAATTTATTAGTACTGGAGAACCCACTTATTGGCCAACTAATCTAAAAAAGAAACCTGATTTAATAGATTTTTTTATTACAAAAAACATAAACCATGAATATTTAAAGATAGAGTCGTGTTTCGAATTATCCTCGGATCATTCACCTATTTTGCTCTCATTCGCAAATAACGTTCTTCTCGCGAATCAAAACAAATTTACTTACAACAAGAAAACAGACTGGGAGTGTTTTAGAGAAATTATTGAAAAGGAACTTGATTTAAATATATCATTAAAAACCGAAGATGAAGTTGATAGTTCAATAGCATACTTAAATGACACAATTTTGTATGCTGCAACTAATTCTTCACCCACAATTACCCAAAAATCAAACAAATATAGTCTATCGTCGTACATCAAAGACAAGATAAAAACAAAGCGGAAACAAAGGAAAAAATGGCAATCTACAAGATCACCCCTAGATAAAACTATCCTTAATAAATTAACTAAGGAATTGAAAGAGCTGTTGCAAAAGGACAAGCAAGACAAATTAAATAGGTACCTAAAAAATCTTGATACAACCACTACATCAAATTACTCGCTTTGGAAAGCTACTAGGAAAATTAACAATGTTATTATCCACCAACCCCCAATCCAAAACTCCGAGTCAACGTGGGCCAGAACGCATGAGGAAAAGGCTAAAGTACTAGCTGAACATTTTTGTAAAACATTCACCAATCCGAAGGACAATCAGATATTTACTCTGCCAAATATTGTTCCTACCACAAGCTGTCACATCAAAAATATTTCACTGCACGAAATTCAAAACACTATTAAAACAAGAATTGATGCTAAAAAATCACCTGGCTACGACATGATAACAGGTAAACTTTTAAAAGAATTGCCAACTAAGGGTCTCATATATATCAGAAATATTTTTAACGTGATTGTCACAATGAAATATTTTCCTAATGTATGGAAAGTAGCAGAAATCATCGCTGTTGCTAAGCCCAACAAGGACGCCACAAAGGCAACTTCATACAGACCAATAAGTCTGTTACCAATATTATCGAAACTACTTGAAAAACTACTTTTTGATCGCTTGGAACCTGTACTAAAGGAAAGAAGTCTAATTCCAATGCATCAGTTTGGCTTTAGACCCATGCACTCAACGATTCAACAAATACATAGAGTTACCAACAAAATTTCATCTGAAATTGATAAAAAAAATATTTGTGTGGCTACATACCTTGATGTAGCGAAAGCATTTGACAGTGTATGGCATGCAGGTCTTCTTTATAAATTAGAAAAATATTTACCACCAGATTTCTTTCTTATACTTAAAAGTTACCTAACCAACAGACACTTTTATGTAAAATACAAAGATGCGTGCTCAAAAATAATTAAAATGGAAGCTGGAGTGCCCCAAGGCAGTGTTCTGGGTCCAGTTCTTTACCTTTTATATACTGCAGATATTCCTATCCCATCAAGAAATACAGATATGATTGCAACATTCGCTGATGACACTATCTTAATGTCATCAAACAAAGATATAAGTATTGCTATATCAAACCTTCAACAATTGCTTAACAACACTATAAAATGGTTTGAAACATGGGGTATCCTAGTGAATGGAGAAAAAACAGTCCAAGTAAGCTACACCAATAGAAAGATCAACGGTCACCAACCAATTATGATACAAAACAGGCCAATTCTTAAAGACAGTAAAGCGAAATATCTTGGCATGATAATCGACTCCAAACTTATCTGGAAAAATCACATCATCCAAAAGGCAAAAGAAGTAAAGTTCAAATTTGGGCAATTATACTGGCTCTTAGGAAGAGAGTCAACTTTATCTACACAAAACAAACTGCTAATCTACAAAACTATAATAGCTCCTATTTGGAAATACGGTGCAGAACTCTGGGGCACCGCAAGTAACTCGAACATAAAAATCATACAGCGAGCCCAATCAAAAATACTGCGAACAATCATTAATGCCGAGTGGTACATTTCCAATGAAGACATACATCGTGATCTTAACGTTAGCACAGTACAGGAGGTCATAAAAAACCACAGCTTTAAACACACAAGCCGTCTCACATCTCATTCAAATAATGAAATTAAACAACTTCCTAGTAACGAACTCTTAGGTATGAGAAGACTTAAGCGATGTACACCATCAGAATTGTTCTTTCGATTCCAGTAATGCAGTCGGAGAAATGTATTTATAATCTTTATTTATTTTATTTCTTTTTAAAATTCTAACTAATATTAAATATAAGTTATCTTAAGTATTGGTTTAAGATAATTAATTCCCAGGCCTCAATACTAATTACTTATTGTCATATAAAAGACAGGTGTAAATAAAATGGGATGTTAAAAAAAAAAAAAAAAAAAAAAAAAAAAAGTTCTTGTACTGCAGTAAGGCTATCGATTTAAATATTTATTTTGCCATGTTAGGTAAGTTCAGAATTGTATTCTGCAACATACGGTGACTTAGGGCGAATTATTTTTCTGTATTTGCTCACATTCGCTTTAAGGCCTCATTAGTTGTTACTTTCTGTTGCCGTTCTGTGTCGTTCTGTTCTGTAGGTAATATTTTGTAATTACTTTTTCTGTGAGAGGAATCAGCTGTTTTCAAAAGTAAAAGAAACTCCAACCAAAAACATTTAAATCAGGGATGATAAATGCGATTTTAAAATAGTACCAACCTGCATATAAAATAGTACTTTTTCGGCATCAAAAGTAAAAAAAAAATTTAAATATAAATTAACGAACAAATCTTTGTACCCTCAAAAATGAACAATTACAAATGAAACAACAAAAATATATTAAAAAAAAATATATGTTAAGATGTGAAAACAAAATTTTGAGGTGAAAAACTTTTTTGGCTGTAAAAAAGTAAATTGTGTTGTGAAAAACATTTTTGAGGTAACAAACCTATTTTTGAGGTGAAAAAAAAATTTTTTTTGGGGAGAAAAAAAAATTTGCGGTGAATTTTAAATATTATTCACCTCTTAGCGTCTGGTGGAAAAATATAACGTTATATTTTATACATCAGACACTACAATGAATTCTAATAATATACAGTGCATTATACACCAATTTGTATGAACAATTTAGAGGTACTTTCACATTGTCACTAATTACTTTTGAACCGCTGGTCCGATTTTGCTCATTTTCAATACCAAACTTTTCGGAAAAATGTACATAAAGCTATGTAAAAACGAGCAGTGCGTACTAAGAAAATTAGCTGATTTGGATTTAAAAAATTATTAAAATTTTGAGATTTTTTCTTAAATTCACCAAATTTAATAGTGAATTTTTATCGTTGATCTATAAATTTATATGTGAGATTTTATTTGTTCGGTTTTAGATCATGACAAATTTTTCTCTAAATTAACAGAAAAATTATAATTTTTATATGATAATTTACTTTGACTATTAGAAAAAAACACAGAAAAAGTTATTAGACACTAGCATGAATGGAATGCATTTTCTGACCCACTACGGTCTTCATCAACATTCTTCGTGCCATTTAGTGTTAATCGTAAATATCATCTATTTAACTCACATGTTAAAGAAATTGGGTAACTTTAAATCCCACATTACTCTGTGTGTTGAGTTAGAATGAAATTTACCACGAACGATTTCTGTTTATAGTGTGTTTGTTTTTTCTCTAGTCATTATCATAGTTGCCAGTTTAACTTTCAGTTAAAACTTTAAATGGCAGTTATTTTCTCTAATGTCATCATATACTATCCTTCTACATTAGCAAAGCATATCAACAAACATTAAAGATTTTTCATTAACACATATGTCGAGCATATACATTAAACGATTTTTACACTGTACCTGGTGAGTGGTTTAATAGTGAATTTTTATCGTTGATCTATAAATTTATGTGTGAGATTTTATTTGTTCGGTTTTAGATCATGACAAATTTTTCTCTAAATTAACAGAAAAATTATAATTTTTATATGATAATTTACTTTGACTATTAGAAAAAAACACAGAAAAAGTTATTAGACACTAGCATGAATGGAATGCATTTTCTGACCCACTACGGTCTTCATCAACATTCTTCGTGCCATTTAGTGTTAATCGTAAATATCATCTATTTAACTCACATGTTAAAGAAATTGGGTAACTTTAAATCCCACATTACTCTGTGTGTTGAGTTAGAATGAAATTTACCACGAACGATTTCTGTTTATAGTGTGTTTGTTTTTTCTCTAGTCATTATCATAGTTGCCAGTTTAACTTTCAGTTAAAACTTTAAATGGCAGTTATTTTCTCTAATGTCATCATATACTATCCTTCTACATTAGCAAAGCATATGAACAAACATTAAAGATTTTTCATTAACACATATGTCGAGCATATACATTAAACGATTTTTACACTGTACCTGGTGAGTGGTTTAATAGTGAATTTTTATCGTTGATCTATAAATTTATGTGTGAGATTTTATTTGTTCGGGTTTAGATCATGACAAATTTTTCTCTAAATTAACAGAAAAATTATAATTTTTATATGATAATTTACTTTGACTATTAGAAAAAAACACAGAAAAAGTTATTAGACACTAGCATGAATTGAATGCAATTTTTAATATTTTTTGAACGTCCTATTAATTTTTGCTGTATTGAATTACGTTTCTCACAGTTTTTTGCGAATTCAATCCTTGTGATTGGTAGCAAACAAATTTGTTCGTGAACTCATTCGATTTTAAAAACACGCAGCTAATAGTCAATTTCACATTTTTATAAGATTTTTATTATTTACTTTTTTAAAAATCAAAATTAGTTAAAAATAATTATAACCCTTAGTGATTGAATTCAATAATTAATCGGTTAATAAAACTCTAATATAATCACCTGTAATCAGTCGCATGTCATGTGATTGAATTCACAGCATTTGGTTCCAAATTAATTCATTTTTCATATGGGACTGCAAATCGAATTAATAACACAGGTCAACAGCAAAAAAAGGCTTGACTAACCACTATATAGATTTGATGCATCATGGCTGCCTAAGTACAAAAATGGTAAAATTTTTCAATTCTATGGATAATTTTTTTTTTAAAAATTTTTTAAGTAAAATTGACAATATTTTGAGACATTTCTCCACTTATGTTGTCATAACTCAAAAACAACTAGTCCGATTTTGTCAAATTAAATTTACAAAAATTAAGGTTTACAATATCTTTAAAGAACGTGTACAAATTTTTTTAATGCGATCAATAGTTTCAAAGTTATGAAACAAATTGTTAGCAAAAAAAAAAAAAAATGCTAAAAAAAAAAAAAAATTTAAAAACAAAAATCTGGAAAAAATCGAAAACTGCAAAAAATGTTACTTTTTATTTTTTTGTAGTAAAGCTACATATCATGCGAATTAAACTAGATATGGATCATAAAAATCGATGCATGCTTTACATTTTTATTTACAATTAATTGAAGGTATCGCATATTTACAAGCACTGTAGAAAATTGTACCTACTATATAATGAAAATGCAGAACATAAAAACTCAGGTGCATTTTACGACACGCATTTTGGCAAAACCCCTTTGGGAAAAACCTCTATGACATTTTTATGATTCTAATAATTAAAAAAAAATAAGTAATAAACAAAAGATTGTTTAATTTTTACGATTGCGGTAGGATAGTAATAAAACGCTCATAAATGTGCGTGTACGCTGAAGTGCTCTTATTTTCCGTTAGCTACCTGTAACGGATGATTTTTTTTTTTCATAAAAGTCCTTAATGTTTTTTAGGATTCTTGGGAATAATAAAAAATTTGCAGCACACACAAACTGTATCCACACAAAGGGTTATCCCAAATTATAGTATCAGTATTTATAAGATCTCCTTGACCCTTTTTATTTCATTCAAGAAGTGTTTGCGATAACGCAAACATCATTTAATACCTACACAAAAATTAGAGTCATACAGCTTAGAAGTTAAAAACAATTTTCAAATATTAATAAAAAATGAGCCAGAAAGCCAGAACATTTTTATGTAAAAACGATCCAGATTTATTTTGTTATGTGTGCGGCCAATATATCACCGGGAAAAAAACGGAAGTGCTTCTTAACTTCATTGCAAAAGTCATATCAAGATTGCTATAATATCTATCCGCACAATTTGAACCAGCATTGGACACCGAGTACTACATGCATTCCATGTCGATTGAATTTATCTATGAAGTCTTCTAACGTAAAGTAAGTATAAATTAATAGATTTGGAATATTTTATAATTACAATATTTCTTAATTAAAATTTGAATTCTTCATATTCCTGATTTCAATTTTTTTTTTTCATTTTACAGACGACACTTGGAAATTTTGAAGCCTATGCTATGGAGAGAAACAGCGAACCACGCATCCGAGTGTTATTTTTGTTTAAGTACAAAAAGCGGTTTTGGAAAACATATGCGATGGTCTTACCCCACGAGGTCTGCTGATGGGTTTACACTTGCAGTTCTACATTCACAAGAAATAGAATATGCTCAAGATCGGGGTGCAAGCTGTAGTCATGTGCTTTCATCTTCACCAGGACACTCAACCTCAAGTATGTCTTACCAATCAGATATGTCAGATCCAGCACTACCATCTACAGCTGAAAATGACGAGTTCATCCCACACAAACATTTCTCGCCGAGACCATGGAATCAAGATCAGCTTAATGATGTAATTAGAGACCTTGGATTGTCGAAAAGATCTTCTGAATTACTTGCGTCCCGGATGAAAGAAACAGGTCTCATAACTAAAGAAACTAAAGTTTCGTATTACCGTACTCGAGAAAAAGACTTACTTCATATTTTGCTGAAGAGGATGACTTTGTGTACTGCACAGATATTTCAGGTTTGATGACTGCCATGGGCTTACAGAGATATGATTCAAACGAATGGCGTTTATTTATCGACTCATCAAAACGCAGCTTGAAGTGTGTCCTTTTGCATAATGGAAATAAATTTCACTCCTTGCCGATCGCACATTCAACCAAAGTAAAAGAAGAATACTCTGTAATTGCATTGGTCATGAAGAAGATAAAGTATGATGAACATAAGTGGGTAATTTGTGTTGATCTTAAGAAGGTAAATTTCCTCTTAGGCCAACAAAGCGGCTTTACAAAATATCCTTGTTTTATATGTTTATGGGACAGCAGAGCTAAAACAGAACATTGGAAGAGAAAACAATGGCCTTCTAGGGAAACACTAGTTCCAGGTACGCCAAATGTTATAAATGTGGCTCTAGTGCCCCGAGATCGCATCATATTACCCCCTCTTCACATTAAACTTGGTCTGATGAAACAATATGTTAAAGCACTTAACAAAGATAGTGAATGTTTCCAGTATATTTCAAGGAAGTTTCCCAATCTAAGTATGGAAAAGCTGAAAGCAGGCATATTTGATGGCCCACAAATTCGCAAATTGGTGAACGATACTGAATTTGGCAGTTCAATGTCAGAAATTGAGAAGAATGCATGGGATTCGTTTGTATGGGTTATTCAAAATTTCTTAGGAAATAACAAGGGTGATGATTACGTTGCGCACGTTGAAGAGGTGTTAACTCACTTCCAGAATCTTGGATGCAACATGAGCATCAAAATACACTACCTGCACAGTCACTTAGATCGTTTTCCTGAAAATCTAGGAGACTTGAGTGAAGAACAGGGCGAAAGATTCCACCAAGATATCCGGACAATGGAGGAACGATACCAGGGTCGCTGGGATGCACACATGATGGCTGATTTTTGCTGGAGTATTCAGAGTAACACTTCGTTATTCAACAATAGTAGAAAATCGACTAAAAGAAAATTTCAGAGTTTGTAGTTTATAATACATATTTATTTATTTATTTTCTTGTTTTATTTATTATAATAAATGTGAATAATAAAATATAAA
Source organism: Delia radicum (assembly GCA_021234595.1). Taxonomy (NCBI): domain Eukaryota; kingdom Metazoa; phylum Arthropoda; class Insecta; order Diptera; family Anthomyiidae; genus Delia; species Delia radicum. The sequence goes on from CM037851.1 coordinate 116,652,105, forward strand.
TTTTCTACTATGTAATTTATTTATTTATTTACATTTAAGCTCATCCAACACAAATGTCTTTCCGAAGAATAGAATCAGTATATTCTAGGTAGGGTTTTGCCAAAAAATACACGAATGTTACTATGTAATGCATTTTTGATGTGAAAATTTGTACATAGCATGGGGAAAATGTTTTCAAAATTCAATCAATCGAAAGAAGAACATTAACTACTCAATTTTATGTATATCAGACAAAAAACTAAAATTTGGTGAAAATGAGCGAATTCACTTAATTGTGAATAAATTCGAAAAAAATCAATCGATTTTTATGATCGATATCTCATTTTGTTCCTATTACATGTGGCTTTGCGATAAAGCAATAAATCTGAACAATTTTTGCCGTTTTCGATTTTTTATGATTTTTTTAAAACAAAAAAATTTGCTATTTTCACGTAAAAAAAATATTTTTTCCCTCAATTTTTTATTATAACTCCGAAACTACTGAGCCGATTGAAACGCAATATATTAACGGATTAAAGGCTATGTAAATTTCAGTTTTTCTAAATTTATTTGAATAATATCGGACTAATTTTTTTTTAGTTATCATTAATTATGTGGAGAAACGTCTAAAAAAATTTATAATTTTACTTAAAAATTTTAAAAAAAAAACCTCTCCATAGAATTTCAAAATTGAACCATATTTGTACTACTGGGACCACAATACATCAAAATTGTATAGTGGTTTTCAAAGCCCCTAAAATTTTTTCAAAATTGTTGCCTTGTGTAATTATTGAATTTTAAAGGGACCAAGAAATTCATACATAGAAAAATTTGTAAATCGTACTAAATGAGTCATAGGAGTATCATGGTACATTTAAGGTTCAAATAGTACCATAAAAAGTACTATAGTACCAACTTTATCATTCCTGATTCAAATATTGAAAAAAAAATTTCACAACAAACCAATACCTATGCACTTTAGGCTGTCACTTAACGTTGAATTCTATTTTCAATAGAATTGTCCGCAACAGAACAGAACGACAAAGTGAAAACTAACCACGCATACAGACTTTCAATTGAACAGAAACAAAACAGCTGATTCGTAACAGAACAGAACGTACAAACTAATTCTGCCTTTAGCCTTATGTGAGACACAGGTAAATAAGAATACTGACCCAGAGGACTTTCATGTACCTGGTTATCACCCCATGTGGCTTTTTATTTTTAATAGGGGCCTTGCGGTCTTTGTTCGCACTGATGTGTAGCAGTGGCAGCAACAATTGGAGCATGATTCCGAATTTAACTGTCTTTGGATTCAATTCAAGATAATGGCACACGTTATTCTCTTTAGGTTTATTTATAGAAGCCCAAACATGGAGGCGCACAAAACATTCAATTGTTTTGATTTTATTTACTCCTCAATTTCGAGAATAATGGAGAGTTTCCCGAATAGTTAACATGCTAAAGTTCTTGCTGCTCCTCGGGTAGCAAGACCTTATGTTCCCCTCGTGTTGGAAGGTTGCCAATGTCCAGTCAATCCCTAAAAAGGGCGCGGCTATAAACCCTGACAATTACCGCCCAATTGCAATCTGCTGTGCGTTCTCGAAGCTTATGGATAGCATGGTTAATTACCATATTTTAAATTATCTAGAATCTAAATGGCTTTCGTAGAAGTCGTTCTACGGGAGACCCGATGGCGTTTCTTTCGGAGCATTGCTTTCGGTCCATTCACAGATTTGGTGAGAGCAAAGTGGTTGCTCGAGATGTTTCCAAGGCGTTCGATAGTGTATGGCATAAAGCACTCGTGTCAAAGCTTACTGCGTTTGGTGTCGGTAATGAATTCTCTCGAATTATATCAAGTTTTCTCAGAGATCGCACTATAACTTGGGTACCGCAAGGTTTCGTTCTTTCTCCTTCTTTATTTCATATCTTTCTAAACGATTTTCTTTGTCTAACTTTTAATCCTATTTACTCTTTTGCAGACGACAGCAACATTTGTCACTCATTTTCCTGCGATCACAGGCCAAGCCTAGTAGAGGTTGGGGGCAAAAGGCAAATTATGAATGAATCACTTAATGAAGAATAGGATCGATTATAATGCTCGTAAGACCCAATGTGGTTTTTTGACACATAGGGACATGGAATCACCAATGTCGTCTGTATACGTGGGTGGTGTCAATATTGATTACACTGAATCTCTTGATGTGCTGGGCATGAGAATCCAATGCGATGTCCGTTGGAAAAATAACGTTATTCAAGTGTCGAAGGGATCATTCAGTAGGGTATCCAGCTCTATTGATTTGTTGGAGCTGGATACCCTACTGTCATTATTCCAGCCGACTGTCATTAATCCTCCCATATATGGGCAGGGGCTCCAAAGTCTATTTTGGAGCTGCTGGACAGTGTGAATAAGAGAGCGTTGGCGCTCATTAATGTCATTAGGTAGTAGCATATCCTTCTCTATTGATTCGTTGGAGCATCGTCGGAATGTGGGTTGTGTGTCATTGTTCAATCGACATTAAAATGGGAAATGTTCTGCTGTGATAAGTGAATTTATCCCTAGGGCCAGTGTATTTGTTCGTAACACACGCTTGTCAAAATAGATCTCATCCGTTTGTGGTCGATATAAAAGGGGTTCGTAAAACGCATAACAGAGAAAATTCGCTTATTAGTGAACTTCCCGCAGGCGTCTTTCCAGTGACTTACAAATTAGAGAAATTCAAGTAAAATGTCCATAGACACTACTCCCTATTTCCTCCTCCCCATAACCTATTTTCCTGATATCAACACAATGCAACCCCCCGCGTTGGTCTATAGTTGAAAAAAATAATGTACCGAAACTCATTCTTTGCAGGGCATTTGACCATAGTTTACCTGTACGTGGATTTTGCTGCTTACGGCCGCAGACCAGTTTTAGAGTGGAAAGTCCCGTTTTCCCGTGATACACTGAACGGGACGCCAATTGCCAAGTTTTGAGAAAAAACTAACATTTTCATTAACTGTCAGAACAAAAATTCGGGAATTTTAGCACTTATTTTGGTCCTACTGCAACACTGGATTTTTTTTAATCTTTTCATATAAATATAAAAATTTTGATAACGCAATAAAACGTTATATTTTTGTTTAAATACGAAAAGATCATTGGGATAAACTATACATCAGGGCAATATAGTCGCGATATTTGTTAAGAAAGTCATAATTTTTAATGAACCTTTATCTCCGAAAAAGGGTCGTTTGGTGTATCTCGTAAATTAAGAAGGCTAAAATATCGAACCAGAACAACATGATTTTTGGTTATTTGAATGTTTTAGTGCTAAAAATGGGCTGAGAGGTTTTTAAAATTCGATTTTCGAGCCCATTTTTTGGGGGGTAGGCAGAGAAGGGGACATGCGTGCAAATTTTTTTTTTTCTAATTAAATTACCCCAAACAAGAATCTCAAGTCAAAATAGAAATATATCCACAAATAAAAAGTCGGTAGTGAAAGAGTTAATAGCTTCGCAAAACTTATACATTTGGATTTTTTATGCCATTTGTAGAATTGGGTATTTTAGTTCATTTGAGTGAGCGAACTTTTCTGTACAATTGATTTGTATGAACTAGTTCGCTCTTCTAGCTCAATCGCTCTTTCTTCAATTTCATTCAATGGTTCATATGACAATAGTTTATCTGCTATATTTAAAACGAACTGTTTGCATTTTACACTTCATTTTTCATGCTTAATGACAATGCTTAATTATGACAAAAATATAAAAAATATGTAATATTAATAAAAATAAAAATAGTAAACTAAATAAAAAAAATACAAAAATAATAAAAGAAAAAATTTGTTAGCTGCTGAAAAAACTATTAAAAACATATAAAATTGATTCATGAATGAAAACAACGAAACAAACTTTTTAACTAAAAGTGTGGATAATGGTGAACCAGGTCATATCTTGCAATTGGGTCTGTAGTTCAATTGAGCTAGTTCGTCTCGCACTACACAAGCCTTCACCGAAAAAATTTCTCAGCGGTTTATAACTAAATTTGATATACCCCTTACTGAGTTAACAAAATTAATTGTTTATATGTAACTAAATTATAAGTTTAAAAATTTGTCAACAAATTTCACTGTGGAGTTTGGAGTTTTAGTTAAAATTTAAGACTTTTTGTATATAGTAATCAGTAATTAAGAAAAATATTTTAATTATATTACAATTTTTAAAAATAATAAGAATTTTACATAAATATATTCTACATTTTATTAACATTGTAAAAAAATTAATTTACAACTTGCATAAACTTTTTTTATTAGCATTAGATCTTGGTATTATAGCTCATCTCTTTAAAGGCTTTTATTTTAACAGTTTCGCGCTAACTCGCATATTGTTCTTTCTCCCTTCGTTCTTATAAAATATAAATAAATTAACACTTATTAAACGCAATTAAACGAGCTTAATTATCTTTTCATTTTCTTCCTGGAGAAATTTCATGGATTTCCAGTAACGGTTACAATAAGTAGACCCAATGCGAGTTATAATGATCAAAATCAAGAAAAATAGATTATAATTTGCATAAGTTATATTTTTAGTCCTGCTTAGATTGTATTTCAAAAATGTTTAAAATTTCCAATTTGTTTATTTGTAGTTATTACAGAAACTGGTTTTATTAAACATAAACATTAGTTGATAACATTTATTTCAGTTAATTTGAATTTTTTCGAACAGATAAATTTTATAGGTGTAGTCATTTGTCAAACGAAAATATCAAATTGTTGGGCTATACCTCAAGGAAGACTGCGCTACACTCAAAAAAATAAGTTAGTAAAAAAGTTAGTAAAACGGCTTGTAAATCAGGAATACTATTTTTTAGCAAATATTTTTGCTAAAACCGTGTTTTTGTTATACTTATTCAGCTCTTAACTGTTTTATACTAATGCTTTACTAATATACTAATGTTTTACTAATTAATTTTGCTAAAAAAAATTGTGCTGATAAGCAGATGTCGCGGCATGTCAAGATGTAGTAGAGAAGAGGAAAATGATACTAAAAAGGACAACTCTAATAAGACAATTAAAAAAATCAACCATAAAAAAAACATATACAGACATGTAGACAGAGTAAAGCGAAAGACAAAGACACACATCTTAGGTAGATTTGTATGGTTCCTTTTTCTTATTGCAAAAAACAGGGTTGTTTTTTTTTTCGTTTCGTTTGTTTTTGTTTATTTTTTCGTTTCTAGAATTATCTTCGGCAGTTTCGTCATTGAAAAGATAGCATCATTAAGACAACCATTGATGTAAGTAGTTGAAAGAAAATTTTTGTTATGTTATATATACTTATTTCTATATATTTTCAGATATTAAATTAATTCATGTCGTCAATGTGGGAATATGAAAATTTGTATATTTCGTAATTATTGTAAATTATTTTTAAAAGAATCACAAAAATATGTTTTATGATTTTCAGCAAATATTTTAACTAAATTACAATTGTTTTACAATTTTTTTGCGTTTTTTTCAGTCTACTAAAATTCAGCAAAAAATTTATTAATTTTTACCAACGCTTTTTTATTTGTAATCTACTAAGTGTTAGCAAAACTTTTGCTGAATCTACAAATTTTGTTGCTAAAAATCAGCTCGCTGATTTTCAGCAAAAGATTTTGCTGACATTAGCAATTTTTTTGCTAGCATCCTCCTGACTAAAATTTTGCTGACTCAGCAAAATTTTTTGCTGACTTTACAAACTTTTTTTTTTGAGTGTACCTTTCCAACCCGGCCGTGCCCACGGACACTGGGATGGTGTTCTTGTCTCCTTTGATATATATTAGGAGTCGAAAATAATAAAAATTTTAATGTCGGTTTAGAAAGCTAGAGCAGTCTCCCGAGAGATATAGACAAAAATTTATTGAATCGTCATGCAAATGGCCGTCAAACAAAGGCCCTGCACAGGATAAGTTTTGGTGCATTATTTTCTCCGGATTCAGACTACTCACACACAATTACCTTTTAAATAAATCATGGAAACTATTAGCTTACCAGTGGCCAATTAATTTATCTTTATTTTTCAAAATAAATTAAATCTTTGTTGGTTTATTATAAATATTTTTTAATGAAAAGCAATATTACGCTTTTCATTGAAAAGCACCATCAGAAATAGTTCTGAAATACACATTACAAATATATAAGTACACTTAGATTATATGTAGGTAAAAATCACTGCAAATGTACACTCAAAAAAAAAAGTTTGTAAAGTTAGCAAAAAATTTTGCGGAGTCAGCAAAATTTTAGTCAGGAGGATGCTTGCAAAAAAGTTGCTAATGTCAGCAAAATCTTTTGCTGAAAATCAGCGAGCTGATTTTTAGCAACAAAATTTGTAGATTCAGCAAAAGTTTTGCTAACACTTAGTAGATTAGAAATACAAAAGCCTTGCTAAAAATTAATAAATTTTTTGCTGAATTTTAGTAGACTGAAAAGAACGCAAAAAATTTGTAGAAAAATTGTAATTTAGTTAATTTATTTGCTGAAAATCATAAAACATATTTTTGTGATTCTTTTAAAAATAATTAACTATAATAACGAAATATACAAATTTTCATTTTCCACATTGACGACGTGAATTTATTTAATATCTGAAAATATATAGAAATAAATATATATAACATAACAAAAATTGTCTTTCAATTATTTACATCAATGGTTGTCTAAATGATGCTATCGTTTAAATGATGCTATCGCAACTGCCGAAGATAATTATAGAAACGAAATGAAAAAATAAACAAAAACAAACGAAACGAAAAAAACAACCCTTTTTGCAATAAGAAAAAGGAACCATAAAAAAATCTACCTAAGATGTGTGTCTTTGTCTTTCAATTTACTCTGTCTACATTTCATTTTCCTCTTCTCTACTACATCTTGACATTCCGCGACATCTACTTCATTCTGCGTATATCTTTATCAATTTGGTTGTCGTACACACTATTAATGTGCTTATCAGCACAATTTTTTTTTAGCAAAATTAATTAGTAAAACATTAGTATATTAGTAAAGCATTAGTATAAAACAGTTAAGTGCTGAATAAGTATAACAAAAATTTTAGCTGAAAACACGATTTTAGCAAAAAATTTTGCTAAAAAATAGTATACCTGATTTACAAGACGTTTTACTAACTTTTCTACTAACTTATTTTTTTGAGTGTAGTTAAAAACATATGAAATTTCACTTGATCAACGGAACGACTTACATTTCCGTAAATTCAACTAACATTATAGTTTGTTTTTTATTGTTCAAAAAATGAACCATAATTGTAGTAAAAATGAACCACAATTGTAGTAAAAAATAAAGAAACATTTATTTGTTTTAATTTTTCAAACAAAAAACTAATGTATAAAATGAATGTAAAATCGTAATACAGTAATTTGATGTGGTTTATTTTTTCAATGAACTCTAAATGTGGTCAACAATTAAATTTCTTCTACATATGACTATATTTTACTTAAAAATAAAGAAACTGTATTACAACAAAAGAGCTTAAAAAATAAAGAGATTGCAATACTCTCAGTTACAGAGCAAAAATATTTAACATGTGACTGCAAATAGAAAATAGAATATTTTTCGAGACATTGAATTCATAAATTGACATTTTTTAATGTTGCTGCTGATGCTGATTGCTGCAGAAATTAAAAAAATACCATTTGTAATTCAAAATATACCATTTGAAATATAAAAATACCAAATGCTATTCATAAAATTCAAAATGTAATTCAAAAAATAAAATGTTATTCAAAAACAAGTTTAAGCATTAAAGACCGATGTGCCGAATATGGTAAAAAAAATATTAAATTCGGCTGTGAGGAATTTTTGGATACCCTCCATCACGGTGTGTGCATTAACCAGGGAAAGTGCAAACAATATATACATACATCTATATTCTTTGTAAAAATAAGAATGTTGTTTTTATAAGTAAAATAAAATATGACTGATTGATTCATGTATTTGGGATGTTTTAAAAGAAGAAAATGTTGTATTAATTAAAGTTTACTAAAATGACGTTTTTTTACGATTATAATATATTCCATGACGGGTTTCTTTCAGTTTCTTTTGTGCTAATACTCTAAGCTCAATATTTGTTTTTTTTTAAATTTATGCAAGATATCAATGTGTTTACACGTTTCTTTTTGCCCGTCGCATGTCGCTAATTTTTTTTTTGCGTTTACATTCAATTGTCCGCGTTTATGAAATAAACAATATTAAAAAAAAAACATCAAAATCTTTTAAAAACAAATCACACATATTACATACTAAAAACAAAAAAATAAAAAAAAAAAAAATAAAACAAAACCAAACCAAACTAAAATACCGCAACTAATAACTAACTGTTCACAGCCAAAAATACAACAACACACAACAATACAATAAACAAATGCACATCAACAACATCATCAGCCAGCATATTGCGATGACCATACAAAGGGCTTTTATGCCTCTATCGTGTTATTGTTATTGCTGTTGATTTTTTATTTTGTTCCTCTTTCTCCTTTCCCTCCATTACATCTATACGTGGCTCAAGCTGTCGAGTATTTGTTTTGTTGTTGGACTAGGCAGTGATAAAGGTATAAATAACACTGATCACTGTTTAACCCTTATAATCAGCAAACCGATTAATTGGCACTTGTACTAACGTAAGATATTGCCTTGATATTTTTATTTATTGTGATGACAGGTCGGTTTAGAATAGACTTCTGTAATATACGCGGACTGAGGGCGAACTTCTTCTCTGTATATGCCCACATATGTTTACATCGGCCTGATATTTTCGCCTTAAGTGAAACTCAGGTGTGTGAAAAAACTGATCCTCAGGATTTTCATATACCTGGCTATCACACTCTATCCTCTTTTTATTTTCACCGGGGCCTTGTAATGTACATACGCGAAAATGTTGTGTACCAGTTTCAGCAACATTTGAACTTTAATGATCCTCAATTTAACTCCCTCTGGGTTAAGGTGAGGGTCAGGTCACACATTTTGCATTTCGGGTTTATTTATAGAAGCCCAAACATGGAAACGGCAGCCTTCCTTGACGTTTTCGACACCCTTTCCCACACAATATCTGGAATTCTGGAGAATTGCCCGGACAGTTAAATCGTTGTTGCTGGTGATTTCAATGTCCACAATTCGCCCTGGCTTCGCCATTCGAGTCATACAACTCCCGAGGGACAATACGTTGAGCTCTTCGCCGCGCATAACCATCTTGAGCAGTTAGTGAATGAACCAACAAACATTCCGAGCGACGAAGGGCAAGTCCAAAACATCCTCGACCTTTTTCTTTCCTCACACCCGGACAAATATGATGTCGGGGTATTAGCACCTCTCGGAAATTCGGATCACTGCACCATTTCCGCTTCCTTTTCGTACTCCGAACTTCGGAGCGTTTCAAATCCAGCTACGAAACGCTCAGTATTTATCTACGAAAAGGCTCGTTGGGCTGAACTTAGTGATTTTTATCGGCAATTCAACTGGAAACTGTGATTTCTTGATGAAAATGTTGATGCCGCCGCGAAAATGGTGGAGAACATAATCGTGCTTGGAATGAAGTTACTCATTCCATCAAAGCACATTTCGGTTAAAGCAAGACATAAGTGTTGGTTTAACCAGATTTGCAGTACCGCAGTCAGATCCAGAGAGGTAGCGTTTAGTAATTGGCGTAATAACAAAAACGCCAATACTGAATTGCTACGCAAACAGGCGAGAAAGGCTTGTGCCAAAGTACTAAGTCGCGAAAAGTTTCTGTACGAACAGCGTCTTCGTGCTAAAGTTCTTTCTGCTCCTAAGGGCAGTAAGAGCTTTCGGTCATTTGTTAAAAGAGTAAGGAATAATGCTAGTTCATCTATTCCAACTTTTATAAAGGATGACCACGCATTCACTGATCCGGTTGATAAAGCTAACCTATTGGCTGATCTTTTTGTGACAAATTCACTTTTCCCGGAGAGCAATCAACCACTGCCCGAGCTTGGGCGGGTATCCTGTACTATGCCCAAGATATTCTTTCGAGCTCGTGCCGTTAAAAGGGTTCTTGCGGATCTCAACGTAAACAAGTCACCGGGACCAGATGGCATACCAGCACTGGTACTGAAACAGTGCTCTTCGACGCTAGCTCGTCCATTGGCTAACCTGTTCAGCTCTTCATACCGTGCAGGTGTCTTCCCTTCGTGCTGGAAGGTTGCCAATGTTCAACCAATCCCCAAAAAGGGTGCGGCTAATAATCCTGAAAATTACCGCCCAATTGCAATATGTTCTGCGCTCTCGAAGGTGATGGAATACATGGTCAACTAACATCTTGTAAATCATCTGGAGGCCAACTCACTTATTAGTGATCGACAGTATGGCTTTCGCAGAACTCGTTCTACGGGAGATCTGTTGGCGTTCCTTTCTGAATGTTGGAGTCGGTCCATTCACATGTTTGGTGAGAACAAGGTAGTTGCTCTAGATATTTCCAAGGCGTTCGATCGTGTGTGGCACGGCGCACTGTTATCAAAACTAATTGCCTTTGGTGTAGGTAATGATTTCTCTCTATTTATCTCGAGTTTTCTCAGAGATTTTACTATACGTGTTGTTATAGATGGGGTCTCATTAGAGCTGCAAAATTATCGATAGTCGTTCCATTCGATAGTTTCGATAGTTTATTTTTTAACTATCGATACTATCGATAGTATCGGATATTTTGAAATTGTTCGTTTTTTTTTGTAATTTTTATTAGGGAAACAAATGTTTCAACGAAAAAAAAAAATCATATTTTATTAAAATTAATATTAACAAACAAACAAAACAAATAAAAATAGACAACGCATAAAAAACAAATAAAATAACGAATTCACTGAGATCAATTCTCAGTTGGCAAAAAAAAAACACCGATGACATACTATTTGATGGTTTTGGATTTTCCTTGTAAGAGGCATGAGATCGCTTGGGGTGGTCAAAAAGGTTGGATGTGTTGCCGCTAGTTTGGTAAATTTTTCCACATGCACAGCATTTGGCATGTTTTCTATCCTTAGTCCTCGCAAAAAAATTCCATACCTCGGAAGTTCCCTTCCGTGTTTTTTTCAATGGAAGATTTTCCTGATCAGACTCGCTACCGCTACTGATTTCTTCAACATCTTCTTGGCTTGTACCTATAGGGAAAAAGATATATGTATGTATGCATAAAAATAAATGGTTACACAAATTTAGTATTTACATTACATACTGTTTGATTTTTGCAGATATTTTTCCATAATTTGTATTGGTCAATAACACCACCAAAACGCCAAATAATATCCGCCTAGAGTTAAAATAAAAATAAATTTTATAAAATTTTTGCATTTTTATTCATTGTTTGTTTACTTACGTGAAATTCAGCTTCTTCTTCTTCAAACGCCACCAGTAAAACACAAAGTAGTGCAAAAAAAAACACAAAAAAATATTGATGTTTTTTTTTGCCGATAGTATCGCTATCGGAAAAAAACTATCGATAGTCCATTAAAAATAAAACTATCGATACTATCGATAGTGTCATCGATAGTTTTGCAGCTATAGGTCTCATCCGACGAGTTTCAGTTATGTTCAGGGGTACCACAGGGCTCTGTTCGTTTTCCATCTCTTTTTCTCATCTTTCTTAATGACCTCCTTGGTCGAACTCAATCCTATTTACTCCTTTGCAGATGACAGCAACATTTGTCATTCTTTTTCCTTCGATCGTAGGCCAAGCCTTGTGGAGGTCCTTTCGACAATCTAAGAGTGGGGTCGTGCGAACAGGCTCGATTTTAATGCTCGTAAGACTCAATGTTGTATGTTGACCCATAGGTCTGTGGACTCAACTACGTCATCTGTGTATATGGATGTGATCGTTATTGAGGATTCAGATACTCTTGATTTTCTGGGCATGAGAATACAGTGTGATGTCCGTTGGACAGATCACATTATTCAAGTATCGAAAGAAGCTTTCAAATGTCTTGGTTTTCTAAACCGGTGTAAGAAATACTTCACCCCATCTGATCTCCTTACTATATATACCACCTACATCCGGCCGAAGATGGAATATAACTCCCATATATGGGCAGGTGCTTCAAAGTCTATTTTTGGCTTCTGAATCGTGTGCAACGGAGAGCGGTGATGCTTATCAACGACAGTAGGGTTTCGAACTCTCTTGACTCGTTGGAGCATCGTCGGAATGTGGGTTGTGTGACTTTGTTCTATAGATATTACCATGGGAAGTGTTCTGCTGAGATAAGCCGACTCATCCCGAGGGACCGGGTCTCTGTTCGTACTACCCGCTTGTCAAGTAGATCTCATCCGTTTGTTGTCTATAGCCCGGCAAATCGCACGACGCATTACAGAGAAAATTCGTTTTTCAGTCGCACTAGCCGTATGTGGAATTGTCTCCCTGCGGAAGTCTTCAATTCAAATTACAATTTAGAAAAATTCAAGTCAAATGTCCACAAACACTACTCCCTCTTTCCTCCTCCTCATAACTTATTTTCCTGATATCAACACAATGCAATGCATTAATATGGGCATCCCCTGAGTGTTGATTCAACGTAAAAAAAAAAAAAAAACTTATACAAGGGCTTTTTCGAATCTTCTTTTAAAACAACAATATTCTTCGTAAATTGAGCCTTCATTTGCTAAATCGGTTTAAAACTTGACCAAGTCATGGTACTTTTTATATATATATATATAAAGGGTGATTTTTTAAGAGCTTTCGTTTTTGATTTAAAACAAGTGGAAGCATTAAAGTACGATGTGCCAAATTTGGTATTAAAAAGATACCCTCCATCTCGGTGTTTGCATTAACCAGGGAAAGTGCTAACAATATAAATATCTATATTCTTTGTAAAAATATCAATAATAATGTTGTTTTAATAAGTAAAACAAAATATGACTGATTGATTCATGTATTTGGCATGTTTCAGAAGAAAAACATGTTTAATTAAAGTTTACTAAAATGAATCTGAAATTGTGCATGCTTATAACAGTGGGTCTTCAAAGGTGAAATGGTTATTCTGATTACCTGAAGAAGAACGTGTCGTGAAAAATAGATATATTATTAAAGTTCCCTTATGATTTAAAAAAAACTGTTGTAAAATTCGCCTGTTGTTTTATGTAAAAGTATCGTCTCTTTGCCTATATAATAATGAAAGTAATAAGGATTATTAAAATATATTTTTGGATCGTTAAAAGAGATGCATCAAAACAGTTTAGAATAATCAGAATATTAGATAAATTTAAGGGAACAAAAATACGCTTGCGGAGACATACATAATGAAATAATTATGAAATACCAGTTTACATTACAGGCTAGCAATGCAAATCCTTCTACTGAACCCTCCTCGGGGGTGCCGGCTGGAAACGTGTACCAGGTGTTACACGGCTAAGGTCAGGACTTTGATAATAGTGTAACAATGTAACCCATATTGTCCACATTATTGTGATGGGCTCTGACCATAAGTGGAAGGTAACCGGGGTTTCATTTCAGTCCGAGCGTCTGTTTTTTCCATATTGGGCGGCTTGGGGCGATCTAAATTCTGGTTTCTTCGAAATTCAGGCGCGTCTGTCTCATATTGAGCGGCTTCCTGGTCCGCGTCTGTTACCCAGAGGGTCGGCGGTTTTCCCTTTTTAAAACGATGATTTGGTGAAGTTTATGAAATATGGAAAGTACGACGAATAATGAAGAAATCCGGGCGGTAATATACGCCCAAACGTCGGTGTTAGCAGTGACTGCGACCACCGGCGGGCACGGTGGGGAATCTACTTCCCCTCTGCGTGTCGCCAGCGGTCACACATTCTCTGCCGTGGTGGCGTCCCACGGCGGATGTATAAAAGACGTTACGCCTAGAAAATTGACACGGATGGATGCTGATGTTGGCTCAGACTCGGATCTTGATAGTGTCAAAACTGTAACATCAAAGGATGAACATGAGCTTCTAAAGTCTCCCACTACGCAGAAAGGTATACCTCCTCATAGGAGGGAAAGACCGAGACGCAGTAAAGAGGGTCTTAAAGCTCTATCTGAATACAAGGCTGCGATCAGAATTCAACATCGTCTTAGCTCAATAACCAATCCTTCCTCCGAAGAGAAAGATAGGCTGCAGTGGGCAACAGGCGCTATTGAAAAAGGCCGAGCTCATTTTGGTAACAACCGTAAGTATGCCGCCAACAATTCACGGTTCCCCAATTGCATTGAGGAAGCTGTGATTAAGAGCATGCAGGAGAAGAGACAACGGTCGGTCGATGATTCACCATCCGCCACCAATCCCAAAAACCCTAAAAAGCGCAAGCATCTCCACGAAGACGTAAGACCCAGCACGTCCAAAGCCGTCGTGGAACCTGTGCCTAAGGTTGCAAAGGTTAGCGAAGTAGCTAAACGCCATTTGAGCGTGGCACTTCTAGACATGAGCAATCCTTACGGTCAAATGTCCAATGATCGGTGGGATACAGTTGAGTCCCTAATCTTTGGGGAGATCGTCGCAAAGATGGAAGCTGAACCAGATCAACCGATGCCTTCATTCGATGGAGCGGGTTGGTTTAATGGAGTAAAGCTCATTAAGTGCAAGGACGATGTGACGTTGGGATGGGTGAAGAAAGTGGTTCCGAGACTCAAAGGCCTGTGGAAAGATGCGCAACTTAAGATTGTGGATCGATCCAACATCCCCGAAATCCCAAAGGCAAAAGTAAAAATTCCGCGCATTGTAAAGCCGGACGTAACCCTACGCCTTCTACAGAGCCAAAATCCTGACATTCCGACTAGAGAGTGGAAGGTTTTGCATGTCGATAAAGGCAGCAAGGATGGTCAAAATTACATACTGCAGATAACAAAGGAGGCTGAGGACCTATTGTATCCGCGGTATGGTAAAATGTCATGGGGCGTGGGTAGTGTGTTTCTCAAACTTAAGAAACGACATCCGAGAGACGCAAACCCCAACACCTTAGAGGCCGATGAAGTGGAACGGGATTTAGCCGCTGCCACCGCTGCCGCAGCTGGACTTATTTTGGGTGAAACAGCCGCTGAAGCTGAGCCCCGGCGGGAGATCTTGGTTGATAATGCTAAAGATCCTGCAAATAAACCTCCAGCACATTAAAATGCTTCGGTCGAACTCCTTCTTGTTCTAGAGGAGGGTCGCTACGACGAAGCTTTGATTCAGGAGCCCTGGATCTCTACGGGAAATCAGGTATATGGGTTAAGGTCACGTGACTTTTATACATACTTCCCAAAAGTTGTAAATATAATTCGATCTGTTATACTTGTTAGTTAGAACCTATGCTCACATATTTTCTTTAATTACAGCACCGATGATCTCACGGTAGTGGCAATAGAAAATGGTAAAGATGATAATCTACTCTTTGCATCTTCCTATATGCCACATGGTAAAGATGCCCCTCCAGCTGAACTTCAGAGACTTGTCGTAGAAACTTGTGCCAAGAAGCAAACTCTGGTGGTGGGCACTGACGCGAACTCACACCACACGATATGGGGCGGTAAGGATATCAACGCTAGAGGTGAGTCTCTTATTAGCTTTATATTACAAACTAACCTACAGATTGCTAACAGGGGTGAGGCACCGACTTATATAGGGCCCACCTCTAGGAATGTTCTTGATTTGACACTATATATGGGTGAAAGAGTGGGGGTGGAGGATTGGAAGGTATTATCACGTCCCTCCTTCTCTGATCACTGTTACATCTCTTTTAACGTGTGTTTTAATACACCGGTCAGTAGGGTATTTAGGAATCCTAGAAGAACTGACTGGTCCAAATACTCTTCTCTACTGGTCAGGGGACTAAGCCATCCGCGGACGTTAAACAGTCCGGGTGAGGTAGACTCTGCGGTTGACGATTTGGTGACGAAAGTTGTAGGTTCCTATGAGGCATCATGTTCTCTTACACGGACCAGGCGTAAGTCCAAACCTCCCTGGTGGAACAGGGATCTGGACTGTCAAAGACGCGAACTCCGTGAGCTCTTTAAATTGGCGAAAGGTGCGGACCAATTAGAGTGCTGGGGGGAATACAGAGATGCACTGAGATCTTACAAGCGTGACATACGTAGGGCTAATCGAAGCCCGTGGCGAGACTTCTGCGGCAACATCGAAGGGTTTGGGGAGACCACCAGACTAAGGAAGATGCTGGCTAGGGATCCGTCTATGCCAAGCACTATATGTACGGAGAATGGAGAGTGGACAGGAGGTAGCGGGGAGACTCTGAATGTACTGTTAGATACTCACTTTCCGGGCTGCACTGACCTGTCTACCCTTGTTGAACCGGATATCTATCCGGGGGATACTGATGACGGCTTGATCACCCGGGAAAGGGTCAAATGGGCTGTCGACTCTTTTCAACCATATAAGTCACCTGGGCCGGACGGTATAGTTCCGGCCTTGCTGCGATATGGTGGCCACTGTTTGGTATCGTGGTTGGCCGAAATTTTCAGGGGTTGTCTGAGACTTGGGTATGTGCCTGGAGGACAGCAAATGTTTTATTTTTACCGAAATCGAGTAAAAGCAATCACTTGTACCCAAAGGATTATAGGCCAATTAGCCTTACCTCATTCCTCCTGAAGACTTTGGAGAGAATTTTGGACTTCCATGTTCGAGAAAGCTTGGAGCCTAATTTTCTATGCGACAACCAGCACGCTTACACGAAGGGAAAATCTGTTGAGACAGCACTCCATTCAGTTGTTTCACAGATAGAAAGGGCCCTTCATTATGGGGAATTCGCCCTGGGAGTCTTCCTTGATATAGCTGGTGCTTTCAATAATGTGCATACAGATGCAATTTTGGAGTGTTTGGCAGGAACGGGAGCTTCTATGGGGGCTGTAAATTGGATAGGCAACCTGCTGGGATGCAGGATAATCTCAGCGGATTGGGGAAGCGCCAGACTGCAGAGGGTGGCGCGTAGGGGAACTCTCCCCTTTGTTGTGGACACTTGTTGTTAACGGACTTCTCGAGGAGCTTAAGTGCGATGCGGCTTCAACGACTGTGTATGCAGACGATGTAGCCGTCATTGTCACTGGCAAATACCTGGATGTCGTCAGTTCTGTGATGGCGACTACACTTGGGATCATTAACAGGTGGGCGACCAAAGTGGGACTGGGCGTTAATCCAGAGAAGACGGATTTGGTACTTTTCACTCATAAGACCAAGGTGGGCCCGTGGACCACACCTAGGCTAGGGGGAACCAATCTTGTTTTGAAGGACCACACAAAGTACCTGGGGGTCATATTGGACAGCAAGCTGTCGTGGAAACTCAATGTAGAGGAGAGAGTTAAAAAGACTACAAATGCGCTCTATGCATGTAAGCGAATGTTAGGCAAGACTTGGGGTCTATCTCCCAAACTCATGCACTGGGTTTACACGGCAGTGGCTAGGCCAATTTTACCCTATGGAGTACTTGTTTGGTGGAAAGCGTTAGAGAAAATGTCTTACTGTAGGCGGCTTGAGAGCGCGCAGAGACTCGCTGAACTTTGTATAACAGGCGCACTTCGCAGCACGCCTACCGCGGCACTGGATGTAATCCTGAATCTACAACCGATTAATCTAGTGGCGGAGGGCGCCGCCAGGAAATCCGCCGTTCGCCTTTGTGCTACGGGGCGATTTACGACGAGACCTTATGGTCACGGGAAGATCATTGAGGATAGGATCTGTAGCAGTGACTACACCATCTCGAAAATTGTCTTCACCACTGGCTTGCGTGTTACCCTGAGTGAATACGGCTGGTTGGCGGGCCTTCGTCCTGACCACAGAACCTTCAACTTCTTCACTGATGGTTCAAAGATGGGGGAGGGGGTCGGGGCAGCGGTTTTCTGTCGAGAGCTGGGTATCGAGGAGTCATATATACTTCCCGATTACTGCAGCGTCTTTCAGGCGGAAGTTATGGCGGCCAAAATGGCTGCTGACCTTGCTCTTGTTTCTGAAACGGAGGGCAGTTACGTTAATTTCTTTATTGATAGTCAGGCGGCTATCAAAGCTATCGCCGCCAACTTGACCTACTCTTCGATTGTCCAAGAGTGCAAGAACTCTCTAGGGAGACTTGGGTCCGGAAGGAGAGTCCACATCTATTGGGTTCGTGGGCACCGGGGTATTGAAGGGAATGAGGTTGCGGATGAACTGGCTAAACGGGGAGTCCATTTGCCAGTTGAAATGGCATTGGATGTTCGCGTGCCACTTCGGTCTCTGAAAAGGGATGTAGAATCCACGGTGATGCGAAGAGCTGATGCGGTTTGGAGAAATACCGAAACATGCAGAGTATCTAAAGTCATGTGGAAATCCTACGATCCCGTAGCGACCGAACTTTTACTGTCCTTATCCAGGAGCGACTGTAGACTTCTGGTGGGGGTTTTAACTGGCCACTGCTGGACGGCAGTTCTTGCCAAGAGAGCGGGAAGGCTGCAGAGTGACGAATGTAGATTCTGTGGGGTACCGGGGGACAGAGAGACGGTGGAGCACCTAATGTGCCACTGTCCGGCTCTTGCACGCTCCAGGGCGAAATGTTTAGGGGACCACCTATTCCGAGATCTGGGAGAAATCTCAGAAATCGGAATTTTGAGACTTCTGTCATTTGCTAAGAGGGTGTGGGGAACTCTGGCTGCCATCACTGACGACTGACCTAACGTGGGGGTTATCGTTTCTTATCTGGTAACGCTAGGGACCTAATGGTCTATGCGGGGGTCTTTGACCGGCCAGCTCAACCTAACCTAACCTTTACATTACAACACGTGTGTTTATACTATACATCACATAAGTAAAACGGAAAGTGTGATGAAAATAAGTTTGTCAAAAATTATAACAGAAAATCGTTCGAGTGTTTATGGTGTTTTCGAGACACAAAAAATTAAAGAAACTGGTATTTCAATTTATTGTTTTTCAGCTTAGTTGCTTGTGCAATTCTCGTTTACGACTCCTAGAATAAGGACCCTAGAAATTTTCCCAAAATTCGATTGGTTATTACACATAAATACCTTAATTTAGTTTATTTTTTTATGTATCAAATAAAAAAAAATTAGGGTTTTTAAGGAAAAAAATGCATATAATCAAAAGATTTTCAGATTAAGTATGCACCTTATATGTTTTAAATAAAAAAGTTCTGAAAGTGAATGTCCTTTAAATTTAATGGGGTTCTTAATAAATGTAATTAGAGTGTAAGAGTTTCCTTGAAAAAAAGGTTGAGAATGAGAATAAGTAAAAATAGTGTACGAAAAAAAGTTATGAATTTACATTGTTGAATTCGGAGATTTTGTTCCTGGATATTTTTTTGATCTGATAACGATTAATGTGTCTGGCAACTCCGGTTAATGCAGTCAAATAAATTAAGAATTTTAACTCAACTAATTTGATCAACCTTTTTTCTAATTGGTGATTTTTTGATTTGTTGGGGTTACCGAAAAAGGGTATCGGGCAAGCCTGGTATCTGGAAAACAAAAGAACAGTTTATAAATTTGCTTAAAAATGTTTTGAAGTCTTCTCACATTTGCACTCATAACCAGTGCTGCCGGATTTCAGAAAAAGTCGTCATCATATTTTGAAAAATCGTCAAAAAATCGTCAAAATAAAATATATTTGTTAGAAGAGGAATAAAGTTTTAATAAAAAATAAAATACAATAATGTAATTCACATTTCAAATTTTAACGTGTTATCGTTGTAATATAACACGATTTTTGACACTTCTCTTTGGTTTAAACTTCGAAAATCATTATATTTTATAACGATATTCATATTTATAAAATGTTGAAAGATCAACTAAATACATCAAATTTTACCACTTTAACTGCTAATCACTCATATCTGCAAAATTCTGTGAACAACATTTCAGTAGCACAACTTTTTAAATCTTAAATTCTTATACAACATTTGGAAATTCTTTAACAATAAGTCCGTTCAATTACTTTTCCAGTAAAGTTCAGTAAAAATTACTCAGTAACAAAACTACAAAGAGTAGTACAAACTTACAAAATGTGAAGGAATTATGTGAAGGAATTATTAAATTATATAAAACAGCTCGTTTTAAATATTAAAAAAAACTCAACTGGTCATTATGGAAAAGATAAAAATTAATTAAAATTAAATGTTTTTTAACTTCTTCCATAGTTAATTATTTAATATTTGCTTTTGTTTACTAACAGTACAAGCATATTTTTTCAATCATAAGTTTTTTACTTCTCACAAACTTTTACTGGCAAAAATGTATCCAGTAAAAACTTGTAAGTTATAAATGTAAATACCCAGTTTTTACTGAGTATTTGTCTAAACGAACAACGTCCAGAAAACACTTGTACAAATTTTTGTGTTATCGAACAATCATAATGTTATATTTTTTAATTATTAAATTTTGACACTTTATTTATATTATTAGGCCTGTTTTTTAAGCACCGGATTTATTTTTGTATTCATTTTGTTTCATTTAAAGTTGTATATATAACATCTTTCAACATGAAATATATTCGGGCTAGAGATCTGTTTGTTTCGCAAAAAAAGTCCATGCCTTGTTTTTTAACATGAACATTTTTTCATTTTTATTTAAATCTAACTCCAATTAAATTTTATAAAAATTTAAAAAAATGTTCTAAACATATAAACACAGAAACTAAATTAAGCTAAACCCGTAATGAATTTATAAAAAAATAAATGCGGTTTGGATTAAGTTTTATTCAATTCTAGGATTTGCATTTTTGCAAAATTGTATTTCACATCATATTAGCAAATAAAGGATAGCTCTCAATAAAAAAAACAATGTTTTTTTTTTAATTTTTAACGAAATAATATAAATTTAATAAAAGATCCGGCGATTTTATGAGAATGATAAATAAGTAGATCTTGCTGACATATTCAATTATTGTCAAAAAATCGTCATTTTGGAAGCAAAAGTCGTCAAATATTCATTTAGTTATTTTGGGTCTTAAATATCATCAAAATGACAACAAATCGTCAAACCTGGCAACACTGCATGCGATTGCTACTAAACATACATACTGTATTACAAAACAAAACAAACAAGTGGAAGCATTAAAGTCCGATGTGCCGAATTTGGTATAAAAAAGATTAAATTCGGCTGTGCCGAATTTTTGGATACCCTCCATCTCATTGTTTGAATTAACCAGTGCAAGTGCAAACAATATATATATATATATATATATATATATATATATATATATATATATGTATGCACAGCGCATAGTTTAGGGACACGCCCAAAATTGTCGCCGAAATATGCGGTGTATAGAAAAAATTGTCCTCATCTTAAACGCTAGATGTATGAAAAGGCGCGAAAATTTTGGGGACAGTCCCCAAAGTAAGCAAATGTCCTTAAACTATGCGGGGGAATGAATAAATGTCTCTAGAGTATGCGCTGTGCATACATATATATATATATATATATATATATATTAGGCCGGGTCGATTTGTGGGGAGGCAAAAAAATCGCCCAAAGCTCAGTGAAAATCGTATTCTAGGGATCAAAATAAGAAACTTTGCGGAATTAACCATACCTCTAAAACGAATTCTACTACCCCGAAACTGTTGACTTTTGTCCCGTAGGGTCAAGTTTTGAAAAATCCCACTTTGACCCATGTAGAGTGCCCCAATCGAGTCCAAATGTATGACCGACCCCCACTAACTTTGAAGGGCCGATCCACCCATGCTCGTGGCACACCCCCCTGGAACTCCCCTGGGGGGTTCCCCATACAAACATTTCAAAAAATCTCCATTTTTGGCACTTTATTTTATTATTTTTTATTTATTTTATTTATTTTTAATATTTTATTTATTTTTTCTCTTTAGAAATTTATTTAGTCAGAACATATGTAAATGAAAAAATTAATTTAACTTAGTAATAGAAAAGAAAAGATAAAAATTACTGTTTGAAGTCTTTTTTGCTTTCAAGTCTGGGCAATTTCGCACGGCTCTCTAACGTCGTCGCCATAACAGCCTCTACATTTTCCGGTATAACTCGTTTGGAAACGCTAGCTAGCAATTGAACGTGTCGTTCTGTTCCTTGTATGTGTGATGGAATTTTTGGATCATTAAACATCTTGATTTAAATATTCTTTCAAAGTATCGTATGGAATGCTTCGAGTGAATGGTGGTTCAAATACGTCATTTATGTCATTCATATTGATCATTTCCGTGTAACTTGTGCAATAAAAGTTTATATCTGGTTTTTTATAAGCTCTAAGTCCCGTTGGGTCGTCAACATCGGTTCGATAGCGTAGAATTATCTTGATAGCACAGTCGCGCTTTTCTTTGCTATCATCAAACAACATTGATAACAAGATATTTTCCGAATGCGCATAATATGAATTATCTGTAATTACTTTATTGACAATTTTGCGTAAACGAGGTTCTAGAAATCTTGACCAACTAATGAATTTGAAAAATAATCTACTACCGTACACGACAGAGCTGTAATACTTAATATTGAAGTACATTGGCACATAACATGTAATTATAAATTCAACCAGTATTCTTAAATTTGCATCTGGATTTTCCGTTGTCACATATAATCGTAATAGTCTAGCGGCCTTGGTGAGCCACCGAGAATGTACAATTTTCCCTGGTTTGATGTTAGCCAGATCCACTGAAACCACGCCGCTAGAAATTGCATGGGCCATGTCGTATAAGTACTTGGAATCGGTGGAAAATTCAATTTTTTCTGGAGCAGGGGGCATATTTTTCAACTCAATTTTCTGAAAGCCGTCCACCACCTGAAAATATATAAAAATAAAGCAATTAAAAACGGTTGACAATTATAATAAATGAGTGATAGCAATAACTTACCGGAAGAGTTTCACAAGTTTCGATTTGACGGCTCAATTTTCCGGTTGCCGATCTTGGTCCAGTGCTGGTTGATTTATCCAAAGCTTCAAACAAATGCCGAAACGGAAGTTCGTTGAAGTGTAGAAGGCAAACGAACCAATGCAATGGTCTTTTTAACAGCAATTCGAATCGTCGTATAATTCCACCGTGTGGGCCAGTGTTTGTTGGCTCACCGTCAACGCATATGCCAATTAATTCATTCAGTGATATATTTTTATCGTTAAAAAAATCATTTAATTTGGTTGTTTTGTATTCAGCGGTTTCATGTTCCAGTCTTACGTAACCAATCAATTCAGAATTCGGTTCTCTCAAAATAACAAGATGAGGTTCTTTTACCATCCTAGTATGATACTTCTCATCAATTGCATCTCTCGTTAAAGTATCATCTTTTCTGCCATCGAATGAAAATGCTAACAAATTGGTATCATCTAACCGTTTGCGAAGCACTTCTTGTCTGCATTTCTCTTTTTCTCGGCGAACTTTCGATTTATCCATGATGAGAGGTTTGCCATGGGTATCTTTCATTTTAAAATCTTGGAAAAGAGCGGTTCCCATTGCTGATGCTACTCTATCAGGCACACCAAATCTGTCACATACCAAGGCAAAGTTAAAACAATCGTATCTCTGTGTGTATTGTGAACTTGTGCTTATATCCAAATCTTCTTGAACCGGTGGCGGTGCGTATGTTGAATCATCGGGATCTTGGTATGTTGGCATTGATGACATAGACGTTGCTCCTTGCTCTTCAATTTCCATCGCAAATCCATCCATTGTTAGTCTTCTCTGATTATGTTGATCGTGCATAAACTCTTTGAGGCGTTCGGGAACCAAACCGCATGCACATGGAGCTGCCTTCAAATCGCATTTACATGTTCCAATGAAAAAAATTGTTTCCAGAGATTTTACATACTCTGTAAATTCTTGGTGTTTGTTTCTATTCTTGATTTGCTCTTGATATTTGACAAGCAATCTATTCAATTTATTATATACACTTTTTTTCAGCATTATTTCCATACCAAGTTTTTTCCAAATTCCAATCAACTTATCTTGTACTTGAATAGTGAATGATTTATAGAGCAATTTTTTTTGTTCGCTCAAGTAAAAATAATATCTCAAAATATCCAGATGGGTTGGTAAATTAAGATCAGTCAAATCAGTAGACACACCAAAAACAGTAACATCATGCCTGGGTATATGACTCATTGGGTTTTCGATAGTTGTTGATGTTGTTATTGCTTCATCTTGCGGTGTAAAGGATGGTGGATTCATTGTAAACTTTTTGATTTGGAATGATTTTTTTTTTTAAATATTTTTTTATCTGAAATTAGAACTTCACACTTTGAGTTCTTCACAACGACTTAATGCATTCACAAAAACTGTTGCGTTATATATGGTCTACGAGGTAATAAAAATGAAATGGTAATTTTAATTCTACCTGTAACCGATTTTGTTGTTAAAACTGCCCATTAAATACTTACATGTAAATTAAAAGTTAATCTGACCACAAAATCTGTTAAGCAAGTGCGCCTTTTATTACTTCTGGAAAATCCTTTATGATAATTTTATGCTCAATTCTACCTGTAACCGATTTTGTTGTCAAAACTGCCCATAAAATACTTACATGTAAATTAAACGTTAATCTGACCACAAATACTGTTAAGCAAGTGCGCCTTTTATTACTTCTGGAAAATCCTTTATGATAATTTTATGCTTTCTGTTAAGCAAGTGCGCCTTTTATTACTTCTGGAAAATCCTTTATGATAATTTTATGCTCAATTCTACCTGTAACCGATTTTGCTTAAGTAAGTTTACGACATGCAGCTGTGTCTTGTGGTGGCTTAAAAAACCCACACAACCTATTTTACGACCTGCAACAGAACGACACGTTCAATTGCTAGCTAGCGTTTCCAAACGAGTTATACCGGAAAATGTAGAGGCTGTTATGGCGACGACATAAGAGAGCCGTGCGAAATTGCCCAGACTTGAAAGCAAAAAAGACTTCAAACAGTAATTTTTTTTATTTCTTTTCTATTACTAAGTTAAATTATTTTTTTCATTTACATATGTTCTGACTAAATAAATTTCTAAAGAGAAAAAATAAATAAAATATTAAAAATAAATAAAATAAATAAAAAATAATAAAATAAAGTGCCAAAAATGGAGATTTTTTGAAATGTTTGTATGGGGAACCCCCCAGGGGAGTTCCAGGGGGGTGTGCCACGAGCATGGGTGGATCGGCCCTTCAAAGTTAGTGGGGGTCGGTCATACATTTGGACTCGATTGGGGCACTCTACATGGGTCAAAGTGGGATTTTTCAAAACTTGACCCTACGGGACAAAAGTCAACAGTTTCGGGGTAGTAGAATTCGTTTTAGAGGTATGGTTAATTCCGCAAAGTTTCTTATTTTGATCCCTAGAATACGATTTTCACTGAGCTTTGGGCGATTATTAAATCGACCCGCCCTAATATATATATATATATGTATGCACAGCGCATAGACCAGAGACATTTATTCGTTCCCCCCGCATAGTTTAGGGACATTTCCTTACTTTGGGGACTGTCCCCAAAATTTTCGCGCCTTTTCACACATCTAGCGTTTAAGATGAGGACAATTTTTTCTATACACCGCATATTCCGGCGACAATTTTGGCCATGTCCCTAAAGTATGCGCTACGCATACATATATATATATATATATATATATATATATATATATATATATATATATATATGTATGCACAGCGCATAGTCTAGAGACATTTATTCATTCCCCCGCATCGTTTAGGGACATTTGCTTACTTTGGGGACTGTCCCCAAAATTTTCGCGCCTTTTCATACATCTAGCGTTTAAGATGAGGACAATTTTTTCGATACACCGCATAATTCGGGTACAATTTTGGCCATGTCTCTAAAGTATGCGCTACGCATACATATATATATATGTCTATATTCTTTGTAAAAATAACAATAACAATGTTGTTTTTATATGTAAAATAAAATATGATTAATTAATGTATTTGGGGTGAAGAAAAAATGTTGTATCAATTATCGTTAAAAGCGAACTGCACTGTTTATAAATACAGATAAAGATTTACACAATTCAATACATATGGTTTGTGTCTTTGCTATAAAAAAATCGTCGATATTCAGGCGCTGAAATCGCTATGTTTAATTTCTATGATATTAAATATATATTTCAATTGGGAGTTAAAATCCAATTAATATTCTTTTAAGAATCCAATTGCAATTGATGGAAACGTCCAATTGGGAAAATTTTCAATAGCGCCATCTATTAAGTAATAAAGGGATAGGTTTAAAGGGACAGTAAAAAGAAAAAAATTGTTTTAAAAATAATAAATATATTGTGAATTGTGCGCCCCGGTAGGCTAGTTGGTAGCGTGCTGGCTTATCAGTGCGGGGGTCGTGGGTTCGATTCCCACCAGAGGCACTGGTCTGTTTTCGCTACAACGCGCCGAAGGCCATAGTAGCTAGTGCTCGGTTAGGGTAATAATTATATAATTTGTAATTATGTGATTATAAATTGATAAATAAAATAAATATTGTGAATTAGTAATTTAATTTAATATCTAATTGTAATTGAGAAAGGAAATAATTGGAAGAATAACTGGCTCCTCCATTTAAATTGTGAAGGGAAGTTTATAAAAAAAAAAAAATAGAAAAAAAATATTCTTAGGAAAAAACTTTTGTTTTGTAAATGAAACGAATTTAGTAGAAAAAAATCTAACATTCGATTAACGAGGGTTATGTGGTCAAAAATAAACTCAGTTTATTGCAATAATTAAATGCAGTTTGCTTATAACACTTGAAATAGGGGAAAAGCACAAATCGATGTCTCAAAGTAATCAATATTTGTAGAAAATAATATTATCCGTACATGAAATATTTACATAATGTAGCACTGAAATAATTATTTTTCTATAAAACAAAACCCGTGATTTTAGTAGAAAAAGCCACAAAATAGGCTTTTAGCAATGTAAGGAAAATGAATTGTATTAAATACAAAAACACTTTAATTTTAGCGAAAAACATACCGATTTGATCTAAACATGCTAGGAATATTATATTTTAATAATATTAATAAAAACTTTAAATGTTTTTCATCTTATGTTTCACTGAAACACAAATTAATGTTCAAAGTTATTCTGCAGGTTTGTTCTCAATGAAGCAATTTTTTTTTTGAAATAATAGTTGGGTTTAAAATCAGTAGTGACAATTTACAGAATTGATAAAAACTGTGGAAAGAGTTGAGAAATCGTTTGCATGCACTGACAGGAATTTAATATTACATTTTAAGCAAAGTTATGCTTTTTTCACATGGACTTTTAAAAAAGCATTTAGGGCTCCAAGAAGGTGATTACGTAGAAACTTTTGAACTGTTTTGTAAATACTACATTAACATAGTTTAAGTGGCAATCGTTTCAGTTACATATATTCAGTTGAATTGGTCAGAACTAAAGGGAAATGCAAATTGAAGTATTTATGAAATCTGTGGATATAAGAAGTCCGTTATATCAGACATCATTTGTACGGAGTCTTGTTGACGAGACAAACAATTTAAATAAAATGAATTCTTTATAACAAAGATCCATATTGCAATTTTTATTGTTATTGAATTTCAGAGGGAAATTAGTGTTTTAGTGAATTAGTTTTAGTGAATTTAGGGTTTAAAAAGCATACGCGAATTAAAAAAAAAGATTTAAAAAAATGCGCTTGCTGAGACATACATAATGAAATAATTATTAAATACCCGTTTACATTACAACACACGTGTTTATACTATACATCACATAAGTCAAACGGAAAGTGTGATAATATTAAGTTTGTCAAAAAATTAAAAAAGAAAATACTGTGTGTGTTTAGAGTGTTTTCGTGACACAAAAAACTAAAGAAACTGGTATTTTTTCAAATTATATAAATTAAAAAATTGATCCGGTGACAAATTAACATGTTTTGCTGACATATTAAACTTTTGTCAAAAATTCGTAAATTTTTTGGAAGCAAAAATCGTCCAATAGTCATTTAGTTATTTTGGGTATTAAATATCGTCAAAATGACTATAAATCGTCAAACCTGGCAGCACTGCATGTGATTGCTTCTAATGCATACATACATACAGGCACGTAGCTAGGAATTTGTTTCGTGGGGGGGGGGGGGGGTTCTTTTCGATTTTTTTTTTTGATTATATATTTTTTTTTTGCACAATAGAGTAACAGCTTTTTTTTCTTTTGTTTGCTAAATTTTTGATAAATTTTTACCTACACGTAATGGGCAATCATGTATTAATAATAGAAATAGCTTTCTGATTTCATTTTGAAACAAAAACCTCCCGCATAAAGTGCATTTCCTTAAAATGCATTTTTTCATTTATTACTTATTGTGTTCATTATTTTGCGAATTTTGATGTCTAGATTGCGAAACAACGCTTTAATCTTTTTGATCACAAATTTGAAAATGTTTGTGTACTTTAAGTTGGATATGCATCGTTATTGTCTAATTATGTTAAATTTTTAGCTAAATATTAATTTTTAGTTTAATTAAATAAAAAAAGGATTATGCGGAAAACTTTTTGAAAACCACGAAAAATAAAATTGCGGTACTTTATATTTTTATGTGCTAATATACGTCTAGGGTAGCTAAAACTTGATAAATGTAAAAAAAGTAAAAAAGTTTCAACTTCTAATAACCCGATTAAAATTAATATGATGCTTTATATAATCATACGAAATTTAATATGAGTCTTAATAAAGTTTTATCCGAGAAATGGGCATAATAATTATATTTGCATTAGTTTAGTTTTAATTTGATAATATCAGATTAAATAACATCCGAATAATGACGCGATACAATTTAATACGATTTTATACAGCGGTATAAATTTATATGTGAACTGATACTGAAATATACAAAATAAGCTATAGTTGTGTCCGGTTTTTGATTTTAAAACTTCATGAAAATCCAAAATATCTATTAATCCTTTTAGACTTTAGCCACTTGCAAAAGGTTTACAACTTTATAATTTGTAACAAATTCCATAGCATTTGGAAATTTTATTATATTCAAAAATAAAAGAATATAAATGAAGATTTTGTGGTATTTATTAACTTACACCATTGAATAACAAAGACGGAAAAAACGTTGAAACTAAATTTAGAGTTTTAGATTGAAAAAAATCTTAGACTAAATTACGAACTCATAATGTTACAAATGAAACAAATTCTCTTTTTAGGGTTAAGAACCAGAAAGAAATCAGTAGTTGAAAAATGGGGAGTTCACCCCTGGAATGGGGAGTTTACCTACGAATGGGATGTTTACCTACGAATGGGACGTTTCCCCCCCAAATGGGGAGAATTTTTGTATGAAATGTATGTATTGAGGAAGAGGAAAAAATTTGATGTATGTATTGAGGAAGAGGAAAAAATCTTGATTGATTAAGAGGAAAAAATTGACAAAAAAAAATCAAACTTTTTGTGATGAAATAAAATATAAAAAAGTCTGCATATCAGTATTATGTTGTTGTATGTAAGGGCATACATTTGTGTGTATTGAGGAATGTTGGTTGTTGTATGTGTGTTACGCATTTGGTCAGTCTGCCTGTTAGTGTTATGCTTGTGGATAGATTTGTTCTAGTATGCAGGGGCATGGATAATCATGATCGTACAAAGGGCTGCTATTGTTTAGAAGTAATTAAGTGTCAGCAAAAAAATTGTACACATTGTATGATGTTATTTAGTGATGAAATAATTGATTTGAGATTTCAATTACTAAAAATCTATAATCTTGAATTCAGTTGTCAAAAATTTAGTTAATAAAATACATTGTATGAATATGTATAAAAGTTTATACAAAAAATTTTTGTTTTTTTTAGAAGTAAATAAGTGTCAGCAAAAATTAAATATTTTACAGACTAGCAACATCTTAGCAAATAGTATTTTTTTATTTTTATTAGTTTTGTAAAATAAGAGCAAATAAAACACAATTTTATTACAATATTTCTTAAACACATAAATATTTATTATAAGTTTCTATAAGATGAACAACAGCACGCTTTCTTTGTAAATAAATGACACACATGTGTCAGGTCCCTCCAGGCAAAAGTCTTTTGACCATAGACAATCAGTAAAATGTTCCCCATGTACTGATTTCAACGTTTCTTTATATTCATACTCCCCACAACTATTAAGAAAATCGAGTAAAAATTGCAAATCATGCAGAGATATAAATCCATTATATTCGTTTATAAATTCTTCGATTTTTTCTTGGAGAGACATCTTTTTTATAGTCCTGTATTATATACTGTGTTAAATAATACTAAATCTTATTTTTTTAAATTTAAAATCCCTGCAAAATTTTATGTGCGAAAGTTTCGAATTTAAAGGAGTGAAGAGTACGACAGTATATCACATATTGTTTCGACTGTCATTCTAGCTCAAAATCAGTGAGTTATAATTGTGGGCGTACACAACAAATTGACATAATTTTATCAAAGTTTCATAATGACGAGATTCAATAGCGTCATTATTTAACAAGTTCTTGAAATAAAAGGTTGACAAAATGAATACTACAGCTAGTTCTTTGATATCTGCATTCAACAATTTAAATCAAAAATCCATTCTTCAAGTAAAGGACATGGAAGATTCAAAATCTTATCCTGTACTTAAAGCAGTTAGAATGAATACAAAGTATGGTGAAAGAATAAAAGTAGAATTGTCCAATAACATTGTTTTTCTACAACCTCGTTTTAATTTAATCAGTGAGGAACAACTATTAGAGCTATCGTCTGGAAACTATTTCCTTAAAAAAACTACCGATGAAGATGAAAGTTCAAATCGTTCAATCCTAGAACTATTTGAGCTGCCTAGTGAATTTATACCAAATGGACAGTACATAAGTTGGAATTAATATGCTTAATTATATTTGTATTTTATATAAATAATAAAAGTCATATTGTATTAGAAATAAAATAAGTATTGTATGTTTATTCAGTAATTTTATATAAAAATAATAGACATAGGTGTCCACAATTGTAGGTGTTATATTTTTGATGCTGATGATAATTATATTCTATATTGGAGCTCAAATATTTGATTAATTCTAATGGTGGTTGTAAGTTACCAAAACTGTCGAAATACTCTTTAATATTATTATTTTTATAGTATGCTACCCAATGAGAGCCAGGACCAGTTGCAGAATCCAAATTAACAATTCCACATTCTCTACGGTGGGGCCGTTTGGGAAGTGAATCTCTCATAAAAATACCTCTAAATTGAGGAATATGTAAGGTAAACTTCTTTAAATCCACATCAGTAAGCGGTCTCTTGGGTAGCATCTTTAGTAGTTTTTTGGCGTTTCATCATATACAAGTCCATAACCCTTCTTATATGGTTTAAGATAAAGACCTTTCCCCATTGCTATAGCCTCCATATTCTTATTGTGTCTAGTAGCCTCTTCGAGTTGTTTTTTAGCATCTTTTGCAGCATTAATGGCTTTTGCAATAGCTGCTCCACCGGATGATAGACCACCTAAAGCTCCTAAAGCAGTTAGTATTGGTACTAATGGTAGAAACCCTCCAATTTTGGGTACAGTGATAATGCGGAGTATAACAACTTCTGATTTTTTTCC
This sequence comes from Delia radicum, assembly GCA_021234595.1. Taxonomy (NCBI): domain Eukaryota; kingdom Metazoa; phylum Arthropoda; class Insecta; order Diptera; family Anthomyiidae; genus Delia; species Delia radicum. Next base: position 116,683,538 of record CM037851.1, read on the forward strand.
TTTCAACGATTTATTTAAAACTTTACGAGCAATTCTAATTGCATCATTTATATCTTTAGGTCTCTCCTTCTTTAAAGTTGCAGTAGCCAAGCGTATTGTAGTGCTAAAAATCTTCTTTCCAATATTATCTTTCGTCTTCTTCTTCATTCCCATTCCAAATTTCACTTTTGCTTTCATGGCGTTGCTTATAAGATATGCGTTTGTTTTTTCACTAATAGTACTATCTTTAGCTAAAACTCTTTCCCATGCACGATTTTCTAATATTTTATCTGCTTGATGTCGCTTATTGATTTTCTTATTTTGAGAATAAGCTAAATCGTGTTCTTTACAAGCTACATCTAAGGGATTTATACCCTTATCACCTCTATTAATCCGTTTTTCTAGCTTAGTACCTGGCCCACAAAATTCGTAGCCCGGCAAATGAAGTTCAAATGGTAGAGAATTTATAATTCTATCCACTAGTCCGCTCCCAGTGACATTATCCATATGATTGATCATTCTTTGATATTGCATGATCTACTTATATATATATATATATATATATATATATTCTGGAAACTGATAAAAAGGAAAATTTATAACATTGACCTTAGTCACAAAAATGCGCTTGATCAAACAACATGATAATATTATTGTAAGGAATGTAGATTTCTCAACGAATACCTACAAGAAAAGAAGGCACAATGTTTTATTATCTAATTCTATTAGATGTCTAATAGTGGGGCCATCAAACTGTGGAAAGACTAATGTGATGATTAGTTTGATTGAAAGTCCGAATGGTCTAAAATTTGAAAATATATATTTGTATTCAAAATCACTACACCAACCTAAATATGAATACTTAAAGAAACGTATGACTCCGATAAAGGGTATGGGGTATTTTACATTTTCTGATAATGACAGTGTTATACCGCCAGATGAAGCGAAAAATAATTCGATTTTTATATTTGATGATGTTGCATGTGAAAATCAAAATAATATACGTGCATACTTTTGTATGGGTCGTCATAAAAATGTGGATTCATTGTATTTATGCCAAACTTATACCAGAATTCCTAAACATTTGATACGAGATAATGCCAATATGATTGTAATGTTTAAGCAAGATGAAATGAATATGAAGCATATATATAGTGATCATGTAGGAACGGATATGAGTTTTGAACAATTTTGTGAAATATGCAGAGAATGTTGGAAAGATAAATATGGATTTTTAACAATAAGTAAAGACGATGACTTAAATGGGGTCGATATAGAAGGTCATTCAATATTTTTATTGAAATATAAGAAGATTGAAATAGTGTGATGTCATTAGTAAAGCTTGTGCTCTTGAATCAAAAGGATTATCAAGTAAACAAATTGATTAAACCTTATATACAAATTACTGATCTGTTTCTGATCTGTTCCTGGTCTGTACCTGATCTGTTCCTGGTCTGTACCTGATCTGTTTCTGACCTGTTCCTGATCTGTACCTGATCTGTTTCTGATCTGTTCCTGATCTGTTCCTGGTCTGTTTCTGGTCTGTTCCTGGTTTAGTTTTGATTAATATGACTAAAGTGTTGGAGGAACTTGTAAAGGCAAGAAATGCTTTGAAGAGGAAATTTCGAAGCATAAAAATGGGTGAAACCAACACACATGAAAGACTCGAAGATAGATTTAAGCCCATAACCAACCCATTAAATGAACTTATCAACATTTCCAATAAAAGAAAAAATATTTCTAAAGATGAAAAAGAAGAAATTAAAAATGAAATCAAACATGAGATGAAAGATGATATGAGTTTATCGTATTTATCAATCAAACTACATTCAAGTACCCCAAAGAAAGATTTTACGAGTAATGAATACAATACAGTTGATGGTGAGAATGATGATGATGATTTTCACTATGAAACCGAATCACCAATTAATGTTACTAACAATAATACAACAATAAGTCCAATCGATTTATCACATCTGGGTCGAAAAAATGAACTAGATACACTGTATGGCCCCAACAAAGACTCGAATGGTGAATGGAAATTTGGCAATAGCTATATAAAATTGATTGAGGATAAAATTATGATAGGAAACCAAAATTGGTTGGGTACACCTGGTTTGCTTCAGTTAATGTTTTATAGAAAACCAAAAAACTACGATGAAACAGAATTGAATATTTACAAAAAGATTTTAATCGATACAAATGCTCACAAAAGAAACTATAAAGCTGATGAACAAATAAAAGGGACAAAGGCATACAAGTATCAAAACATTATTAGCAAATTATTTAAAAATGATAAAACTGGTAGCGGTCTTATGAAGTTGAATTCTACCAAACCCAATTATATATATTGGGATGATCCGAATGAATTAGTAGACCGTCTTAGACTTTTAATAGCTTCTCAAGCTGCTGGTCATAACAATCATAATAATGAAATCATATCAATCATTGAAGAATTGCAGGAAGCTAATATAATAGTATAAAAAATATAGTTTTGCGAGTAAAGGGAATATACTGAAAATGTCTGTCGATAAGTTCGGACACTATTACAATTCCAAGTTGAACTATAATAATATAATAAGCAAGAATGAGTCGAAAATGTTTGGTTTCATTGTGGACAGCGATAAAAATCTTAATGTCAAAAACAAGAGGATTAAAAATGTTGAGAGCCCTGTGGAAGAAAACGACGCCGTCACAAAAGGTTTTCTAGTCTCACAAATCAACCAAATTCAAACAGACTTCCTATTGAATATAAATAAAAGTGATAATGAAATGGATGAAAAAATTTCCACTATAAATCAAAACCAAAAAATATACATTGATGGGGAACTTGAAATGATGCGTTATCAAATCAATAATTTGAAAACTTTACTACTTAAAGTACTGCCGGAGGAAGTGCTACTTAAAGTGTTGCCGGAGGAAGTAGTATTTAAGATGCTGTCTAACTAAAGGTGTCTAAGCGGTCTCAAACTATTATAAAAAAAAAAAAAGAAATTTTTATTTACTATATTGAAGATGTCTACTATCATAATAAACTAATATACGATGTCAATAGTGGATACAAAGAGAGTTGCATAAGCAAGCCCGAAAAAATTTTAAACGTCGCAGAGTTGTAATGAAAGGTATAGATGATTTATGGCAAGCTGATCTAGTTGAAATGGGTAATTATTCATCGGATAACAATGATTATCGCTATCTGTTGACAGTCATTGACACATTCTCAAAATTTGCTTGGGCTGCACCTCTCAAGTCTAAAAATGCATTGGATGTTAGCAAAGCAATGGAAAATATCATCTATTTGGGTCGTACACCAAAAAACTTGCATACTGACGATGGCAAGGAATTTTTTAATAAAATCTTTAGTAAATTGGTGAAAAGTCGTAGTATTAATCACTACTCAACGTATAGTGTAATGAAGGCATCTATTGTTGAACGATTCAATAGAACTCTTAAAGGCATGATGTGGAAAGAATTTAGCTATAACGGATCATATCATTGGATTGACTTGTATTAAGAATTAGTTGACAAGTATAATAACAAAATTCATCGAACAACTAAAATGGCACCCATTAAGGTTAATTTTAATAATGAGAAAATGTTATTAAACGCAGTATACAATCACCTCAAAATGTATGAAATCTCAAAATTTCATGTTGGAGATCACGTGCGAATCAGTAAATATAAGAATATTTTTGAAAAGGGGTACACCCCAAACTGGACTACAGAAATTTTTAGAATCAGATCTATTAACAATACATTTCCTGCAACAAATATTTTGGAAGATTATCAGGGAAATAAAATTGAAGGTGGATTTTATGATAAAGAACTTTTAAAGACTCGTTTTCCTGATACCTATCTAGTTGAAAAAATTCTTAAAACTAGGGATGATAGAGCATATGTCAAATGGTTAGGTTTCTCAAATCAACATAATTGTTGGATTAATAAAAATGAAATAGTATAAGCTAATTCCCAAGATTTTAGAATTAAGTATAATAGACTTTGCCATTTTATATTTTAATTTAATTGTATCAAGATCTTCACTAAGTAAATAAATATTAAGTCTAATTTTAAGAATCATATATCAATGTACTAATGATAATATTTAATAATTAATAAAAGATTTTATATTGTTTAAAAAATAGAAATTTTTGTTTCATTTACATCACTTACTATTAGACTAGCAAAATGTCAATAACATTAACATTGAGCGGAAATTCCTCCAATTTATCGGCAAACTATTTTCCTCCAATAGATTTAAATGATGATTATGAATGTGCTCTCATAGATTTTCACTCATACAATAGCATACCAAATGTAGATAAATACAATAATTTATTTCATATTGGTAATAAAATAATTACAATACCTATTGGATCTTATGAGCTAAACGATATTGTTGAATATATAAAAGAGGAATATGATCGTCATGTATTGGGGAAGAAGAAAATTTGTATAGAAGCTAATAACAATACAATGCAAGTCAAAGTGTTTAGTTCAGAAGATTCGATATACTTTAACAAGAAAAATTCGATAGGAAAATTGTTTGGCTTCAATGAGAAAGTCCTATCCCCAAATACATATCACTTATCAGATTTATCTGTAAACATTTTTAATGTGAATCTCTTGCGGATTGAATGTAATCTTGTAGTTAATACATTTATAAACAGTTCTCATGCACATACATTGCACGAATTTGCAATTAATGTTCCACCTGGCTATAAAATTGATGAAATACCTAAAAATCTCATTTATTTACCAGTAACAGCCAAAGAAGTAAGTTCACTTACACTACGGATAGTTGATCAAAACGGAGATTTTATTAATTTTCGAGGAGAAGAAATTACTATTCGTTTACATTTAAGGTCGAGAAAATAATGATAATTTACAATAAGGAAATTATGAGAAATAACATTACACATACTCGATTGCTAGATTCAAAATACACATCAGTTAAATCAACGCTTACATCGTCATCATCATCATCATCAAAATCACCGATCAATTTGACTAAAAATAATATAAATTTTCTCAAATCATTGAATTTCCAATTGAAAAATCGTTGACAACAACCAGCAGAATAACGACTTCAATAATTAATGTTTTAGATACCCCGTTAACAGACGACACCATTATAAAAAAAGACTACCACACATATTCTCAATACTTGCAATCATACAACAATAACGATGAAATAAGAATCTCAATACAAAATCAGGACTTGTATGTTTTGCCAAGCGAAAGTTTTATTTACATTGAAGGTTCCGTCGAAGATAGCAGCGATAGTAAAAAATTAGTGGCATCTTCTGCTAATTTCAGACTACGAAACAATTTCGTTGCTCACCTCTTTGATGAAATTCGCTATGAGATCAATGGTGTTGAAATTGATCGCACTAGACATCTCGGTATTTCAAGTACTATCAAAAATTATGTTTCACTAACGTCAATGGATGGTGCTGTTATGGAAAATGGGGGTTGGAATAAAGTAGATGATCTGAATGTATTAAATGGACACTTTAACTTTTACTTGCCATTAAAATTATTGTTGGGGTTTGCTGAAGATTTTAATAAAATTATTTTAAATTGTAAACATGAATTGATTTTACTACGTAGCAAAAGTGATGATGAGCTAGTATATTCAACAGCACCTAGTGAAAAACCTAAAATTAGGATTGCAAATATTTCATGGAGAATACCACATGTACACCTATGTGACTCGAGTAAAATAAATGTAATGAAAATCATACAAAAGGGTGCAAATTTACCAATAGCATTCCGCAGCTGGGATTGTCATTATAATCCACAATTACCAACTGGGACTAGTCACATTTGGAATGTTAAATTAGCTGCAAACAGAGAACGACCCCGTTTTGTGTTGATAGCCTTCGTGCATGACAAAAAATTCGTTAATTGTGATTTAAATAATCTCAAAGTCCATCTAAACTCAGAGTCGTATCCTTATGATGATCTTAATATTAAATTTGGGCAAGAACGCTTTGCTATCCTTTATGATATGTATGTCAGATTTCAACAAAACTACTATATGAGAGAACCTCAACCTCTACTTTCTTGTCAAGAATTCAAAAATAAAGCTCCTATTACCGTTATCGATGTAAGTCACCAAAACGAAAGTATTACAAGTGGTCCAATTGATATAAAAATTGAGTTTGAGACAGGTACAAATATACCAGCAAACTCATCAGCTTACTGCATCCTCATTCACGATCGTTTAATTGAATATACTCCGTTGACAGGACAAGTACGCAAAATAATATAATCAGTTGGCTAAAACAATATTTATTGACTTACAAGGTTTTAAGGGAAATTCAAATAACTTTATAGCTAAAGAAATTGATATTGTTTTTAACAAAAAAGAATACATGAACTTCATAATAAAACCTCCCTTTCATTTCAAATATTTATTACCAGAAATGCAGAAACAAGTTAATTGGCTAACAAAAAATTATCATCATTTAGCATGGGACGACGGATCAATTACATTCCAGAGTGTTTCAAAATTTCTTAGAGATAATACAATAGATACTCAAGTCTTTGTTAAAGGGGTTGAGAAAAAAATGTGGGCAGAGAAAATGATACGAAAAAATGTTATAAATATTGAAGATACTTACTATAAACCTAGTATTAAACATCTTGAAAAAGAGTTTTTAGTAGATACTTACTGTAATGCTCACAGCCATGGAACTTGTGCCTTAAAAAATGCTCTTCTACTTCAAATTAGCTTTCCATTTAATTAAAAAACAACAAAAACATATATAGTTTTAATATTTTTTATTAGTGTATTACATATAATTAAATATATTGATTAATTATTTTCTTTTTCAATAAAATCTATACATTTTAAAATAAATAAAAAATGATATTTGTTTTATTTTTTAATTCTCTATATTTTGAAAAATGACATCATTATTATATAACTCTAAGTCTAGGGTAGATATATCTTCAAAGTATTCATCATCACAATCGTCATTAAAATTGTCAAATTGTGTAAGTCTAAAATGTCCTTTAGCATATGTATGAATTCCATCTGACATAATTATTCTTTTATCATCCTTATAACTCAAAACAACTTTTCTTAGTTTATGCGTATATAACTGATGCGCAACTGACCTAAACATTAACATTTCATCGTAAATTATTTTTCTTTCGAATAAACATTGCTTATAATCGTCAATAGATAGTTTTGTAATAGAAGATTTCTTTACACCTTTTGATTTTTTTACTTCCGCCATATCGATGGCAATCAAAGAATACATTTTCGAACGTAAACCAACAAATTCTATCATAAGGTTCCCTTTGTTTTCGTCTTTTATCATACCAATTACTTTTTTATTCAGTAATGGCAATTGATAGACGTTATCAATTGGATACTCTGAAGTATCAAATTTTAAAGCGATATCATCACGAATATCATCGTAAAAGTCATCTGTCTTAATCGTGTAAATAAAGGAATCAGTGTCCATATAATTTAAAGACAAATTTATACCAAACTTTTTCTTCATATAATTGTAATGGAAATCATACATCTTCCATTTCGACAAATCTAAAACACTGAATCCCAAGTACATGGGTTTATTATAAGTTACTTGCATTTGTTTCAAATGTACTGCAAAACAGTTATCCGAAAATTTTGCAATACTTTTAAAAGTTCCTTTAGCTACTAGGGCTCTTACACCTAAATGGTTTTTGTTAACATTTTCCCATGTTTGAGCAATTCTAACATCTATTCTCTTATCCACACTATCCATGGTTTTTCCATAGACAGCATTATTTAAGAGTTTGAAAAAATCTTTTTCGAAACTGTTTGTTGCTAAAGTCCTATAACTTGTGTTAAGATCGATATACTTTTTTAAAAAAGGTGACTGACTAAATTTTAAAACTCTATGGATTCTTTTTAAAATAATTCCTGCACTTAAACATTGTTTTAAATTTCTATAGTGTATCGGATATTTAAACTTTGGCTCAAAATCAGCCCTAAGCTTTCTACAGTTTGATTCTTCTGTTTTTTTATTTTGGGGACAGAACGGAAGATCGTTATGATCATCATGAATTTCTTTTGGATATTCAATATCCACTTCTAAAAAGTAGCCCACTGATGAAGTATCTGAAAGTTCATTAATATTTAGAAAATGAATATATTCCTCATCGAGCCATTCGAAATTTCCATATGGGAGATATTCAGACATTGCCCAACCGAAAAGGTTATTAGCATCTAGGTACATTAAAAACTCAGAATCTTTACACTTATCAAAATCGTTCATGTACTTATTATTTGCTTTGGAATATCGCTTTGTACACTGTACCAGGCCACCTCGTATTCCATCGGCAACAAAATTGTGCATTTCTAGATAAGTAAACAATTCTAATCTAACACCTGTAATTTTCAACATTGCATCCCATGATAAACTCGGCGCTGTGAGATATTGGCAGGGATCTAGTTTATAAATTTGTTTGCAAATTTTTCTAAAGTTTTCAAATACGTCGGTTAATAGAAGCACATCCGTTTTATATATAATTTCATATAGTCATATAAATTCTCACATCTAAATTCATTCCAAACTTCTTGTGCGTGAAGATAATCTTCATCACTGCATTCTATATTATTTAAATTGTTAAAAAACATCTCACGAGGGGGGAGTTCCCTTTCTTCAAATCTATCGAATGAATCCATATACGAGTAAGGAAACACACCCTTTCGTTTAACGAGATTAAATTGATTTTCATCGCTAAAGAATTGCCTGACAATTTTCAAATCTTGGTCATTTAGGTTTTTCGATAAACTATCCAGACTAGCTGACATAAATCTAAATGAATCTATGAATCTTATTTCAAAACTTTCCTTTCCGTCCAACTTAATTTTTAAAGAAATTGAATACACAACTCTTTGTTTCGAGGAATGACATTAATAGCGGAATCTTTGATATTAGCAAGTTCTTTAAAAAATAAATGTGAGTCATAAGATGATAAATTATGAAACAACACAGGAATAAATTTTGGAGTCCTATATTTTAGATTGCACTCATTATGGGCTGCCCCTCTAAACTTTCCAGTAAGATGACAATGGTCTTTTACAGTATAATTCTTAGGATAAACATTTAATTTTTGACCACAAATGTGGCAAATGCTTGAATTTATATAGGAATTTTGTTCGTGTGGAGTTAAATCTAATACAATACCTTTAGTCAAATAGTTTTTATAAATAAATTTAGCTTCTTCTACAATACTGTTTACAAATACGGATGGAGAGTCTTCTCCATGGTATATTTTAAATTGGTTGAGACTATCATTAAAAGAGCATTTTATAAAAAAACTAAATGCACATGCAATATGCTCTTCAGTGTGTAAACTATTTTTACTTACAACAGTATTTATTTTTTTAAAATCGCCTCAAAATCGGCATAAATAACGAAGGGCACATCAACTTCCTTATGATAGTTTTTATAATATATAACTGCATCCTCCCCAGTAGGCATACTTCGAACTTGCTGTTGACATCTTTCTTTGTGTGTATTAAGTCTGGCGTCCGTGTCTGTATGATAAAGACAAGAATTGCATACAAACATTTTACCTCTATGACCAGTAACGTTATTTTGAAGAACTCTAAAAAATTGTATAGACAATAATGAGATAGGTTCACTTTTAATAGTATATAAACAAAATACTTACTTTGAAATATCAGTTATAAGAACATAATGTGACTTGTTATCTTCAGTCAACAAAATTAAATTTATGTGTGTTACTTTTTCCATTTTAGTTAAGTAATACGGGCCGCATACGACATAATTCTCGTAGCCAAATACGTTTATGCTTATGTTGGTATTCATTTTTTCAAATTTCTTAATGTTACTCAACGATATAGGAAACTCTAAGTTTTTGAAATTGATAACTGTATTTCCAACACTTATTAAATCATCCTTTATATCCGAAATATTGTAGAATCCAACGTACTGTTTATCAAAATCATTTAAATTGTTGTTATTATTAAGGGCAGCAATAACGCACCATTTAAAGCAATAAACGTCATTATTCTTTATGTTCAAACATGCTCGCTGTATTCTTAATGAACCCGACACTTTTCTATCGATATTACCATGGGAGATGCTCATCTGAGATAAGTAAACTTATTCCACGAGCCCGAGTTTTTATTCGTAATACTCGCTTATCTAGTAGAGCACATCCGTTTGTAGTTGATTGTCCTGTGTTTCGCACAACGCATTACAGAGAAAATTCGTTTTTTAGTCGAACGATTCGTATGTGGAACAAACTTCCCGCAGAAGTCTTCCCTGTTACTTACAATTTAGAAAAATTTAAATCAAATATCCACAAACACTACTCCCTCTTTCCTCCTTCCCATACCTTATTTTCCTGATCAATACAATGCACTGCATGAGTAGGGGGCATCCCCTGAGTATTGGTTAAATTATAAAAAAAAAAAAAAAAAAAAAATATTGGGATCCTTTCACAATATTATATTGACATATATTTATATGCAATCCTCTTATCGTAACTAATGTCCAATTCGAATCTCTCTCTTGAAATTCTGACATTTTATTAATAATTTCATTGCATGTCGCTTTGTACAATTCATTTAAATCTTCAGCCCTAGTTACAATAACCATTTCGAAATATGTGACATTGTACCAACTGTCATTTCATCGTTATTCATTTGAACATAATCACATATTATTTCCATGTTATATTTATAAGTAACATGTTTTTCGACAGAATTCTTTAATAACTTTATAATGGTATTTTCTGCATATTTAAAAAACTCTTCTGTAAAGAGTAATTCCTCGCGTGTGTTGCGATATATATAATTTTCAACTCTTTCATTATAATCACTTTTTATAATAAAAAGATTTTCATCAACAACTAACTGTCCACAATTCGATTTGTGTTTGTTAGTTCGTTGGTGATAAGAAAACATTTTAAAATCAACATCTTCATTGCATTGTTCACAATATTTCTTCGATAAATGGGTTTTTAAATGTTGCGTCAACGCGTTTATTGTTAAAAACAACTTTTTGCATATTCCACAATGCCTTTTAAGATGGTTTTCCATCGTTCGCTTTTTGTCAAAAACATTAAGACAAACACTGCATTTAAATTTAGGTAATAAAGCCACGTACTCACCGCCAGTTATATTTACAGTTGATAAAGTGCCAGCATGAGTTTTGTCATGTTTTTTTAACATGCTGACAGAAGTGAACAATTGCTTGCATTCAACACAATGCTTTTTTAAATGAATTTCCAGCGATCGTTTTTTGACAAATACCATTAAGCACATGGAACAGCTGAATTTCGACATTTTATATTATTTTTTATTGGATTGCTTTTGGAATATTTCTTATTATTTTTACTTAATCGTTTTTGGAATAATTTCTTGCGAATTAATAACTAATCTGCTACAAAGGCTTTGGACAAATGTAACGAATATTTGCTAAGATGTTGCTAGTCTGTAAAATATTTAATTTTTGCTGACACTTATTTACTTCTAAAAAAAAAACAAAAATTTTTTGTATAAACTTTTATACATATTCATACAATGTATTTTATTAACTAAATTTTTGACAACTGAATTCAAGATTATAGATTTTTAGTAATTGAAACCTCAAATCAATTATTTCATCACTGAATAACATCATACAATGTGTACAATTTTTTTGCTGACACTTAATTACTTCTAAACAATAGCAGAACTTTGTACGATCATGATTATCCATGCCCCTGCATACTAGAACAAATCTATCCACAAGCATAACACTAACAGGCAGACTGACCAAATGCGTAACACACATACAACAACCAACATTCCTCAATACACACAAATGTATGCCCTTACATACAACAACATAATACTGATATGCAGACTTTTTTATATTTTATTTCATCACAAAAAGTTTGATTTTTTTTTTTGTCAATTTTGCATTCCCATCAAATTTTTTCCTCTTCCTCAATACATACATTTTATACAAAAATTCTCCCCATTTGGGGGGGAAACGTCCCATTCGTAGGTAAACATCCCATTAGTAGGTAAACTCCCCATTCCAGGGGTGAACTCCCCATTTTTCAACTACTGAAATCAATTCAAAAGACAAAAATTGGGGTAAATTTTGTGTATAAAATTATACACAAAATGATGCAATTAATTGTATTGTATTGATGTAATGCACATTTACATCCAAAATATAATTGACAAATTTCCTAGTGTGACTCTGCAAGGGGTAATATACAATTTTATCTAATATAAAATTGTGTTTTTTAAAATATGATATAATATCAAATATATATTATTTTGCAATGTCTAGGTATATAAATATAACGTAATTATTAATTGGATTAGTTTTAGCGTATTCTAAATGCAATATACAATTATACGCAACTATATATGACATCATATAATACCCTATATAATTTGCCTGCCACTTATAAGGAAGCTTTTCCGATGGGTTTCCTTTGAAATTAAATTCGGATAGGTGATAAAGCAGCAAAAATATATGAAAAACGTATCTATTTTTAAAATTGGTGGTGAAAATTAACACATTTTTGTATGAAAATATGTTTAAAGTTTAGGAAATTTAGACTTATTTAAAAACAGCGTTCAAATCCTCGAGAAAACACACATTTTGAAAACCATTTTGACACTATGTCGTGGACCCCGGTTGCCACTTATTTGAATTATTTTAACAAATTATTCACTATTTTTTTCCCTTTTTTCATATATCCGACTTCATGTATTGTATTAAAAAAATCGTAAATTTTACAACCAAGCGTGATTGTAGTCTGAAAGAAATAATAAAGAAAAAATATAAAATTGGAAAATTTAAAAATATACCTGACATCGCCTAGGTCTTATTTCCATCGCCTAGGTCTTATTTATTTCGTATTTCCAATTCACTTTGATTTATATTTTGGACAATTTCAAACGCTTTTCAAATTGTCTTTAATCAATTTTTTAAATAAAAACCCTTTAAAATGTCTAAAAAAAAAACTACATCGTTATTACTGGTTTAGCTGCTTGATTTTAAAATGTCGCATTTCAAGGAGCGCCGATAGAAATTTGTTTACATTTAGTCTAAAAAGAAATTGAGAAAATTTGAGTCCCATTGGACCACGTTAACATGTTATGCATATCGATCAAAGTTTGAGGCTTAAATTTGTTTCAAAAAATTAAAAAAATATGAGATATCGAAATATATATCGTAAAAAAAAATACTGAAAACTATGTTACCAGATGCGTGCGTAGCAAACCAAATTTACCAAAAAGATTGCACTGTAAGTAAAGTAACGACTTTTACGGCACAAGTAAACTTAATGTAGAGTCTTAGTGGTAGCTCCATTTTAAAAGATTATGTCAAAATACACAGAAAAAATCATTGTCAAAAAAAAAAATTCAATTAAACTTTTGTTCGATTTCAAACTTACTTTCAATTAACTGTTTAATTGAAAATGAATTTGGTATAAAAAAAATTCTCAGTTTTTATAACGTTGAACAACATTGAAACAAATGCAAAAATTTTAAAAAGTCGCCAAAATTAAAAAAATCGTTTAAAGTTGAAAATTCGCGTTTCTTTAATTTTGGTCATTTTTTTTTAAATTTTTTTTTTGAATTTTGGCGTTTATTTTGGGAGTTTTTTAAATTTCTTCAATTTTGAGGATTGTTTTGGCAATTTTTTTTCAAATTTTGCGATTTTTCAAATGGTCTAATTTTTCCCAATAGTAAACAATATTCAATTAAATTTTTAATAGATGTGAATAAAACTATATGTAATTGAAAATAATATTAATTAAATAGATACAAATTATTTTATTTGTTACTACAATCGCATCAACACGACCGAATTTAGTTAAACTTTTGCTGAATCAACAAATATTTTAATTAAAACTCAATTTTAGTTTTTTCTGTTTAGTTTGCATTGTCTCAAACAATTTTTTGATTATATTTTAAGTCAAAGACTTCGAAATCTCTTATAAAAAGATTTTATTTATTGCTTTTTGTCGAAAATCAACTCTAACAATGATAGCCGCCCATTTGCAGGCGATGTATTCTAACGAAATTTTAAGATTCGAATCATATAAAACTATTTCCTATTTGATCCAAGTCAAAAATAATTATTTTCATATTAAATTTATCAATAACATTGTTACTTTCTAACGAATTGTATTAAGTTTTTAAATTTGTCAAATCATTTCGGGGGGCTCTAGCCCCCAAGCCCCCCCCCCCTCCTAGCTACGTGCCTGCATACATACCAGTTATAAAAACCTTCATACATACATACATACAGGGTGGCTGATGCATATTGTTACAATAAGAAATTTAAATAACTTTTTTATTTTTATTTCTTTGTTTTTACATTTGAAAAGCCATACATTTTTAATAAGTATTTTTAATGGCTTTTAAGAAACAATTTATTTAAAATGACTAACACGCCTGATGACATCAAATGCAAGCGAAATTCCGTGCAAATTACAGAGAAAATTCCAACCTAAGGGGCAAGTCTACTGCGTTCAATTGCTTGTTGTTTGATTTTTTAAAGGAGAGAAATGAAAATCCTTAAGCAGAACTGTCCGTATTGACTGTCTGGTGATAAATATATGAGCAAAAATATTCCATGTCGAAATTCTAGAATTGTCTTGTATTGCAGCAACTATGGCAACAATTGTTTCTTACATTCGAACTGAGAAATTTTGATTAAAAGGCGTCCTAATGATTGTCCCACGATTGACAAAATAATTTACGAGCCCAATCTGCTCGGAGGAGTGCTGCCTAATGTGCCCGTTAAGTTTGTTTATGCGGAAATGCCAGCCCCCAAAGCATTGTAGTGGCGCACAATCAAAATGTTAGTTTCATTACCCCATTCGTTCATTTCCTTAAATTGAAAGACGAATCAATGAAACCAAAAAAAAAAAAATAAATCGAACCGATTAATAACTCAGAAAAAAAGTTATTACGTTTTCTTTTGTAGTGGCATTTATCAGCCACCCTGTATTACAAAACAAAACAAAAAAACAACAACAATATTTGTGGGTTTTTCCCAGATTTTTTTTTAAAAGAACTACAACTACTTTTACAAAGTGTGTATAACCTCCGCACTATGGGATGGAAAATTATTTTTACAAACACGCTTGCGGAGACATACATAATGAAATAATTATTAAATACCCATTCACATTACGACACATATGTTTATACTATACATCACATAAATCAAACAAAAAGTGTAATAAAATTAAGTTTGTCAAAAAATTAAAAAAGAAAATAGTTTATGTGTTTAGAGTGTTTTCGAGACACAGAAAATTAAAGAAACTGGTATTTTTTCAAATAATATAAATCGAAAAATTGATCCAGTGACAAATAATTATGTTTTGCTGATATATTGAACTTTTGGCAAAAATTCGTAATTTTGTTGGCAGCAAAACCCATAAAATCATCATTTAGTTATTTTGGGTATTAAATATAGTCAAAATGACGATAAATCGGCAAACCTGGCAACACTGCATGCGATTGCTACTAAACATACATACATACATACCAGTTATAAAACCTACATAGATACAGGGTGGCTGATAAATATTGGTACATTAAGAAAATCAAATAACTTTTTTTCAATACATATAAATATTTTTTTATTCTTTCATTTGAAAAGCAATAAATTTTAGTTAGATTACGCCGATCGTTCATTTTCCTTAAATTGAAAGACGAAGCAATGAAGTAAAAAAACAAAAAAAAAAATGGAACCGAATAATAACTCAGAAAAAACGTTATTACGTATTTGTTTTGTAGTGGCATTTATCAGCCACACTGTATTACAAAACAAAAAAACAACAACAATATTTTGTGGGTTTTTTTGTTATTGTACGTGTTGATTATGACCACGGATGGTAACCGATTCTATGTGGGTATTGGCTTCGTGAATGCTATTTTCTATTATTTCGGTAACGTTATTTTAGGGGTAACTATATTTAAGTTATTTCGGTTGCGGGCTTTTAGCGTTAACGGTATTGTATTTATTTCGCTAGCGGTATTTTAGATATAAAATAACGTTACATTTTAGTTATTTCGGTAACTTTATTTTAGGGAAAGATTTTTCAGTTATTTTGGTAACGGCATTTTAAGGGTAACGTTATTTTAGATATTCAGGTAATGTTAATGCACACCACAATTTTTAGCCCCATTATGCCCGAGTTTTGATTACTTTCTTGCTTATGATCATACTTTGGGAAAATATATATATTTAAAGAAGTTTTTTCAGATCTTGGTAGATTATTTCGGTAACGGTATTTTTATGGTATTGAAATTTTAGTTATATCGGTAACGGTATTTTACGGATAACGGTGTTTCAATTATTTCGGTAACGTTATTTTAAGATATTGATATTTTATTTATATCGGTAACGGTATTTTACGGATAACGGTATTTCAATTATTTCGGTAACGGTATTTTTGGGTTAACGATGGTCAGTTGGAAGGGGTTTAAATCGGTTACAGTAATTTAGCGATATTGACTGCCATCCCTGATTGCGTATATTCTTGTGTATAAGCATTGAATGTACGTATGTATGATGAAATAAATAGAATATTTTAAAATTTGATTCAAAATTTTAAGAGGTATTCCCAGATTTTCACTCATAACTTTTGAACGCGTTAACCGATTTTGATCATTTTCACCAGCAAACTGCTCATGATATCAACAAACAATTTGACTGAAAATTAGCAACACCTCTTCTGTATTAGCAGAGTATTTTGTATTAACACAGACAGACGGACATGGCTATATCGACTTCTCTATTCATGCTGATCAAGAATATATATAGTTTATGGGGTCCCAGATTTTTTTTAAAAGAATTACAAACATTTGACAAAGTGATATATACCCTCCTGCACTATGGGATGGAGGGTATAAAAAAAGAACCCATAAAATTTTGAGAAATGTTTGGAATCTTTATTTGAGTCGATATAACGATCTATATAATTCTATATAAACTCGGCTACGCCTCAAATGGTTCATACGATGGGTCCAATTTTCGCATACTCTCTCTAACATATCGCCCGGTATCTCACGAATAAATTCTTCAATATTGGTTTCCAGTGCGTCAACCGTTGCCTGCTTGTCCTTATAGATAGTCTAAAGGCGTTAAATCGCACGATCTAGGCGGCCAATTGACCGGCCCCAATCGTGAAATAAGCTGTTCACCAAAGTCGCCTCTCAATTGGTCCATTGTATCGCGTGCTATGCGGCATGTTGAAACCCAAGTCTAGCTCTTCCATTTTCCAAACATTGGATTTTTCGGGATGCATTGGCAATTCTTGCAATGCTTCCGGCTGCTCTTCAAACCAAATACTGCAACTTAGCTTGAACACAATTTTCGGATAAAAAGTGGATCTTCGCCCATTCACCAAAAGTTAGCCGTTGTGGTAGGTCGTGTGGCTTAAATTTTTGCACCAGCTGTATTTTAAAAGGTTTTACACCTAAATCCTTCCGCAAAATTTTCCACCTAGTAGTAACAGAGGCCCAATTGCTGCGAACGGCGCCGAATAGAAAATTCACGGTCATCATCATGCGAAATTTAGTCACAAGATTCCGAATATCCGCCTCAGAAGGTCGACCAAACTGACGCACAAAATGCCTTAAAGTTTGGAAGATATTCGATAGATTTAATTGGTTCTGTAAAATAGATGATTTTTAATTTCCCGTGCAAAAAAGATCTGATCTAAACAGAATTCAGAGCACATATGATCAGATCAATTTGATTTCAAAAATGGGGACAACTTTTAGATCCAATTAGATCTGATCGAATTTGGGCAGATCTGATATTTTTAGATTTGGCGAGGTTCAATAATTTTTAAAACGTTCTAGGTAAATAACTAAAAATCGCTTATTTTAATTTTAATATACTTATTTAAAAGCATGGGGCAAATATATGATAACAAAGGCAAGGTGAAACAAACCCACACATTTAAATGTTTTACTTTTTTGGAAATTCTGCTATGGCTAAAAAATTTGGGTAGCAATTTGTTAAAGTGTTTATAGATCCTGATTAATCCGCCGAGCGACTGCCGTCGTGTTCTTTTTACTGTGATTAGATAAGGACATAGATTGACACAAAACATTAATTTCTTTTCCTGCATTTGAATACACAAAATATTGGTTTATGGATCTAAAAAAAAACTATCATTGTTAAATAAACTTTTTTAACAACAAGTTTTGTTCCTACCTTACAATTTATATTAGGAATATACAAACTTTAGGAAAACTTTAACAATTTTCAATAATTTTGAAAATTACAAACACAATAAAAAAAAAAACATTTAAAGTTATATGCCATAAAAATATGTACATTAGGGTGATAACTTTTTTTGGACAAAATTCTCCCCAGGGGTTTTCTAATGGCAAATATTGTATTAATGATAAAAAAAAACTATTTCAGTTCAATTTGGTAAAAAAACCGTACGCACCGACAGCGATTTCTAAAATGCCTTTAATATATATTTTTTAAATTTTTTTTAATAACAATTTTTTTAAAATATGGTTTATACATATGTAAGTAAGCAAAACTTGGAAGAAAACTATTCCATTGACTCGAAAATGGACTTTACTATTGAAATCAGCATGCCTTAATTATATAGATGTGATGGTCAGACGTTGAGGTATCAAAAAAAGTTTTTTTTTTAACTTTGTTTGATTCGAAATTTTAACGCGTTTGGTGCGTACCCTTTTTTAACGATAGCGAAAAACTAAAAACGCAGTTCTTAATATTTGTCCATGCCCTACACGATTTTGTCTGGGGAGATTTGATATTTGCAAAAAATGCAAAAAGTTATTACCCTAATGTACATATGTAAATTTTTATTTTGGTGCCTTTACAAGGGCTTAGATCTGGTACCAGATCTGGAAAAGGGATTATGAAATCTTTTTAGATATGAATAGATCAGGTACCTGATATGATCTAATATGAATATCTGGACACGAATATGATCCGATATCCCAGATTCCTTCTGATATGAATATATCTGATCAGATTTGGACATAAAGTGTATCAGAAACGCCATATCTTATCATATATGATCATATCTGTAATCAGATCTATTTATATTCAATCATATCGAATCAAATTCAATCATATCCTGCTAGATCTAATATTTTTACACGGGTTATATGATTAATGTTAATATAGATCCGAATGAAAGAAAAAAGTGAACGGCCAATCGGAACTGTTATACCAAAAGATGATGATCTAAGTTATATTCGAATCTTGCAAAAATTTTAACAAAATCGAATAGTAGTGCTATTGTTGCATTTTTTGATGAATATTTTGATATTTTAAAATTTTGTTTTATTTCTAAAAATCAAGCAGATTTCATAAACTAGCCATTCAGTTGAGTATAGTAAAGTCTGAAATTGTTCAAAGATATTTAAAAAATATAGTTGCTAAAAATAAGATATTTTCGGCATTGGTCGCTGTGCAGAACGTTTTTTTCCCCAAAATTATCAAAGAAAACAAATTATTAGTACAGAATTGCCCATATCGTGATGCCACGTAGAAACGTTATACGCGTACTAAACAAATATTATATACAAATTAAAACTATAACAGCCACATTGCTTTATACAAGGTGCCTGGTAGCAGATTTATATTTTCAAACTTAAATTAAATAATTGACACAAAGTTTTATTAATAGCGGTGAACAATAGAATGGAGATGCGGATTTTATTTTTTAAAGAGTATGTCATCCAGATGTCTTCTGTCGAGTTGAACACTGTTCAAAACGGAGCCTTGTGTTCTGCGCCACACGCTGCAGTAAACTTTGAATTTGAATTTATTTGACAATCCCATACAACAAGATATATATCTTTTTAATTTAAAGTATGGGATGTAAGAAATTGTAATTACATAATTGGATTACATTTGTAGTTTTAAATAATTAAATTAATAATAATTAATAAAAATAGAGAATAGAAAAAAAAAAAAAACTTGGTTCAATTGAGCTGATTTCTTGACGAATATTTTCCTTTAAAGTCACAAGAGATTGGGGATTGTCATTATAAACCCTCTCTTTGAGGTAGCCCATGGGATCCACTCGGTCCATCACGTATTCGCCGAACACCGAACTTTGAACAAAATTGTCGACGAGCAACTACTTAAGAATCATTACTCTTAAAAAATGTCTCCACAGCGAACGCGAGATGCTCACTCGACCACTGCGACTGACAAATCCGCACAATCTATAATTCCGATGGCGCCACCCCACTGTGCTTCGTTCCCATATAACGAAGGGACAAAAATAGAAGGAGTAGTCAGATATTTTTGAAATTTGGTACACTAGCATAAAATAGCTTAGTTAAGAAAAATAAGAATTTTTGGAAAAATCGGCGCTAGGACACGCCTACCTCCCATGTGTCCTGAAATTGAAAAATATAATTTTAGCTTCAATAATGCCCACAAAATTACAAAGAGTGGTCATGCTGATACACATGCAACTAGCAACGTGTGTGTAAATTTTTATTTAAATCGGACTAAGGACTAAAGGTCCTGCTATATATCCTTTTTCTTAAAAACGCTACCATTCCTAAAAAAATTGTCTGATCGTAATAAATTTTGGTATGTAAATTGATATTTGCAAGATATATATTTGTGCCAAATTTGGGTAGAATCGGATTATCAATGTGGAAAATACAAAAACATCATTTATTGAAAAATAGGATAAACCGGTTAAAATGCTCTTGCAAAAATAAAACTATAAGGATATTTGAAAGATAACATAAATGAAAAAATTAAAGAGGAAAACTAGCAATGTAAACGTCATTAAAAAATTATGAAAAAATCATATCGCACTTCCATCAAAATTTTTATTTTTCCACTTTTCGAAAAAAATTGACGAGTAGTATTCATATCCGCTGTAAAAATATCGTGCTATTTTGCCTACTTTTTGATAATGAAATGGTTGGTTTAAAAATTCTTTTTCATGTGCCTTTAATATTAAATTTAAAATTGTTTTGCTTCTACTGAACATTTTGAGTTAATACCCTCCTGTTGATTAAGTGCGATATATTTTGATAAAAAAATTAAAATTATATCTGCTTTCTCTCCATAACTTATTCACTTTACTATTAAAAAACTGAATACTTTGTATTAAGTTTTTTTTGTTAAAATATGAATCGCCTATCTTATGTTTTACATATTTATACACCTCTGATATTTTATTGTTTGAGGATGCTGCTATCCAACAATCAATTATATCGGAATTTTTTTAAATATTTGCCATCACCACAGATTAGTTACATTAATTTATAAATTTATTTTTTAAACCTTGTTTACATTACAAATAGAGATGGACCCGTTAGTATTTTCATCCACTAGCACTCACGATCACTTATGTTAAAGGCAATTAAATTTGTAACACTTACGGTTTTTATACAATTGAAACTTTTATAGAAAATAAAAATTTCTCTCGCATTTCCGAAAATTTAATATATGGTCGTATTAGCGCTGCTGGAATATAGTTACTATCACACGCGTGTATTGTAACTTCAAAACAAATGTGTCACGCTATCATCTCTAATTTGAAAAATATAAATAACGGCAAATAATATGATAAAGCAAAACAAAAATATGAAACAAAAAAAACTTTAAAATCGAAGTCAATCGCAACTTACACTTTAAAATAGTAATTTAAATATGAAACAGAATCTAATTTATAGTTTAATTGGATCTAACTAATTATTAATGAGATATTTTACATAACATGAAGCTACATTTGCATACACTGTGCAACAAATTTTGGGTGTCCGAGTTTATCTTAAATGTTAAACGTGTTAGTGGTGTTCCATGAGGAGGGGCTGAAATGACCCCTAAAAATGGCAGATAGAGGGTTAATTAGTTCTATGAAAAGAACCGTCATCAAATTTTATTAAAATCATCTATTAGCCTTGTATTAGATTTAATACATTTTTTTTGACTTACTCAAAACGCCTTTAAAAAAAAATTTAAAAACTTCAGTAGGCCATAAAAAAAAACTCGAGCTAAATTTTGAAAATACTTCAGTGGTTTTGGTCTACTAATGATATAATTAAATTTTTTATTTTTTAACATGTAAAATATAAAATTGTGTTGCGCAATGATATTAAACACTCTTAAATGCCTGATATTTGAGTAAAAATCATAAAATTAGGCATTTCAAAAAACGCATTTTTTTTTAAGTTGTGGTAAAAAATAGGCACTAATTTTTGAATACCCTCTTAGCTAAGAGTATAAACTTACAAAAACAGAAAAAAAAAATATCTAATTTTATATAATTTTTTTTTATACTCCATCAAACTTAAGTAATTTTTGGATTTTCAACAAAAAAAATGTGTTTTTCAGAGCAATAAAAAAAGTTATTTTGTAAAAAAATACTAAATTATAAATTTTAATTTAACTGCAAATATATCAAAGTACTTGAAAACCAAATTTCGAGCGACTTTTTAAAAAAATGAATTTTTCAGAATTATTTTTGTGAAACAACTAAAACTCATTTTTCTGTTAAGTAATTTTTGGAAGAAATTATCTGCTTTTAACGCCCTCTCGTGGTGGCAAAAGCAATCAGAAAAATTTTTTTTGTTAACATTTATTTGAGATACCTTATTATCTTTCAAAAAATCTGTATTTAAAAACAATTTGAGAGAAAAATTTTTTTTTGATTTTTGTCTATGGGACAAAGCATAGTGCACCCTCCCTTCGCACCGTTTATTACTTTTTGAAATAAACGTATTTAAAAATATAAATTTGCCACCAGACCCTGTATTTTATAGAAAAAAAATCTTTTTACGAAAAAAATTACGAAACAATTTAAATGTTTTTTATAGAATATAAGATGAAATAGAACATATTTTGATTTCTCGATTAACTCGACTAATCGATAAAAATTGTGCGAGTTATTCGTTACTTAAAATTGGCCATTTTTATTTACTCGCACAATTGTTTGATTAAAATTCATCGATTAATCGAGTAACGGTTAACCTATTAAACACCCTAGTATATATTGCAAAGTTGTTTGCTAGCAAATTATTACTCTGGCAGCCGAGGGGTAGTGCACTGGCTTCTGATGCAGAAGATCCCAGGTTCAAACCCTCATTGGACCACCATTTTTTTGTTGTTTTGTTTTTTATTATATTTAATTTAGGATTTTTTATTTTGTTTTATGTTAAAATATTTTATTTTGAATTTTTTCTGTTTGCAAGTATTTAATAAGTTTTTTAATCTGAAATTCGTTAAAGAAAAACTAAATTATAATAAAAATCGTATAAAAATCAATTATTTAAATAATTAAAAAATTGATCATTGAATTTGAACAAAATATGACATAAATAGGTTAACATTTTCATAATTTTTATTTTCCCTTCACGATTCCCGGGAAATTTGGTACGGCAAAACAGACTTATGGCCCTAACGCTAGTCAGAAAGTGTTATTGTTTATTTAATAAACAATAACAACACTGTGTACTATGACTAGGGATTCTAGCATGTACACAAACAATGTTTATAAGTTAAAAATGTTTTATTTTTGATTTGAATTAGTTTAATTCTTCCAATTTTGTTTTTAATTTTCATGAAGTAAAAAAAAAAAAACAATACGGGTAAAGCGTTGATCTTTTCCTTCAAAAATTATAATTTGGGTAAATCTTCTACCCCTTCTACAGTAGTAGTCTGAAGATTTTCGGTGACGTAAAATGAACCTGTCAGTAGATAAAGTCTGAATTAAATTAGCGGATGAAGACATATAATTAATTTTATTTTATTTAATTTACAAATAAACATTGCACGGTTTTTTGTTTAACAAAAAACAAATGCTCTTGAACTTGAATAATCATGCTCACATCATAAATTAAGAAAAGTTAAAAAAAAAAAATCTAAAAATTAATAATTATTGAGAATTTTTGTGAATTACTAAACAAATTAAAATGTATAAATGTAATATTTGTGATAGTTAATTAAGAAACTTGGTAATGTAAATAAATAAATAGAAATTTAATATCCAAGTGTTCGCAGCCCAATTGTGGAAAAATAGTTTTCAAATGTTTTTTCAATTCTTCATTCGATTTTTCAATTCTGATTGACTACGGAATGATTTAATTCTCAAATCACAATTTCACAGATTGAATTAAGAATTCTCAATTGGTCTCATTCGAATATATTTCTAGAGAATTTAATCATTTTTCATCATTTCATTTATTCAATCACTGAAATCAATCGTTGGAAACTCAATCGATTTTTACTTAATTGATTTAAAAAAGTCGCTAATTTTTTTTTTATTATTTAAATGATATTAATACATTATATTAGTTAACATTTCGTAAAATTACACGTAGTTGACACTAACAAGTAATATTTTTCTTTCAAATAAGTTTTACAAATTATTAGGCACTAAGTCTTGAGTTTTTTTCTCTTTAAACGTTTCAATATATATCTTCATTGATAAGAATGAAAGCTTCTTCGTTGATGTGATGTTGCAGTCCACTTGCATGTTTGGATGCTGATTGTTGAATTACCTTGGATACTTTGTTTATTCCAAGATTTCTATACAAATAGTCGTTCCTTATATACCAGGGCGTATTAACCATATTTCTACCAATTTTGTTTTGAAAACGTTGAATAATTTCAATATTAGTTTTGGAAACACATCCCCATAACTGGACACCGAATGTCCAGACAGCTTTTAGTAATTGGTTATATATCAGAAGTTTGTTGTCAATTGACAGTATAGAATTTCTTCCCATCAGCCATGTTAGCTTTTTCTGTTTTAAGTTTAGCTCAGTGTGTGTTGAAATTTAAAACTCTTGTTTGAGGTTCCAACTGAACTGAATCTTTATTGTCTTTAATGTTTTAAAACTACTCTAGCTTAAAATATCTTACTCATTAATACATATATATACTAAGAGAACGTAACGTGTACATGTTTTCTACGTACCGTGTGAATACTCGTAGTCAGCAGTTTACCTGACTAGGCCAAACAGCAATTGCGTGGACAATTACTGTGGGAAATTTATGTAGACGTATAAAAGTCTAAAGGCGTATAAAGTTACGTCTCGCTTTTATTCACATAAAAACGTTGGTACGTATGTAAATATAACCGAACATTATATGTAAATAATAACCGAACATTATACACGCTACACCTCCCTTTTGCAAAAGAATGAATTTATATAAATTTATTCTAAATATTTATTAAAATTTTTTATTTCCATTTTTCGAGTTCACAAGCATTTTAGAAGCGCGTTGCTGTGCCGTTTGGAGTCTATACTTCATTTCTTTCTTATATGAGTCTATGTTATACAGTGGATCAACTGTATTCGTCATACTTGTATGTAGTGAAGGTGGTATTTTACCGTAGACTAATTCATAGGGACAGTAACCATGTACAGTAGATGGTGTCGTATTAAAGTAATACGTAAAGTATTTTAAGTCAGTCAGTTTTACTAAATGATAAGTAAAATGATAAACATATTCATTAAATGTTCTATGAGATATTTCAGTGGTACACAAGGTCTGATGGTAGTATGCTGTTGATGTGGCATACTCAATCTTCAACATTTTGCAAAGCTTTGGTTTGATTTTTGTACTCTGTTCAAATATCAGATATGATTTTCCGCATAGGGCCATAGATTATAATAAAGTTTTCGAATATTGACTTAGCCACGGTTTTGTCCGGTATTGGAATAGTAATTAAATATTTAGTTAAATCACATATGATAGTAACTGCGTATTCGCTACCACTATGTGACTTTATAAAAGGACCGATCGTGTCAATAACTTTTATATTGAATGCGCGCGCTGGAGTTTCACTTAATACCATCATTGTATACATCTTTTGACGTATTGCCGAATATAGTTGGACATTCCATGCCAGAAATATGTTGCACGTAATTTCGTGTGCATCCTCGTGTATCCAGCAATACCACCAAATATTGGGTCATCGTGAAACTTTTTCAGAAGGATTTTTTTCTGCTCGTCAGTATTTATTATTATCAGTTTTGGCGTTAACGCTATTATCAAATTTTTCAATGACTTGTTCGCAATATTTTTAAAATCAGTGATTCGAATCTTTTCAACCAATTCATCATTTAACGACAGTTGCAACTTTGTAATAGTCTTATTGTCGGTTATATTTTCCAACCTAGAAAAAATTGTTCTAAATCAATTTTTCCATTAACAATTAGATCATTTAATATTATTTTCCCATGCCTTATGTAACACCTTGATGATTTACATTTAAGGTCAAATTTTAGGCGAACATTTTTCTTTACTTCTTTAAAACTGATTGTTCATATACCTTTCTCAATTTGTTTTGTCAATTCATTATCCAATTCTGATGGGATCTTTCTAGATTTTGATCTAGTTGTTACTCTATAGATTCTTTTTATCCTCTATAGATTCTTTTTATCCTCTTCTAAAATCTATTCGTGACAGAGCATCTGCTCCACAATTATCGTTGTCTTTTATATATTCTATTTCAAAATCGTACTCTTCCAAGTCCAACCGCATTCTCGTCAACTTTGATGAGGGGTTTTTCATGGAGAAGAGATACGTTAGAGGCCTATGGTCGCTTTTTATCAAAAATTTCTTTCCATATACGTATGACCTAAAATATTTTATTGTCCAATGAACTGCAGCGAGTTCTTGTTCTATAACTGATTTATTACTTTCCCCTTTTGGAAGTGATCTTGATGCATATAGTTACGTTGGTAGCTGAGTATTAAAAAGAAACAACTGAATCTTTTCGTTGTACTTTTCAGACTAAATTTTATTTTATTTAATTAAACTTAAAATATTATTCTTAAAATGGAATTTGCTTTCAAAGCAAATTCACATTCCCAATTCAGTGATGATTTGATTTAAAAAGTCGCTAAATTTAAAAGTTGACAAATTGAAAAAATAGCCAAAAATTAAAAAAATCGCTAAAATTGCAAAAAAAAATCTTCAAAAATGAAGAAAAAAATGTTAAAATTTAAAAAACAAAAAAAAAAATCAATAAAAAATTGAAAAAATAATTTGCGGAAAATAAAATATATCCGCAACTGGAAAAAATTGCCAAAATTGAAAAAAATCGGTAAAAAAAAACCTAGAAAATAAAAAATCGCCAAAAACGAGAATTGCTAAAAGTGAAAAAATCGACAATATTTAAAAACCAGTAAATTAAAAAAAAAAAACGCCACAATGAAAAAATCGCCAATGTTAATAATATCACCTTAATTGAATAAAAAATTACCAAAATTTAATGAAATTGCCGAAATAGGCGATTTTTTAAGAACAAAATTTTACATATTGACAAAAACTTGTCCGTGTACATTTATCCCTGTTAGTGTTCGAAATACAGGCGATGTTTCAAATATATTCACTTTTTTCTCTGCGAGCTTAGTTTTAGAGAACAACGCGACCTAAGAATCTAGCCAATCAAGTATCGTTCCGTTCAAGAACCGTTGTAGGGGTAATGAGTTTTGAACACTGGTACAAACCTTTTTCCTCTAGCTCCATTAGTTTTCGTTGTGGGAACCGAATTTTCCGCGATTTATTTTTATTTTTTTCAGTTTCGGCGATTTCGGCAATTCTCAAATTGTAAATCGATTGAATTCCCAATGATTGAATTCCCACTGATTGAATTAAAAACGATTGAATTCCCAATGATTGAATTCAAAGACTGATAAAATCGAATGAACTAAATTTATTTAATTCCCTACTAGTGAATTTCAAAGAATAAATTCTCTGCGATTGATTAAGAATAAATTAATTCGGTTTAAAAAAATCAGATTTGATTTGTAAGGAATTCAATCAAAATAGAATTCAATATTTATTTCTAGCTCTATATATGTTACAACCACTTATATATTGATTGTTGAATATTTATTATATAGCATGTTAATAAAACTAATTCTAAAAATTGTTGGATTTATTTCAATTTTTTTTTGTTTTTTCGTGAAAAAATAATATAAAATAAATTAAAATAACCCGTAATAAATTAATTTAATAAAATAATAATACGAAAAGATATTCGTGTGCCGTAAATGTACTAATATTGTGTTGTACGGTAGTTGTTGAAGAGAACAGGATTTTTATTGTAGCGTTTTGTTTTGTATACATATGTTGTTACACACATTTCATTAGTGTTGCAACATTTTCGAGTCGACCGAATAAACGAATAATTTGTGATGAAAACTCGATTTTGTCTCGATAACTCGGAGTGAATTAGAAACATGGTCCATAATTTTGGAAAATTATTCGAATAATTTTGGAATTTTTAAAAATTTTTGCATTCTTTTGGAAAATAAATACTCGTTTCTTGTACCCACTTATATAACCCGAAGTGACACTTTACTAGTTTTTTTGTTAAAAACATATTGAAAACAATACCCGTAAAAGGTCTTTACCTACAATTTAAACTAATTTTCACTCGCTTTTCATATTTTTTGAAGATTTACCCCGTTGTTTATACCCATTTATTAATTTTCTGAACAATTTCACCCGTTTTTATACTTTTTTTTAAAGGCTTTACCCAATTCTAAATAGTTTTAAACAATATTTTTTGAAGATTTTTTTTAAAATTTTCAAATATTTTAAAGCTTTTTTAATCATATTAACCCGTTTTTGAAACTTCTTTGAAGATTTCATTAAAATTTTCAAACCTTCTAAGGATTTGCCCGATTTTTTTAAATAATATGTACACGTATTTTAATTTTATTTTTAAGATTTACCCAGTTTTTTTATAGTTTTTTACACAATCTTTTTTTTTTTTTTGAAGATTGTATCCGTTTTTTAATGATCTTTACCTGACAATTTACCTTTTTAGAAGATTTTATGAAATTATTCACCAGTTTTTAAACTTTGTTTTTTAAGGATTTTAAACCAGGAAACTGGACCTAATATAAAAGAATTGCAACGATCCATAAGCGATGTAATCTCGAACCTCGAATTGTTAAAATAACCCCTGAAATGTCCTTTCACTTTATTTTCGTATACATTTGTTCCATACAATTACCCGAACACACTTTAACTTTTTGGCAAGAGTCAGTGAAAAGTAACCCTGATACTCCAAAATGGGACGAAATTGATAACACCGATACTCCAAAACGAGACGAAATGGATAAATTTTTGTCATTCTGGTGTCAAACTCTTGAATCCGTTACCGATATAATGTGTTAGCAAGCGGTTTCCATTCAAAATCAGGCTGGAAACCCGATTCATTCCGCTAGTCCTAGTTACTCGAACAAATGATTTAATAAACCGACAAGGATAAATAGTTTTGTGACCAAAACTAAATCTGGTCAACCCGTAAGTCGTTGTGTTCTTTGCCATTAACATCACCCGTTACGACTATGTCCTAAATTTTTGGGACAAAGTGTTGATGAGCGTAGCTTAACAGTGAAAAGGTTTAAATTTAGCATGAACTGCCTTGCTACTTCTCACGAATTTGAAGCTTGCAAAAGCATTCATGTTTGCTTTCTGTGCAAACAAAAGCAACATTCGCTCCTTCATAGAGGAAACCGTCCCGTTTTGACAAATTCTGGTGCTTCAACAAGGCAGAATTTTCCGAATACTTCTGCCAGAATATCGGAAATCAGGTTATCCCCGTACAAACCAGTTCCCAAACCCCGATGGAATCGGATAACATACAGTCTACTTCCGCGGGAATAAGATCGCATTAGACTTATACCACTCAAGTAAATTCTAATGCGAATTTTACTGTTCTGTTGGGAACTGCTGTTTGTGAAATATATGACGATAATATTATGAGCTCCGCTAAAGCTTTACCTGACCTCTGCCCTCAGTCAACCTTTATTCCGAAACGGTGGCAGGAGAAACTCCGTATCCCTGTTTATTCCGTCCCAACAACTCTGCAAGGTCATCGAAAATGTGTTGGATTTCGATTGCTTCTCCGATCGACCCTATTTTCAATGTTCGTACATTGGCCTATGTGGTCGACAAAGTTACAGGTGCCATACCCTCGAGTTCGCTTGCGAATACTATTAATAATCGTTTCCCCGATATTAATTCAGCTGACAGCGATTATACCCGAATGGATCTTCTACTAGGTGTAGATATTTACCCTCGGATATTAAAACCCGATGTCAGATTGCGCACGAATGGCGATGTGATCGCCCAGAAAATAGTCTTCGATTTTATTGTGACCGGTAAAGTTTATAACCCCGGATCCCAAAGATCAGTTGCATCTTTTTTTACTCGAGTTCAGTTAGATGCCCTCCCCCCCACTCGTTTTTGTGAAACTGAAAAAGTTCCACCCGTTGCCAGGTTAACTGAAGCCGAAGATTTTGGTGCGAAAATTGATCGTATTACTTCTCAGAGTGATTGTGACAGTCGATGCTTGGTTTTACCCCCGATTGAACCCGAATTCCCTAAACTGTTGCCACTGGACAATGTTCGTAATTTTGATTCTCAATTTCTTAAGGAAAAGTCTAGACACCAAAAAACCCCCGTAGTGACATCACTGTGTGATAATTTTAGATCACCGAATTCTGAGCTGTCTAGTCACTATGTACCCCGTTATAAATTTAGTGAACCCGATAGCTTTTTTAACGCCTCAAACCTGTCATCGAATGACATGTTTTTGAATTTCATTTTTACCCCTCTCAGTAGATAGGAAATGGGCTATTTGTAACGAAAAAGCAGCGCAGTCGGCAGAGGCTGAAAAAGGCATGAGGATTTTGTAACAAGGGAAAAAAGGCATGGGGTATTTGTAACAATGAAAAAAGGCATGGGGTATTTGTAATGAAAAAGCAGCGCAGTCGGCAGAGGCTGAAAAAGGCATGAGGATTTTGTAACAAGGTGAAAAATCGATGGCGGTTTTGTAACAATGCGAAAAATGGATGAGAGATTTGGACATGCCCAGTAGGCCGGGTCGACAAAAAAAAGTTGTGCCGGTCACCCCCTAGAATTAAAGATAATTTGAAGAAGATTTGAAAAAATTTTTTTTTTTTTTTTTTGCCACGTGGCTCCATTTATAGTCCGATCGTAACGTGTGATATATCATTGTTTTTGGAATGACAACGGCTACATTTTCCACTTTGATCACTTTTGACTCCGACGTCAAATTCTAGAAGTGACTTCTGGAAACTCGATTTCTACCACCCTAATTCACGAGTTTTTCTAAACGATAAAAAAGTTTTTTAAATTCCATGAAATTTTGTCTTTTACAAAAAAAAAAAAAAAAAAATCGTTAACAATAAGCTTTGGTCTTTTTGTGGCGCTAGTGTGCATTTGTTTTTGCACTATGACAATGTTCTCTTTTTCGTAATGTCACTTGTTTCTCTATTTTCTAATATCTTTCTCCTCCACATAGTATCTTTTTAACCGTCATCACAAACCGATTCAGCTGGCAACACTTTTGTTAAACATATTATTAGGGCTCGGAACTTCATGTAAATACATGTCATGTTGTCGTTAGCTAGAGAACAATGTTAACCAAATATCTTTGCGAATCAACAAATTTGGAACAAAATGGCATCGATTTGTTAGTGCATATTTTTACATATTTTGCTATAAATGCATATTTTTGCATATCTTGCTATAAATGCATATTCTTATGCATATTTTGTATTTTTTGTTACATATTTTGCATTGCGAAATTTAGTGACGTTCATAGTAAAGGTTTATGCACCTTTTTGGTTTCTTGTAAAGAGTCAACCACAGTCCATAAACGGAAGCCGACACATGTTTAAGTACATACTTTGGATTCGAGAATTACCATTACAAAATATTATTCGCCCAACTATTGAACACAATAGTTATTACTTACATCCAGAGAATCTACTTCTAGCAATGATAACAGATCCGGATCCAACAGTTAGATTAGAGGCTTACGAGAAGATAAGAACTGCTCTGGGTGACCCACCCGCAAAGATTCGAGAGTTCAACGTTCCAAAACATCAAATAAATTTTGATTGCAACGTATACACGGATATAATAAATTGGGACAATCTTGAAATAACCGAGCCACCATGCCTTACTTTCTGTACGGATGAGCAATTGGTTCAATATCAATATTCGCCTCATGAAATCATTGAAATTCCAGGTATATATATTTCAAAATATATTTTACAATTTACGCATCCATAATTAAAATATATAATTTATTTATTAGAATTTCCATGTCATTCTCAAAATACCGAACGCTTTGTGCGAGTTGTTAGTGAATCCGCAAACAAGGTAACGGACGAAAAGCGAATGGGGTATATATTTGCTAAAATAAGAAGTCGAGAGCAGTATAAACAGCTGGAGTCTCGCCAAAATTTAAATTAATTTATTTAAGGAGAATACCACATTAAAAAAAAACCATTGTTTATACTTTTAAGAATAAAGTTTCTCTCAACAATATTTGATAGAAAAATGAGTAAAAAGAGAGCACTTTAAAAATGGTCACAAAAACAATAACCACAAAAAGACCAAAGCTTATTGTTAACGATTGTTGTAATAAAAACTCAAATTGATTTTTTTAAACCTTCGTAACTTTTTTGTTACTGAATAAATATATATACTGTAAAAGACAAAATTTCATGGAATTTAAAAAACTTTTTTATCGTTTAGAAAAACTCGTGAATTAGGGTGGTAGAAATCGAGTATCCAGAAGTCACTTCTAGAATTTGACGTCGGAGTCAAAAGTGAAAATGTAGCCGTTGTCATTCCAAAAACAATGATATATCACACGTTACGATCGGACTATAAATGGAGCCACAGGAAATAAAAAACCAAATGCGCGGGGTCAAGGGGCGTGGCAAAAAAAAAAAAAAATTTTTTTCAAATCTTCTTCAAATTATCTTTGATTCTAGGGGGTGACCGGCACAACTTTTTTTTTGTATGGGGTGCGACCCACTCTAATGCCCAGTGAAAAAAATAAATTTTCAAAAATATATCCCAGTGAAAAAAAAAGAAATTTTCAAAAAATTTGCGCAGTGAAAAAAAGAAAAATTTTCTGCCCCAGTGAAAAAAATAAATTTTCAAAAATATATCCCAGTGAAAAAAGAAAAATTTTCGAAAATGTAGCCCAGTAAAAAAAGAAAAATTTTCTGCCCCAGTGAAAAAAATAAATTTTCAAAAATATATCCCAGTGAAAAAAAGAGAAATTTTCAAAAAATTTGCGCAGTGAAAAAAATAAATTTAAAAAAATATATCCCAGTGAAAAAAAGAAATTTTCAAAAATGTAGCCCAGTGAAAAAAGTGGAATTTCTGACTCAGTGAAAAAAGATAAATTTTCATAAACATCTGGCCCAGTGAAAAAAAAGAAAAATTTTCGAAAATGTAGCCCAGTAAAAAAAGAATTTTCTGCCCCAGTGAAAAAAATAAATTTTCAAAAATATATTCCAGTGAAAAAAATAAGTTCAAAAAAATATATCCCAGTGAAAAAAAGAAAAATTTTCGAAAAGGTGGCCCAGTAAAAATTCTGTGAGTAGAAAATTCTGTGTGTGGAAAATTTACATAAAGATGTGAAAATATTTATAGCTTATTTTAAAATATGCGTGTGTGTGTGTGGAGAATATTTTATTACACAATTATGTTTTACCGACGGCTTTTCACAATTTTACATCTATGAAAAAAAGAGAAATTTTCAAAAATATACCCCCCAGTGAAAAAGAGGAATTTGCCAAGACAAAAAGGGATGATGGTTATGTGCATAGAAAATTCTTTGTGTTTACATTATGAAAATATTTTTGAGAAGAATTTGTACACAATATAATCAATTTTGTGTAATATTTAAAATATGTGGATGACAGCATTATGTCAAGTTTTTAGGCGACATTATAAAAATTTGTCTAATATTTAAATTGTGTTTACATTATGAGAATATTTTTGAGTGGACAGATCAAATCATGATCAAACACATGAATTACATACGCGATCGATAAATAAGATTGTTTTAAGTTATAATGATGATAAACGAATTATTATGGATGATCAAATACATACAATTTCTAGGGGGCATTTTAGGTATGATGAGTCTATAAAAAATGTTTTGGTAATGTGAATAATAAATGTGGGGATGAAGGATGTGATAAGTGTGGTGAAAATAATGTTTATGATTGTTTTAATTCTAACGCTCAAATAATTGACAATGATAGGGAAAATTTAATGATGATATTTGAAAATAATAATTTAAATGTTCATAATAATATTAGTGATATGTTTATGGAGATTGATAGTGATGATGATATATTTAGAAATATTGATTTGGAAGATGTAAATAAAACATTGTATTAATTTTTAATTGTATTATAATTTTTATTTTATTTAGATTTAAATTAATTTTTTTTAAATATTTCTTATGTAATAGATGATATTTTATAAAGATTTTAGAAAAAATTATGAAAATAACTGTGTTTCTCTTAAAGTGTTTGAGGAAAATTTAATTTTTCATGTTGACAAATACGACTATATGTTTTTGGCATATTGTCATTTATTTAAACAACTTTGCGTACTTGAGCAGTTAAAGTATTATATTCAATTAATCGATCGTGGATGAGAATACAATAGGCAACTACACCTGGAGCAAATCAATTTACCTAATGAATTTATTATTCTTCAAAATACTGCACATCCAGTATGGAATTAAAATGTAATCAAATGTTATTAAATAAAGCAAAAATTATATAATAAAATTAAAAAAAGAAAAATTATTTGTTTTTATTTATTTATTTATTATTTATTTCATTCAAAAGTTTTAGACATAAATGTCCACAATTATATAAATAAATAAATATTTTACTACTTCCAACGGTGGCTGCAAATTTCCAAAACTGTCGAAATATTCTGTTTTTTTGATTATTGATATGTAAAATGATTGCATAGAAAATAACCGTCATGTTTTAATTGCTTTATAATAATGATCTTTATTTATTTTAATTAACTTAAAGCTACCTAAATTATATTTGGTGGGTAACCAACGATTGAGTGGTTCCCACAGTTAGTATAATAAAGGTGTCAAATTAATCAACCAAAAAGTACGGCTTTTAGCCAATCACAATTAAGTGTCAATTACAGACAGTGATTGCTATTGTCCGACAATGTTGACTTATTAATTACACTACACCTCCTTTTTTGGGAAAAAGATTGATCAGTAGCTAATTGATCAATCTTTTTATATAACTTAAGTGTATAAAAAAAATAATTTTATTTTAATTAAGTTTGTTTTAATTTCTAAATTTTTATTAATTTTTTTTTTTTTTTTTTTTAAATTTTAATTTTTATTAAATTTAATTTAATTTTAAATTTTTATTAGTTTTACATTTTTAATTTTATTAAATTTAATTTAATTTTCAAATTTTTATTAGTTTTACATTTTAATTTTTATTAAATTTAATTTAATTTTTAAATTTTCATTAATTTTACATTTTAATTTTTATTTAATTTAATTTAATTTTCAAATTTTTATTAGTGTTACATTTTTAATTTTTATTAAATTTAATTTAATTTTTTAAATTTTCATTAATTTTACATTTTTAATTTTTATTTAATTTAATTTTCAAATTTTTATTAGTGTTACATTTTTAATTTTTATTAAATTTAATTTAATTTAATTTTTTAAATTTTCATTAATTTTACATTTTTAATTTTTATTTAATTAATTTAATTTTCAAATTTTTATTAGTGTTACATTTTCAATTTTTATTAAATTTAATTTAATTTTTTAAATTTTCATTAATTTTACATTTTTAATTTTTATTTAATTTAATTTAATTTTCAAATTCTTATTAAAATTTTAATTATCCAGTTTTTATCCTGTCCCGAGATCGAAATTGTCGAAGACGATTTTTGTGGACTTTCATAGTCCTTATATCGTCAAGTGCTAGCAAACAATTGCCGTGGTCATCCACCTCTTTGATCTCAAAGGGACCTTTAAAGAGTGGTTCTAATTTATGACCAGCACTGTCTTCCAAGAGAACTAGGTCTCCTATTTCAACGCTCATAGGCCTAGTCACCTGATCATATTGGCCTTTGTTGGTCAATTTTGCCCTATCAAGCATCACTGATGCTCTTCTCCAAGCCGTTTGGAGCCTATACTTCGCCTCCTTTTCATATGAATCGATGTTATAAAGTGGACTAATTTTGTCCGACTTTAAAGCGTCTATTGATGGTGGTATTTTACCAAAGACTAATTCATATGGACAGTAATTATGTACTGTGGAAGGTGTTGTATTAAAGCAGTACGTGAAGTAAGCTAAGCCATTCGTCCCAATCAGTTCTATCAGAGGACATGTACGAACGTACGTACTCATTGAATGTCCTGTGGGACCTTTCTATGGTACCCAATGTCTGATGATGATAGGCTGTTGAAGTGACGTAGTCGATATTCAACAATTGACATAATTCCTTTATGGTCTGATTTTATATTCGGTTCCCATATCAGAAATCATTTTCCGTATAGGACAATAAATCAAAACAAAACCTTCGAAAATCGCTTTGGCGACTGTTCGAGCAGATTTGTCAGGAATTGGTAACGTGACTAAATATTTGGTCAAGTCACATATTATAGTTATAGCGTATTCATTACCCTTGTTTGATCGCATGAAAGGACCAATCGTATCAATAATGATTGTGTCAAACGCGCGTGTTGGCGTTTCCGTTTCAACCATGAGTTCTCTCGTCTTAGGCATTGATTTGCTCTTTTGGCACTCTACACAAGATTTCAAATAACGAGTGATATCCCTTGTCATGTTCTTCCAGTGGTATTTCAATCTTATTTTCCTGAGCATTCGTGTAATGCCAGGGTGACCTCCAAATAATGGATTATTATGGTATAATCTCATAATTTCAAGTTTTTCGGAACCCACTTTCTTGAAGTGGTCTAATTTTACGTTGGCCAACAACGCATCATCCAATGACATGCGAAGAGTCGTGATTTTAAGATTACTGGCTACTTTTTCAAGCCTTGGAAATAGATGATCTAAATCAACAGTTCCATTAGTAATAAAATCTCGTGACTCAAATTGGAAAAGCCTGGTTTTCCCTTTTTGGATAACCAGCTTGTCTTTAGCAAAATGCAATCTTGCATTTTTATTGTACTCTTGGGCATTTATTGCCTCATATATCCGGATATTCACCGATTCCGTGTTTGGTTTTCCGTTGGTCACTTTGTCTAAATCTTTGGCAGCCTGAAGTCTCGTAGTTACCTTCAGTATTCCATAATTTTCTGCCTTTTTAATGTCCTCGAATTCTAATCGAGACAATGCATCAGCTGCATGATTTTCATTCCCCCTGATATATTCCACTGTAAAATCATACTCCTCCAGATCCAATCTCATCCTCGTAAGTTTTGATGATGGATTTTTCATGGAAAATAAGTATGTTAAGGGACGGTGATCACTTCGGATCAAAAATTTTCGGCCATAAATATATGGTCTGAAATATTTAATTGCCCAATGGATAGCCGCTAATTCCTGCTCAATCGTAGACTTATTGCTTTCGCCCTTTGTAAAGGATCGTGAAGCATAAGCCACAGGTAGCTGCTTATCAAAGTATTTCTGACTCAGAATTGCACCACAAGCAAATTTGCTTGCATCTGTTGTTATGCAAAATTCTTTTTCGAAGTCAGGATACTGCAAAATAGTTGGATTCAATAATTGGTTTTTGAGATAATTGAATGATTTTTCACATTCACTGTTCCAATCGAATGGTACATTTTTCCTACATAACCTTGTTATGTGCCTTGAATACTCGGCAAAATTAGGAATAAATCTCCGATAATAGTTGCAGAAGGCTACGAAGCGTTTAGCTTCATCACCGTTCTTTGGTGTTGGGTAATTTAAAATTACAGAAAATTTTCCATCGTCAGGCAATATACCTTTGTCTGTACACTTGTGTCCCAAAAATGTGACTTCGTTACAGAAAAAAGTACATTTGTCTGGATGCAATTTGAAGTTATATTTTCGACAAGTTTCGAAAACATTTCTTAAATTTTTCAACATATGTTGTTCGGAGCAACCAATTACTACTAAATCATCCATATAAAGAAACGCTTGGTCGGAGGATAATCCCGAAAAAGCTAGCGACATCATTCGCTGAAATGAGTTCGGAGCAATTTTTATACCGTAGGGTAATCGTTTAAAACGATATGATCCCTTATCCGTCGAGAAAGATGTTACGTCCCTAGAGAATTCCTCTAATTCAATTTGGTGGAAACCTGACATTAAGTCAAGGCAAGAAAAGAATTTGGCTCTGCCCAATTGGTCTAGAATATCATCTATTCTAGGGAGTGGAAATTTATCTGCTACGAGTTTTTTATTAATTCCTCTGTAGTCAACTACCAATCTCCATCTTTTCCGATCCGTACCGGGTAAAGATTTCTTCGGTACTAATAAAATTGGACTGTTGTATTCCGAAATGGAGGGTTGTACAATGTCATCTCTTATAAGCTTATCAACTTGAATGTTCACTTCTGCTTTGTGAGAGTGTGGTATTCTGTACGATTTCATATACACTGGGTCATCATCCTTTAATCTGAGCTTTTGTCTGTAGAAATTGTTGGTTGTCATCTTTTCAGATTCCAGTCCAAAAATATCAACATACTCAGAACATAAGTTCCTAAGTTTGTCTTTTGCAAACTCCGGGAAATTTTTGGATAATCTATTCAATTTCTCCTGGTCTCCGCGAGGATTTTCGGTCGGGTAGACAATTTTATAGTCGTTAAGACTTTCGGTTTGAATTTTAATATTCAAAATAACTACATCCCTATTGGTTGTGTTAACAATTTTGACCAGTGGTCTTGATTTTGAGACTATGGTGTTCGCTATGAATATTCCATTCTGAATTATTTGACTCGGAATTAGCACATTTTCCTCATCAGTTTGAATGTTAACGTGACGAATTACCTCAGATCTTGCAGGCAATGAGATCGAGTTAACTTGTGGCGCACAGCGCATTGCTATTGCAATGTGTTGTGGAAGATTACCAGATCTCAGGACTAACCAATCTTGGTCATCCTGGTAATCCAGAAGACATTTATATTCACGCAGAAAATCCATACCAATGATTCCATCAGAAGGAATCTGGAAATCATCCTCGACCACATGAAATGTATGCGGTATTAGGAGTTCCTCAAATTTCAAATCAGCATGAATTTTACCAAGGGTAGTTGTTAATCCTTGGCCAACACCACTTAATCGCGTCGTTGTAGTCTCATCTATTTGTCCGTTTAGGATTTGTCCGACCTTTATTATAGAAATATCCGCTCCCCGTGTCAACTAATAGTGTTGATTTTCGATTATTCAAAGATGTTCTACAGGGAAGATAGCTATAGAGATTCAAATTTATATTGTATATTGTGTGGTTTAATTCAGGGGTACCAGTTCGTTTCCCGAAATGTTTTCGGTAACGTGTCGCACATTGTGTCGGGATCCGTTGTTATTTGAACGGTTCCGCCCACGGTTGTTATTGTAATTATTATTATTGTTATTACTGTTGTTGCCATTGTAATTATTATTACGGCCATTTCCGCGATTATTGCCATTTCTATAGCCGGATCTATTGTTATTTGACCGATTTTGGCGATTATTGCCATTACGGTTTTGAGATTTATTCTTCGTAAATAGAACGGAGTTTTGCTGCCCGTAAGCTTCCGTGCAGCTATTGACGAATTTTGCCGTCACTCTTCGTTCATATTTGAAAGGTTCCTGATTCCATGACCAGTTTAACCCTTTCATTTGTCTCATTCTTTGTAATCGCTTTAACTGCCGCTTGGGTCGAGTACCTCTGGGCCAGTTGTTGTGGGAGGCCATCTGTAATATAGGCACTCTCCAATGATTTGGTTAGGGAGTCTATTTCTGCCACGTAGGTATTGGCGTTTTTGCCACCTTGACGGACATTCATCAATTTGGCCGATATGACTTCGACCGACTCACCTTTGACAGTTCCCTTTAATGTAGTTATAACCGCATTAATTGTGGTTTCATTCGAAACTAAATTTCTGGCTGAGCCCTTTAGTTTCGTTTTAATTAAATTTACCGCCACGGCCTCATGGGTATCCTTTACGGAATCCAAGAGTGTCAGTGCGTCGAGGAAACCCCGTAAGTTTCC
This sequence comes from Delia radicum, assembly GCA_021234595.1. NCBI lineage: Eukaryota > Metazoa > Arthropoda > Insecta > Diptera > Anthomyiidae > Delia > Delia radicum. The sequence goes on from CM037851.1 coordinate 116,723,581, forward strand.
GGTTTACCATCGAAATCTGGTAAAAGTTTCGATGCCAACCGAGAAATTCCGTTATCGTTTGCGGCATGGTGGCTTCCGTAATGTCCACCGTATTATTGACAGTGCCGGGCAACGGGGAAGTCTCTATATTGACTTCCTGTTCATAACCTGTAGATTCAATCCCGGACCAGTCTGAGTGTCCGTAAGAACCACCGTTCCGTGGGAAGTTGGAGGTAATTTTGTCTCGGTCTTGGTGTCCCAATACGTTACCCCTATCGTGCAGTGACAGTGGTAATTCTATGCTCAGGTTCCTTCGCGCTAATAACTTAGAAAGTTTATCGCGGACGTCGGTGAAAAAACCTCTGCCGATAGCCGGTGAGTAGTGGTAAGACGAGGGTAGTGTTCGTCAAGTAATGCCCTAATCTCTTCGAATCGGGTGAACAAATTATCAAGATGCTCTTCCACTGTTTTCCTCCCCCGTGGGTCTATCAGTATTCAAGCACTTGTATGAACGATCGAAGTGTTCTTTTATAAGCCTTGCCTTTGTAACTATTTGTTGCCAGTCCATATGGTTGGCATATCAAAACTCGGCAAATTATGGCCAACACTCATTAAGGCTATCATACTGTCGTTGCCAGTAATGTCAATTTAAAAAAAAATTTTTCACAATAATATATTCCACTGTGGCAGCAAATTACTGCTGAATAATCCGTATATAATAAGGACATTCCCAAAGTAAAATTCACTAGACAAAATCTAATTTTCCAAAACTCCCTTCTAGTTAGTAAGAAGTTCAAAAAGAACATGGGGGAATTTTCCCAAAAAAATATTCTTAGATTCACGTATTAAAAAAAATTCCGTTAGTATCCCCCGAAAAAAAAAAAATCTAGATTTTATCGATGCCGTTTCCCAAGGACGCGGCCCTTGCATAATTCTTCCTCAACGACCTCTTGTGTAACTGGTACAAACGTCGTCAGGAATTGTAATGCCAATATGGATATTATGATTATCAAGTAAATAACTGGAAGGTGTACTTCCACAGTTATTTCGTTTATGACATTCGCGATTCCCCATTTTCAATTCCGTTCAAATAATCTTGTTAGTATTCAGAAATTTTCAAAAAAAATTCAGTTATGTCATTGCGTTCCCTATCCGTTCCCTTCTGGTAAACGGATTTGAGCACAATGGCATAAATCAGTCACTCGGTCTTTTGGTGACTGGATAATTTATACTACACTGAGGGAGTGTCACGTATGAATCACCCCAGTTAGTAGAAATAAAAAAAAATTTGTTGTTATTAATAGGTTTAAAACTTAAATATTTTCATTATTTTTTTTTTTGTTTATTTAGCTATTTTAAATTAAGTTTTCAATTTTTATAAATTTTATATAATTTTAATTAAAAAAATTCTAATAATACAAAAAATTTTGTGTATTCTTACTGTTTTTCTTTTTAATTGCATTTGGTTGTCTGTTGTTGTTGAGGATTTACTCCAGTTGGTAAATTATTTTGTTGATTTCATTGCTGACGTTGTTGACTGTTGTTGCTGTTGTTGTCCGATGGTGTTTATGCCACACCATCCTTGGAGCAACCAGGCTTGTTGCCCCGGCAATGTTTTGGATACATTGCTTCTTCCTTCTTAAAATATTTTTGTTTGAATTGATGCACAAAACGTTTATTTATTTCATTATATTTTGCACTTAAATTGTTTCTTTGTTTCTTTGTTTTAAAGTTTTAGTCTTTATAACTTTCACAGTTTTTTTTTTTTATTGTTCTTTTGTACTCCGAAATCAATAAAAAATATGTACAATGTAAAATTTTCTTTTTAGTTTTTCTTTTATATTTTTGCACTTTTAAACGGGTGTTTATTAAAACACATGAACACTTATTTATTGAATATATTTTGCTAATATGATAATAGTTTTTTTTTTTAGATTTAACGCGAATCAAATTTGTTAAAAACTTTCCCTTCCGATGGCAGGATAGCCATGATATGTAAAATGATTGCATAGAAAATAACCGTCGTGTTTTAATTGAATTATAATAATGATCTTTATTTATTTTAATTAACTTAAAGCTACCTAAATTATATTTGGTGGGTAACCAACGATTGAGTGGTTCCCACAGTTAGTATAATGAAGGTGTCAAATTAATCAACCAAAAAAGTACGGCTTTTAGCCAATCACAATTAAGTGTCAATTACAGACAGTGATTGCTATTGTCCGACAATGTGACTTATTAATTACACTACATTATTTTTATAGTGTGCTACCAATGGGTTCCAGGCAGTGTTACCATATTGCCAGTTTTAACGGTTTTTTTTTTTCCAGATTTTTAGGATGCGTAACAGTTTTCCAGTTTTTCATGAAAAAAACAGTTTTTGTTTAATTTCAGCCTTTTTTTTCCAGTTTTTAACAGTTTACCTGCTTGATTTACTTCTTTTACTTTCTTTTACTTGAATTTATAAATTTAATACAAAAGTTGCACAAAATGTTGCAATAAAAAATAATACTTACGCATTGAATGCAACTGTGTAGTAAGTTTTAATTCCCTTTTTAGCATTTGTTTGTGTTAAAATTTTGTGGAATCAAACGAAATGAAAATCAAATTTAATAAAAAAATGTATAACTGAAATTTTTATGTAATTAAGTAAGATCTCAAATGTGATGAATTATTTTGTTTTTTTATGGTTTTGTAGCTATTTTTGCTATATGTTAAGCAATTAATATAAATATAAATATGTTTTTTTATATTATATTTTTTTTTACTTGAAACAAGTACACAGAAAAAAAAACATATTATTCCTATTTTTATTAAAATGTAGTTTTATAACAGAGCACAACTTGTGATCTGTAATAACAGAAATTTATAATTTATAAATTTTAAATTTAAATATGTTATGTGTTTAATGTTTTTTATGTTTAAATAAAATGCAATTGAATTCAAAATGCACATATTAACTGTTTTTTCTACGGTTTTTTATTTAAAAAAAAAAACAGTTTTTTTTTTAAAAACAGTTTTTTCTTACAGTTTTTTGAAAAAAATACATGGGCAACACTGGTTTCCAGATCATTGAAGAATCCAAATTAACAATTCCACATTCTTTCGTCTGGGGCGTTGGGGGAGTGAATCTCTCATAAAAACACCTCTAAAATATGGAATATGTGTTTGCAAAATATCCTTAAATCGACATCAGTGAGTGGTCTTTGGGGGGTAGCATCTTTAGTAGTTTTTGATGATCTATTAAATACAGGACCATATTCGTTCTTATATGGCTTAAGATATAGTCCTCTTCCTATCGCAATAGCCTCCATTGTTTTATTATGTTTAATAGCCTCCTCTAGTTGTTGCTTAGCATTTTTGCAGTGTTAATTGCTTTAGCAATAGCTGCGCCACCAGAAGACGGACTACCTAAGGCTCCGAGTGCAGTAAGAATTGGTACTAAAGGCAAGAAACCTCCAATTTTGGGAAGTAAACCTTGGTTCATAACGGATATCAAACAATTAATTCATCTAAGGGATATTGCCTACGCTAGGTGGAAGCGTTTTAAATAACACTCGAGCTTAATAATGAGTACAGTACTGCCAGAAAATTGTGTTTGCCAGAAGATCAAATTAGCAAAATCAGAATATTATTCCAATCAATTTGGTACTGCTTTGGAGTCAAAAAAAACCTGGAAAACTCTTCGGGACATTGGCATTGGGAAAAAAGTTATAACGAAAACTACTCGACTGATGTCAACGAATTAAATTCTGCCTTTACAAATCTACCATTTTACCAAGCCGACAGTGATGTTTATAACTTTAATAACAATATGGAACAATTTTTCTGAAGATGCACGTTTTTTTGTAAGCTTAAACAACACACGAGGGCTATATTTTTGCGAAGGTTCAAAAAAAAAAATATTTAAAATAACGGTACTTAGACGCTCATAAACACAATGTTGCATATACGCAACATCGGGCATGAGAGGAGTTAATGTGTGAAAATACAATCAGTTTTTCGTTTAGATCACAGCTGTATAACTGCTCTTGTCGAAGTAAGCGAAAATTTTAGACGTGAATTAGATTAGATTAGACAAATTAAACGTCCTAGTACTCCTTGACCACTCTAAGGGCTTTCGACAGCGACAGTCAACCATGAAACTCTTTGTAAGAAACTCAGACGGCATTTTAAATTATCATCAAGCTCAACTAAACTTATGTAACCTTACCTTGTAAACCGTACACAATTATTATGTGTAAATAATTTATCATCTGAACCAGTAGCTCTTACTCAGGGTTCTATCTTGGGACGCGCTACTTTTCCCACTATATGCAAACGATCTCCCTCAATAACTATCGTACAGCAAAGTACATATGTATGCAGACGACGTAGCAGCTATACCTAAGTAGCCCCGTAGAATCAATTAAGGAGAACATCGATAAACTGATTATGATTCTGGATAAAATTCATCCTTGGGGCCATCGCAAATGGTCTTTGTTAAAACCCGAATAAGTCTAAATGTTTCGTTATACAAAAGAGGTCCATGCAAACCCGAAAATTGATGAAGAAATCCTTATTACAACCAGAAAATTTCAATTGTCGCAGCGGCTAAAAGCTTAGGCATCGTATTCAATAGCACATTATCATGGACTAACCATATTAACTCGTTAGTTGGTCAAACATATGCCAAGCTTAGAACACTATGGTCTACTACCAATCATTTATTTATTTTTTTATTATATTATTTGTTTTTTTCAGTACAACAAGATTGAATCTTATAATTATAGTACATATAAAATATCCCAATTGATTCACAATGATTAATATAATATAAAAAATAAAAACAAGATTATAGAACATTTAAAAAATTTAAAAAATGAAATATAAAATATATAACAAAATATAATATAACTAAAACCAAAATAGAGAAACAGATAAAAGTATTGAAACCAAAATTAGTAAAAATTAGTAAAGAAGAAAAACATTGAAAAATTAAAGTTATTCAAAAAAAATTAAAAGTAAATTTTTGAAGTGCGTTGCGTTGCTGGCTTGTTGTATGTTTTGTGGTAATAAATTCCAAAGACGAGCAGAATGTACATGAAATTGATATTCCAGAACAAGAGAGTGATGTCTAGGAAGTATTAACTTGTTTCCCCTATTGGATCTTGCAAATCGAATTTGATCAAAGATATATTTTGGCTTTTTGTGTGTATATAAATTTTATGAAGAAACAATAGAACTCTTATTTTTAGAAAATTATCCAAAGAAACACCGTATATGTTCCTGGAAACTCCATTAATGTCCGTAATTCAAGCAATAGATTACCTACCGGTGCTTAGATATCTACCCGTATACACGAACAAAATCGGGTAGGTATCTAAGCACCGGTAGGTAAATATTGCTGAAATTACGGGCATAAATGTAAGATTGCTTTCTAGCTAAGACCTACGTTATTCCTGGTCTTTTATACGGCTGCGAACTCTTCCCAAATGACGCCACAAGGCAAACTTCGACTTAATATTGTATTTAATAATATTGTACGATATGTGTACAATCTAAGGAGATTTAGCAGTGTATCATCATTTCCAGGGAACATATACGGTGTTTCTTTGGATAATTTTCTAAAAATAAGAGTGGTTTCTTCATAAAATTATATACACACAAAAAAGTTAATACTTCCTAGACTTCACTCTCTTGTTTCTGAATATCAATTTCATGTAAACTCTGCTCTTCTTTAGAATTTATTACCACAAAACATACAACAAGCCAGCAACGTAACGCACTTCAAAAAACTACTTTATAATTTTTTGAATAACTTAATTTTTCAATGTTTTTCGTTAATAATTTGAGACGACCAAAATTTTTGGAAATTGTTTTTGGGGCTCATCCTATATATAGTATATAATTTTTATTTATCGTAGTTATGATAAAACAAAAAAAAAAGAAAAAAAAACAAAACAAAACAAAAAAAAAAAAAAATTAAAGAATAAAAAAAATTAACAAAGTTTTTTTTTTAATATTTTTTAAAATTTTGAATTCAATGTTCCTTTTATTTTATTTTTATTTCTTATTTATATTTTGGCTATAGAATCTCTAAACCCACAAAGAAAAATAATGATATGAAATGAAATTTGAAATATATTTTGAATTAATACTTTCCACAAAATTTATCAACCATACACTCTAATTTCTTTCAATGTAGTGTCCGTGTGTGTAGTTGCCAAGACCTCCCATCGGACGCGTCCCCAGGTGGTGGATAGGGGGGGCTTGTTTGGGGTAGCGAGCTTCATTTTGTTGTCCTAAAACGGATAAAACTTGTTATCCTAAATTGGGCCCCAGGGGGTTAAGTACCACCCGCGGACCAAAACATGATAGGGGTCGCTCCCGAAAATAGGCGGTTTATGCCATTAGTCAGAAGATGGAAAAAAACGTAGGTGCAGGCCTAAATAACCAGCACCGGCTGCTGGTGAGGGGTGTGCAATCGGGCCCCCAGGCGTCCGTCATCAAAAGACTTGGCAGACCCGCTGTGAGAGGGTGGGTAACTTGGCCTCCATTGACGGTTTTGTAAACAAGCGACACAAAATGCTATATGCAAAGATTATAAGGACGCCGGTTTCAGTATGAATCGAACTCCTCAAAGACAGACGAAGTCAGCAAGATGGTAGAGGTAGTAAGTGCTGGTATAGCCAAACTCACCACAAGGAAGGTGAGACTATCCGGGGCTCAACGGCGTAAACTCGCCAAATTAAACGGATGAAGAAACCTCCGTGGACAAGAGAATTCGATCCCCCGAGTACCAGAACATTGTTATCGCAAGAAGAAGAAAAAGTTGTTCCCGTCCACCAGTAACATCGGCAACCAAAAAGTCCATCTCTGGCAAGGAGGCTCCATTACGTATACTCAACTGACGCGAATGAACCAAACCGTTGGCGGCTACGGAACCGACGCGCCGAAGACGATCCTTCACGGAACGACAGGGTTCCCAGCCAGTCTTCAATGAAGAGAAAGTCAGAAGCGAAATCGGCTAAGGGAACATCACATCTCTTATGCGAAGATAGCTAAAGAGGTCAGGTCATGGACGAACTAGCTACTCTGTGATTGACCAAAATAACCCTTCGGGTAAAATCCCCACAGCCCAGAGACAATGTCTCGAAGAGGCCATAAATGAAAGGATTATGCAGTATGTCTTAGAGGCGGACGACGATGCAGCTGCAATCCAATTAATAGCTACAAACTTTTCGACGGATGTCCTTATGCTACAGCTGGCCTCGAAAACTTGCATAGGTATCCTGAGAAAGTTGGGGTGGAAGACATTCCTGCCCCTTGGGAGAGGCGCTAAGCTGCGCTCGGTTAATAAGGTGGATATGCCATCACTGACCAAGACGTCGGTTTTATAAAAGGTTGTGGGTGGCAAATATGCTACGGAACAGATCCTAAAGGTCCTCGGCAGACAAAACAAGGGTCCAGTCGTGGAAAAATGTGAGATTTTTCACAAGGGAGGAAACCCCAACGGGTACTCTAATAGTGTGGGAATCGACCAGGACTCCATGGCTCATCTAAAGAAGTCGAAGGGCAAAGCGTTCTTCGTATCTATAGGCCGTCTACTTTAAAGTAGGCAAGAATACAATTGGCTGGGATAAGTCGGACGCTAAGCATGCAGACTGTAGTGATGAAGCGACCGCTACAAGGAGGATAAGTGGCGTAAAAGATGCCACAAATGAAGAGGGAGAGTCAGTGATGACTACTCCCAAGAGGAAAAAACTGCTGGCCGACCCATGACCCAGATCCTGCAGGTCAACCTCCATCGGAGTAAAACGGCTACTCTCGCTCTGATAGGAAAAATTACGCAGAGGTAAGATTCATATCGTATTAATACAGGAACCTTGGATCTATGTAGGAGGGGCATCTTATGCACTCGAACTGGCGTACAACGGGCTAGGGCCCAGGGGCCTAAATGTCAATCCGAACAAACCGAAATATGCCTTTTTACTAGGGAAGAGGAAGATCATTGATTTTGATGAACCTATCTTCCTGGGGAAAAAACGGTTCACATCTCCAATAGGGTCAAGTATCTGGGAGTTGTTCTTGATAGGAAACTATCCTGGAGGGACCATACTGAGGAAAGGGTGAAGAGGGCCCACATTTCGTGGCTGTCTGTAGAAATGCAATAGGATCTAAATGGGTTCTGAATCCCAGGATGACACACTGGCTATACATAAGCGTTGTCAGACCTATACTGATGTACGCATCTGTAGTATGGTGGACATCGATGAGATTTGGCTCGTATGTGGGACTGTTGCAGAGATACAAGCCCTATGCTGTTTGGGCATTAGTGGCGCAATGAGAAACACATCTACTAGGGCTGGTCGAGACTATTCTGGGCAATTCGCCCAATTGAGGTACAGGTGAAGTACGAGGCCGAATTGACTATGATGCGGCTGAGGGGCTACCGGGGGAATGGGACAATAATGGCCATATTACCGGGGCACCGTACTATTTTGGACCAATTGCCAGGGTATTGCGTCCCAGAATGGGACTGCGACAGGATTTCAGAGAGACTGTCACGACGCTCTGTGACACGTTTAATCCCCGACAGGCAACCATGGTTAAATGGGACCTTCTTGAGGAACCAAACCGGGATCCACTTTTACACGATGGATCAAAACTGGATGGGAAAACGGGGTCTGGGCTTCTGTAACGCTGACTCAATGTACGCAAATGCTTCCGTCTCCTGACCATAACACCGTACTACAGCGGAGTCACCCGGCGATTAAGGAGTGCATTAAGCAGGTGAATATCATGGGCTTGACCGGTGGTATTGTGATTTTCCACGGATCGCCAAGCGGCTATCCGGGCTTATCTACGGACTCTGTGGGATCAATGACGATACTCAGGTGTAAAGGGGAAATTAACGATTTCTCTTCACGGGGACGCATTGAGATTATATGGTTCGGAACACTGTGGTATAGCGGGGAACGAAGTGGCTAAATGATTTGGGCTAGGGAGGGTCTTCCCTGGAATTAGTCACTTTGGGAGAACGCTAAACCTTTTCGAGCTCTCAAGGCGGAGCTGGTGGACTGGGGCTGACACCATAGCATAGGACCATCTGGAAAATGCGGGTGTTGGCAGGACATACAAATATTCTATGGGGCAACCCGGACAAGACGAGGAAATTCTGAATCTAAAGTAGGAAGGAACTGAGTCTTTTGATGGAAATCCTCTCGGGACACTTGACACTTAGGGCCCATCTCCACCGTATTGGAAGGCGGACTCGGAAGTGTGCAGGGCGTGTGGGGAGGACGAGGAGACCTTGGAACACTATCTCTGTGAATGCCCGGCATTGGCCGGGATCCGGGGTCGAAATACTATCTTGCCGTGACCCCAATATCCACATTGGAAATCTTAGGGGCATAGGATGGAAGAAGTTGGTAGTTTCGTCAGTGCGACGGAGTTCCTGGGATAGTAAGGTGACATAGGACATAGAACCGATTGTTTAGAGCGCACAACAAGCCGACATTCTGGCTTAAGTGTAAGTCCTCAGGGACTTGAGTCGGTTTAGGGAAGTATTTCCCTTTTCCGAATCCTCTTTTCGACCTTACCTAACCTAATACCATTAGTTTAACTACTAAACAAAAGCAAAACTTTTTAAATGGTAACTTACTAAATTTTACTACTCTGAAATACTTGCAACTGTGTAATGTTTATGTGTTAGTGTGTCTGTGTGTGATCGATCAACAGTATAAAAGGCCGGCTGTTGTTTGATATTGAGTGAGTTAGCCAGTGGACGGCCAAGAGGTAAGACCTATTTAATTGATTGAAATATTCTTTCTTCACTTAAATATATCTTCTCAGGGTGACGCAAAGTGGTTACGAAGTTTGAAATATTCTTTCTGCTTCTCTAACTACATTTCGGGAGTTTGAAATATTCTTTCTGCTCCGATAAAAATACTCTCCCGGTAGTTCTTTGAAAGGGTTTTTAATAGTCAGTGGTATTCTAAGGTTAAAGCTTACCAACCATAGTATAAATGATATTATCTGTATGTCAAACATATACTTACAGTCTCTGTAGTTTTTCCAACCGCACACCATCTAACCACCATGTTATGACAGCAGGTGGACGTGAACCAGCGCTTTGACATAAAAGATCATAACGGCGTCCTGCAGAGAGCGGTTGATGAGCTCCTAATAATCTTATATCTAAAGGTGAAACTAAAAGAAAAAAAAAAATATGATATACTTAGTACATATAGTTTCTCATAATAACTCAAATGTTTTATAAATACGATTTCTGTGTCTTTTTTACGGGAATTTCGTAGTGAATTTCCCTTGACATTTTTTATTCTATTATAGAACTTTTAGTTAATATTAATATATTATTAAAGTTTTGCTAAAAAACAACACGTTAGTTTTTGGGTCCCGGTGAAATTTGCAGCCCCACATATTCGCGGAATATTTTAACACTCAAAACGCCCGTTTTAGTGGCCGTTTTTTGGTGTATTTTAAACAATGACTTAAAACCCATAAACAGTTCCACAAAAGAATAAGATCCTCATAAACATTTATTATGGAATTAAGCTCAGAAGAGCCTTTAAACTGATTTTAGCGTTTTATAAAATACAGTGTTGGTCAAAAAAAATTAAAACTTTAAAAGTTGACTGTACCCACACAGTTCCAGACTCTTAGGGGGTTTTAATATATTACCGAAATATATTTAAAAGAAAACTAAATTTTTTCTTTTAATATTTTTTTAGTGTATGTGTTGTATATTTCCAATTCAAGTCTCAGATTTCTGCCTTATGGGCTTTGTATAGGGCATTAAACTTTTTAAACTATATATTCAAATGTGGATCTTAAGCGCCAGTGAAACTGGAAATTCCAAATAACTTATCTCTGAATTAAACATTATTAAAACTTAATTTTCTAGAAAACACAAGCCGTCAAGGGCTCCTCCGCTTTTGTTCATCCCGTAGGAATATCCAATAATCCCGTCTAAGCGGATAAAAAAAATAATAATAAAATTTGTTTAAATAGTTTACATTATAGTGGCACCAAAAAAAAAGATTTTGAAACACATAAAAAATTTAGTTTTGGCCAGTAATTCCTTATAAAATCCAAATAGTGCAATGTAACGATTTTTAGTTGATTAAAGCATCAGTTAACATCCACCATCAATATTTGTAACCCAGCAAAAATAATGCTTACCCAGAAGCAGTTCTGGAAGGCATTAGTTAATTACCGAGCGCTTTCAAAGAAAATGCACAACGCATGATTTTGTTCACGATGACCCATTTGGTATGTTAAGCATGTTAAAAGCTTTTTTCATGTGCTCTAAGAAGAAATAAATTAATGATTACGTAGCAAATAAAAACCGTGTTCTTTTGTATATTGACAAAATTAATGCTTCATTGTTTGCATTATTTACGGCTTCACAGGAAGGCAATTAGGAGATTACCTTCCGTAATTGCTTTATTGTATGCAAGACGGCTAAGCGCTACTTTGGAAGCATGCACATATAGTAACTGCTTATCAAATCGATTATTGAAGATTCGTGTTAAAAACCGACTTATTTTTAAGATCCCACATTTTTAAACCCTGTTTTCTAAGGTTGTTACAATAAAGACACAGAAAAAAGACTGTCTATTAATACAATCACCATTCCGACATTTTAATTAAAAATGCAAGGACTTTTAAAATACGGAATTAGTTCTACAATTTGTTGTTTTTTTTAATTGCAACAACATAGTTTTGATTGATTCATAAAACAAAGAGTTGTTATTGTACTTTAATATAAAAATAAAATTACAGATATTCCCACCAAATGTGTTGTCTTTTTTAACGTTATATTGTGTTACGAAAAAGCGACCCTAATTTATTTTTATTTTTACTGTATGTAAAGGATGTTTTTTAATGAGGTATAGAACTTTGAAATTTAATAAGATAAAGATGAACTTTTTAAATTGACATGAAATTTACTTTATTCGAAAGATAATCTTCTGGCATTATAGTTTAAATATTTTTTTTGGCATATGACCTCGGACATAGTCTAATCTGTAGGTCCAATTTTCGATGACTTTTTTCAACATTTTTGGCCGTATATTGGCAATAACGCGGCGAATGTTGTCCTCCAAGTGCTCAATCGTTTAGAGCTTACCGGCGTAGATTATCGACTCACATATCCCCCAAGAAGTAGTTCACCAGCATTAAATCGCACGAACGATCTGTGTGACATGTTGATCCGTCTTGTTGAAACCACAGCTCCTGGCTGACTGCTCTATAGCGGTCACCATTGACTGTAACGTTCTGACCAGCATCGTTTTAAAGAAGTGCGGACCAATGATGCCACCAGCCCATAAGCACACCAAACAGTCAGTTTTCTCTCGTTGTAACGGTGTCTTAACATACACTTGAGGATTATCATCATTTCGAATACGTCAGTTTTGTTTATTGACGTATTCATTTAACCAAAAGTGAGTTTCATCGCTAAAACAAAATTCGCTTATGAAAATCGGGATCTTGTTTTGGGCCCATTCACAGAATCTAAGCCTTGCTGGGTAATCGAGTGGCTTCAATTGTTGCAACGATTTGAATTTTGTAAGCACGCAAACCAAGATCTTTCCGCAAAATCTTCCATAAAGTGGATGGACACATACCCAATTCCTGTGCACGATGGCGGATAGGCTGATTGGGGTCTTCCTCTATGCTACGCCCTACAGCAGCAATGACTTCTCCTGTACGCACTGTACGACGTCTATGTGGATGCATATTATCATTCAGAGTAAACGTGGTGAGAAAACGTTAAATAGTTAATCGAATTAATTGTTCTGATATACGATTATGTTGACCGTAAAATGGACGTAGTGCACGATACGTATTTCGAACAGAACCATGATTTTCAACATAAATTTGCACAATTTGGGAGCATTGTCCACAAAGTGTTGATAACTTAAAGTTATATACCTGTAACAAAAACACCCTTTACATTAGCATGGAGTATGAGTTATATAAAAAATTTTGCATCAACGTCAGGTATTTAAATTAGTTTGTAGTAATCGAGGTTTCACCTTAGCCGAGTTCGTCTGAAACGAGTTTTACGGTACGAGACTTCTAGTAAAAATCATCAAAAACACAATTAAACAAATTTGGAAAAATGTTTAATATTTGAGCCATTGAAAGTTTGGAATACTTTTAAGAAGTTTTTGAATAAAAAAACTCTTTCTGATGAACTTCTTTCATACAAAAAGTATTATTTTAGAAATATTATAATCTGGCATGTTGTAAAAACGTCAGTTTTTGGAAATTTGAATCCCAAATATTTAGTACTGTTTTAAATTTATAAAAGATTAAAAGCTATAATCGATATAACTGTTTCAACTTAAGCAACTAAAAATAACTTCTATCCTTGTCTTCCTCTTTATCCACTTCCTTAATTTTTTATTTTTAACGAAATCTATCGGTTTTATCAAATTAAATAAAACAAAGACACATTTTAGATGAGAATGAATTTATCTAACCAATGGAGTCCACAAAAATCTTTGAATTTAAAAAAAAAAGAATTTATTTAATTATTTTAATTTTTTATTAATACACTCAAAAAGTTTGTGAAGTCAGCAAAATCTTTTTTAAAATCAGCGAGGGTGATTTAAGCAACAACATTAGTAGATTCAACAACTTTTAATTTACAATACGTTACAAAATATAAAATGAAAATTTAGCTGAAAACAAATTTTTAGCAAAAAATTTGTTGAAAAATAGAATACTTGCTGAAAAATACTAACTTATTTTTTTGTGTGTACTTAATCGTGTGGTTGTTTGATTGTTTTAAATATAGTAACTTATTTTTTTCCTGAGGATGGCATCTGGATGGAGAAATATATTGAGAATAAAATAACTTTATTAAAAATCTAATAACTTGACTTTTTTAATTGGAATTTATAACAAAAGTTCGAAAAAAACATAAACACTATTAATTTTTTTTAAATAATTTGATATATATATTTATAATAAAATTTCAAAAAATTATGTGAATTTTTTTAAAATTTTAAATTTTAAACATTAATTTTGTCGAAACTTTTCGCGGCCCCCTAGAATAATCATTTGGGAACCGTTGCTTCAAAGTATTAATTAAAAAACAAAATCAAGTTTTTGCTATTTGCTCCGCAAAAAGCACCAACAGCAGGCACGTATTTGAAATGATTTGACAAATTTAAAAAAACTTAATACAATTCGTTAGAAAGTAACAATGTTATGAAAATATTTATTTTTGACTTGGATCAAATAGGAAATAGTTTTATATGGTTCGAAAGTTAAAGTTTCGTTATGAAACATCGCCTGCAAATGGGCGGCTATCATTGTTAGAGTTGATTTTCGACAAAAGCAATAAATAAAATCATTTCATAAGAGATTTCGAAGTCTTTGACTTAAAATATATGTCTACACAGGAAAAAAACTAAAATTGAGTTTTAATTAAAATATTTGTTGATTCAGCAAAAGTTTAACTGAATTCGGTCGTGTGGATGCAATTGTAGTAACAACTAAATTTAATTAATATTATTTCCAATTACATATAGTTTTATTCACATCTATTAAAATTTAATTAAATATTGTTTACTATTGGGAAATTACAAAATTTTTAAAAAAATCACCAAAAATTGCAAAAAAAATCGCCCAAAATTTAAAAAAAATCGGAACCATTTGAAAAAAAATCGCAAAATTTGAAAAAAATTGCCAAAATTTAAGAAACAATCCTCAAAATTGCAGAAATTTAAAAAACTCCCAAGATAAACGCCAAAATTCAAAAAAAAACACCAAAATTAAAGAAACCAGAATTTTCAACTTTAAACGATTTTTTTAATTTTGGCGACTTTTTAAAATTTTTGCATTTGTTTCTATGTTGTTAGTATACGTTATAAAAACTGAAAAAATTTTTATACCAAATTCATTTTCAATTAAACAGTTAATTGAAAGTAAGTTTGAAATCGAACAAAAGTTTAATTGAAATTTTTTTAACAATGATTTTTTCTGTGTATTTTGACATAATCTTTTAAAATGGAGATACCACTAAGACTCAAAATTAAGTTTACTTGTGCCGTAAAAGTCGTTACTTTACTTACAGTGCAATCTTTTTATTTAAATTTGGTTTGCTACGCACGCATCTGGTAACATAGTTTTCAGTATTTTTTTTACGATATCTCATATATTTTTTAATTTTTTGAAACAAATTTAAGCCTCAAACTTTGATCGATATGCATAATGTGTTAACGTGGTCCAATGTGACTCAAATTTTCTCAATTTTTTTTTTTTAGACTAAATGTAAACAAATTACTATCGGCGCTCCTTGAAATGCGACATTTCAAAATCAAGCAGCTAAAAAAGTCTTTGTGTTATAACGATGTACTTTTTTTTAGACATTTTAAAGGGTTTTTATTTAAAAAATTGATTAAAGACAATTTGAAAAGCGTTTGAAATTGTCCAAAATATAAATCAAAGTGAATTGAAAATACATAATTTAGTTTAAATAAGACCTAGGCGATGTCAGGTATATTTTTAAATTTTCCAAATTTTATATTTTTCTTTATTATTATTTCTTTCAGACTACAATCACGCTTGCTTGTAAAATTTACGATTTTTTTAATACAAGATATGAAGTCGGATATATGAAAAAGGGGAAAAAATAGTTAATAATTTGTTAAAATAATTCAAATAAGTGGCAGCCGGGGTCCACGACATAGTGTCAAATTGGTTTTCAAAATGTGTGTTTTCTCGAGCATTTTAACGCTGTTTTTAAATAAGTCTAAATTTCCTAAACTTTAAACATATTTTCATACAAAGATGTGTTAAATTTCACCACCAATTTTAAAAATAGATACGTTTTTCATATATATTTGCTACTTTATCACCTATCCGAATTTCATTAATTTCAAAGGGAACAAAGGGCAAATTATATAGGATATTTGCTTTTAATTTGTTTTTTGGATGGTTATAAATCTTTAATTTCCAGAGTTAAAACGTTTGCATAAAATAATACATTATTTTATATACATTTATAAGGTTTTGTCTGCCAGTGCATTTAGCCCGACATAATTATATAAATTCATATATAAAATTAATTTTATAGAAAAAATTTAATATGATGTCATATATAGTTGCGTATAATTGTATATTGCATTTAGAATACCCTAAAACTAATCCAATTAATAATTACGTTATATTTATATACCTAGACATTGCAAAATAATATATATTTTGATATTATATCATATATAAAAAAACACAATTTTATTTTAAATAAAATTTCCAAATGCTATGGAAATTGTTACAAATAATAAAGTTGTAAACCTTTTGCAAGCGGCTAAAGTCTAAAAGGATTAATAGATATTTCGAATTTTCATGACGTTTTAAAATCAAAAGCTGGAAATTTATACCGCTATATTAAATCGTATTAAATTGTATCGCGTCAGTATTCGGATGTTATTTAATTATTATGCCCATTTCTCGGATAAAACTGTATTAAGACTCATATTAAATTTCGTATGATTTTATAAAGCATCATATTAATTTAAATCGGGTTATTAGAAGTTGAAACTTTTTTTACATTTATCAAGTTTTAGCTACCCTAGACGGTTTTCAAAAAGTTTTCCGCATAATCCTTTTTTTATTTAATTAAACAAAAAATTAATATTTAGCTAAAAATTTAACGTAATTAGACAATAACAATGCATATCCTCAAAGACACAAACGTTTTAAAATTTGACGTGTTTCGAGGATTGTGATCAAACAGATTAAAGCGTTGTTTCGCGATATATACATTAAAATTCGCAAAATAATGAACACAACAAGTAAAAAATGCATTTTAAGGAAATGCACTTTATGCGGGAGGTTTTTGTTTCAAAATGACCTTAGAAAGCAATTTCTGTTATTAATACATGATTACCCACTACGTGTAGGTCAAAATTTAGCAAACAAAAAAAAAAAAAAAAAAGCTGTTACTCTAGTTTGCAAAAAAAAAAAATCGAAAAGAAATAATAATTTTAATTTTCTGAGTTGTGGGATTTTTTATACCAAATTTCAAATTCTGACATCAATTTCACGCAATTAAAAATTAACACTGAATAAGTATACAAGCTAAGAAGTAAAGCTCTAAAAAAAATAATAAAATAAAATATGTTTAAAAATAGAAAAAAAAAATATATATAACACTAATGTAAACATCATTAAACAAGTTTAATAATAAATTTTCGAAAACTAACATTTTGTTAAACTATTTAAATAAAACAAATGAACGATGGTCGAATGCAGTGCTCGTAGATCATCAATTCGGGGTGAAACGGGAATAAAATGTAATGGTGTATGCGGAGAGTTTTATCATGTCTCTTTGAAGTGCGCCGGGATCGATCAATACTCTATGGGAGTTTTGGATGCAAAGAATTTTGTACGATTTATATGTGATGACAGTAGGGCGGGTCGATTTAAAAATCGCTCAACGTTCAAGGAAAATCGTATTCTAGGGATCAAAATAAGAAACTTTGCCGAAGGAACCATACCTCTAAAAGGAATTCAGATGTCCCGACTTTTGACCCAAAGGGTCAAATTTTGAAAAAGCCTACTTTGATATTTCGGAAAGTAGGAGGAATCTCTCCAA
Source organism: Delia radicum (assembly GCA_021234595.1). NCBI lineage: Eukaryota > Metazoa > Arthropoda > Insecta > Diptera > Anthomyiidae > Delia > Delia radicum. The sequence continues at coordinate 116,741,183 of CM037851.1, forward strand.
GATTATTGGAGCTACTTCTTCTCCGGGAGACGCGCTAGCACCTTAATGCATAAATCATCATTCTAGGTGAACGTTAAGGGGTTGCAATTTAAGTTGAAAGAGGGCCTTTTTAGCCGTGTTTTTATAGCAAAATGTACAAATCTCGGGATAGAGATATTTCAGAAAGTAGGAGGAGTCTTTCCAAGATTAGGGTCTCTATTTCTTCTCCGGAAGACGCTCTAGCAGATGAATGTATAAATTATATTCGATTATGTTGGATTCGATTGGGGCACTCTAAATGGGTCAAAGTGGGATTTTTCAAAATTTGAAACTACGGGTCAAAAGTCGGGATATCAGAATTCGTTTTAGAGGTATGGTTCCTTCGGAAAAGTTTCTTATTTTAATCCCTAGAATACGATTTTCTTTGAATGTTGAGCGATTTTTTTGCGTCCATACAAATCGACCCGGCCTAGTATACAGTATATTCGCAATGTTGATTTGGTAATAAATGAAATCCAAAATGGTGTACACAAAAACAACATGTACTTACAAGAATATAAAAATGAATTTGAATCATCAATGAAACAAAACGAAAAAGAAATTAAACAATTATTAGAAGCTATCGAAAAAAGATATGAAGAAAGATTTAAAAAATATTATAATGCCCAAAAGATACGCGAAAATAATATGGAAGAAGTTAAAAAACTATGTGGAACAATAAATGAAATTGGAAATAAAAATAATGAAATGCACAACTCAATAGAGGAGAAAATAAAAGCGTATAAAGAAATAAAGAAGGTGATACAAGAAAATAACCTGAAAGAAAGCAAACTATCATATGCTCAGTACTCATATGAGAAACAATACAGTGATGCCAGAGGTGATAAAAAAATACCTTTAATCGTTTAACCAAAAGAAAAACATGGTGTAGAAAAAACTAAAGAAGAGTTAAATAAAAAGGTTAACCCAGTAACGGTAGTAATTCAAACTGAAACTGTTGAAGAGAGAGAGAAAAAATAAAAGAAGCTATTCAAAATGAGATGAAATGAAGGTTATGAAATAAATGTTCCCAGCCCAATATAAATGACAATTACAATAACGGACATGACTTCCAAATTTTCAGAAAGTGAGTTATTGGATAAAGTCGAAAAGTTAAATCCGATGTTAAAAGAAAGTGAAATAAAATTATAATAATGTATGAATTTAAATGGAATAATAAAACAACCAATAACGTCAAATGTAGTATAGATGTTGAATCGTATAAGAATGTGATGGCAGCACAAAGACTTAATTTTGGATGGGAAAGATGCAGAATGTTCGATGGAACCGAAATATTACAATGTTTTAAATGCAAAGGGTTTAACTATAAATATAGTGAATGTACCAATGATGAAATTTGTATTAAATGTCACGGAAACCATAAAACAAAGGAGTGTGATAAAGAAGTTATTGAAAAATGTATAAATTCTGTGAAAATTAATAAAAAATTAAACTTAGGTCTGGAAGAAAAATCATTATACAATGGTTAAGCAATGTCCAGTTTACCAAAATAAACTGAATATAAAAAAAGACGGAATTATTTAAATTTTTAACAATCAAAGTGTATTCGAGGAATATTTACAAATGCACAAGGACTAGTTAACAACTATAATTAAGTAGAAGTAAAGCGGCAATTGAAAAACCAGATTTCATTGTACTGACTGAAACGCATTTGATGGAAGAAATAGATTAAAAGAGAATTACAAGGATATAAACATACAATTGCATTTTCCAATTCTTTAAAAACAGGTGGTGTGATAAGTTATTTTAAAAATCACTAGAATATAACAAACATTTTTGAAAAAGTAGAGAACTCAAAATACTGGATAAACGTATGCAGAGCAAGACACAAAAAAACATATTTCATATTAATTGCAATATATAGATCAACAAACTGTACAGAAATTGATTTTTTTAAGCATTTGAAGAAACTACTGAAGAGCTTTATGATAAAAACTCTGATATATTAATAGCAGGAGACTTCGACACAGATTGGTCTAAAGATGGAACATACATAAACAAAATGGAGGGCATCCTAAATGATAATGGGCTTACACAAATTGCTCCGGAGTATACAAGAATAACAGCAAACTCTAGAACGATAATTGATTATATTATAACAAACAACAAAAAAAAAATAACAGTGAAAAATATCAGATCATGAATCAATAGATTTAATAATAGATTGTAATAATGAAAATGATGAAACAATTCATACCAAAGAAGTAGAAATATTTAAGGATAATAAAGGTACATTTAACAGATAAATAACTAAAATAATAAATACAAGTAAAAATGACAATTTAAATAAAAATGTGGCCTTCTTTGACTCATGCATAAAAAAGCTGTTAAGAAATTTACATATAAAAAAGTATTTAAAGAAAATTATAACTCTGACTAGTGGTTTAATAATGAACTGAAAATCTTAAAAAGAAATCTTAAATGAAATATCAAGCAGCCAAAACTAAAAATACTATTGCAGCATTCAATGATTAAAAAGAAATAAGAAATACTTACAAAACAAAACTTGATAAAAAAAAGACAAATATGTTAATAATGAAATAGACAATGCTAAAGATCAGAAACAAATGTGGAGAGAAATAAAAGACCTAGTACTTAAGAAAAACAAAAATGTTATTCAATCTGTGATATTTAACCAAATAAAATAAAAAAAACTGTCAATTAGCTAATAATTTTAACAATTATTTTGTAAATAGTATTAAGTCAATTAGAGATAAAATAGAATATGTGCAATACACAGAAAAAATTATGGCCCAAAAATATTTAATTAATCGATTGTTTAAATATGAATAGTATTTTAAACAATAAATTTAATTGATTCAATTAAAATATTAATTGAATTTTCTAATTTATCTAACCAGTGTTGACAACATATAAATATATTTATTAAAATTTTTTTTTTTTTTTTGTTTCGCTCTATGACGACTAAAACATCAAACAAACGTTTAATTATAGCAATTTATTATTTTATTTGTAAAATAATTATTATTTTATTTGTGAAATGCAAATAAATAACTTATAATTAGTTAAATAGTTAAACGATTCTGTAAAAACGCCAAATCATAGTTTTTTGCTAAAGTTTACAACACTCTTCTTGTTGAAATCCATGTTCGTTTATACACGATTAGTTAAGTTGGTTTTCGTGAACACTTTATGAAGAATTAAAAAAGTGCGCGTCTGCTTAAAATTAAATGTAATTAATATTATTAAAAATGTATTATTTTATGGAAAAAAGCAATAAGTAAAGCGAAATAAGTGGTTTAAGGAGTGTTTTGTTTGCTACAGAAGAAACCAAGAAAGTTGAAGCCACGTTGAAGTCAACACGAAAGAAGAAGTTTCCAAGAAACATATATTTGCTTTTGAAATGTGATTAGTTTTTATTATATTACATTCATTATAACATTAGAGGGGTTCACAAGGTGTACTAAGTGTTGTATTTGTTGTATGTCGTATTTGAAAATTAGAGATGGTAAAATTTTGTTTTTAATTTTACGAAGATTTTGGGCTTTTTGTGTTAGATTTTCACTCTGTTGGCATACTTTAACATAGTACAATAAACATACCCAGCCAGAAATTGCCGATGGTCAGAAAAATCAAGCACTGTCAAAGCACTTTATTTTTAATACCATTGGCAGAAACTCAAATTAAAGCACTGGCAAAGTCCTTATTTAGAACGCTTTCCCACCGTTGTCAAAAAGTGCTTTGTCAGTACTTGATTTATGAAATTTACAACCGTAAAAAAATTAAGCAATGACAAAGCCCTGATTAAGAACGCTTTCACAACGCTAGCAAAATGTGCTTTGCAAGTACTTGATTTATAGAATCTACAACCTTAAAAATAATTTAACAATGGCAAATACCTAGTTTAGAACGCTTTCCCAACGCTTGCAAAAAGTACTTTGTCAGGACTTTATTTATAAAATTTTTAATGAATAAACAATATGTTAAGCACCGATAAGGCACTTGTTTAGAACGCTTTCCTAGCGTTAACAAAAAGTGCTTTGTCAGGACTTGATTAATTAAATTTTCAACCGTTGTTAAAATAAAATACTACACAGTGAAAAAACTCATATTTTCAACAATTTTTTTTTTTGAAATGCTTGTTAATTGTAGTTTTTTAATATAACAATTCTTTGAAAACATAAATTATAAAAAAAAATCAACAAAAGGGTGTTTGTATTTACAAATCATCACTGTTTTTTGTATTTACAAAAATACTCTATGGGGCATGTTTAATATTACAGACAAAATTTTGTAATTTATTTTTGTGTATGTATTTGTTGTTCAAAATTTGTAACTGTTAATAAAACAAACAATTTTCAAATTTTAGTTTTTATATTTTATTGCAATTAATTATGTAAAAGAGTTATAGCAAATTTTTCATTGTTAATAGTAGTAAGAATGCACTTAAATTCTACCATATGAATATTTATTTTAATATTATTTATATTCAAATTGTTAACCATATAAATTCCTATTTCTTTTGATGATACTGGATAGTCGAATACTTCTGTAATTTCATTAAAAACATTTCCTTTCAAATGAATATCATGAACTTTTAACTTGGAACGTTTTGTGGTAAAAATTTGGTTTACTATCATAATGTTGCCATTGTCGAGTAAGCAAACATTGTCAGGATGAACAGAAGTAATCTTAAAGCCAGAAATGTTTACATAAGAAAAAACTACTGTCGATTCAGAGGTTTCTTCAGCATTTCCCAAAGAATATTTCATATTTTCCTTAACGGGATATACCAATGGAATATTCATATTATTATTGGTATGAAAAATATGCAATTTTCTTTGTATTTGAGCAATTGTATTTGTAGTAGATTTTATTATAGATTTTATAAAACCAAGACTGTTTTCAAAATCAAAGGCGGAATATTGTGAAATTGGTGACCCCGTGTTTGTAACGTCATCTGCGATATGAATTAAATTGTGAATATTCATGGTCTGGGAACTAGAACCATAAAAATGCGGCATTAGTTGAACAAATTTTTTCAAAATATTTTTAGCATAGTGCGCTTTTTGTGTTGCTAGTTTGTTTGAAGACAAGATGCGACATGATACATACAAAATTAAAAAATGCTTATATTGCTCTTCTTTTAATAACTGCTTTAGAACAACACCTCCAGCATATAACAAAAAAAATCTAAATTGTGTGGCCTTCCAATTTCCCAAATCCATTAAGTCAAAGGACTTCCTTTGAAACTCGACTGGTATGTCTTTTGATATAATTTCAAGTTTTTTTTGAAGAATCGAAACCATTTCCAAGGAAATAAATGCTTCGGAATTTTTAAAAATTAGTTTCTGGATTAATTGTTTTGTAATACCAATGTAAAGCATGTGCATTTCGTCGAGAAAAACATATTTAATTAGATCAAAGTTGTTAATCTCCAAAAGTGGGCTGTCTTCTTTGTTAAATGATGTTGCGGGTTTCTTTTTTCCTAAAAGACTGTATTGTACGTTCATCGCAGTTAGTTTCTTTGAAAACTCGGGTGTTATTAACAGTTTCTCCTTTTACGGTACATCTTTCACACGAATAAAAACCAGTATGACTTTTACAGCATTTTATAAATGCACGTGCTGGCATATCACAACAAAAGCCCAATAATTGCATCGTGAAATGTTTTTCATTAACATCAATGCCTACATTAATAAAATTAATGTAACAAAAATTAATAACATACATTTGATTTTTATATCTATGGTTTATACCTTCATTTGTTAAAATATTAACTTCAGCTACGAGTTCTGCCAAAAATTCTCTGGCGGAGTATGGTTTAGAATTCCCATAAAAAAGTGCGATTAAAAAAGGCTTGGTCACGTAAATCGGTGAAAAAACTTTACCCATGATCGACCAAAAACCTTTTTTTGATTTGTTGAAAATATCCATCCCGTCTACATGAATTATTATTTTTATATCTTTTTCGTTATAAATGTTAGGGTCAATTATAGAATTTAGATTAAACTTAATTCCAAAATACTTAAATTTTCCTATAGTGCCATCAGCGCAATTCATAAGCGTTGATTCACAGCTTATGTTTGATGTACCTAATAAGGTTTTACAAGATTTTGGAAGAGATGTATATCCTTCTGACCTTAGTACCAATAAAAGTTCGTCGATGGACTTTTGGGTTAGAATTCGAATATTTCTCAAAATCCAATTTTTAATTTTTTGCTCTATGTGGCCATTTATCAGCGTGCTTATATCGATATCTGTTTCTTGCGTAATAGAGTCATCAGATATAGATTCTTCTGGAGAACTAAACTCAGCAGAAGTTTCAAATAGTTCGTCACCTTCGATTTCCAAATTTTGAACATCAACAAATTCCTCGCATTCTTCGGTTTTATAGCATGGAACAATTATTTCTGGTACTTTCATTGCTGAAACAATTTCAACTTCCAAACCTTTTATATAGTTAGTATAGTCAATGAAAAAAAAATATAAATTAAAAAAAAAAATTTTTGTAAAAAATGTTATATCTTACATTTTTCAGAATTAATCTCTTTATTTAAAAGTCTATATTTCTTTAGTCGCTCATAAGACATAATTTCAAATATGTATTTAAATATTAAAATAATATTATTATTATATTAGTTAATTATTCTTAAATTTGTTTTTAAGACTTTCTGTGTGACACTTTAGGGTTGGTTACTTTCAATATTCGAGAATACATGTTACTTTTAATTTGAGTAACCGATACTTTCTAATCTATTTAATTTAATAACAGTTTAGTAAAGGAATTTACATAGACAAAACAATTCTTCTAAAAGTCGTACAAGTCATTAATACTTTTTTTAATTAAAAAGGTAAATTTTTTTATCATTTATACAATTATTGAAATTTGTTTCGTCAAAATAATTGATAATCAGTACCCAATATATTTTCAGCACCATGTGACATTTTTTTTATATATATTGTAACTGTTACAGAAACCATAAGTATACAGAATAACAACAACAGTTTTTCAAAAGAGTGTTGTAGCAGTTATTTAGTATTTTTTAGCAAAAATTTTAGCGCTTTTTAGTATTCGGTTTTGATAGCAGTGGTATATTGTGAATTAAATTGATAGCATTTAATATGCTGCAAGATTTAAGCATTTAGGTTTAAAGTTTTGATTAATACAAATCGATGTATAAAAAATCGAGTTCAATTTTATTTTGAAAGAAAATAAATATTCTAGATAGAAAAACTAATCGTCTTCATTTTCGATTTTCATCACACTCCTGTAGTGCGATTCAGTAATTTTTAACGATCCGACAATCGCAAAATATATCGACAACTTTTGTTGTTTTCACTAACGATTATATGATTCACTAAGTACACCTTAACGGTGGTCGACATCTCTATTGATTTAAATTATAATCGACTGGCACACAAAAATGTTTGTCGTTTAGATAACAACAGCTGACTTTAACTTTTAAATTTTATTGAATAGCTAAATCGATAACTTTGTAGTTTATTTCATTAAACGATTAGATTATCGTTAAAAAAAAAGATACTGAATTGCACTACTGGTTTAGTTATCCCATTCATGTGAATGGCCTATTATTTTTTTTTTAATAGTCCCGCAAAATTTATTTTAATATGTTCCAGCGGGCTTTAAAAATATTCACAGAATTAAGTTAGCAACACTGAAAACAAAGTAGTATTTAACAGTGTTGTATTTGATCGTTTCTAGAAAATGATGCCATATTGGCATGTTTACTTATTCCCTGATTGGGAATATTTTGTATGTAATGTGTCATCATTAAATAAGAAAACATGGCCATGATCCGCTAATTTCAGAAAAGATAGTTGTCAAAACGTTACTATTTAAAGATATCGTTCTATGTTTGCTTCACGTAATCATATCACTATCGTATCGTTTCGAATATGTTTTCGAAAAAGATGGTGAAACAGCTGTCACTTTTCTTTTTTCTTATTCCGCTTTATTAATTTTCTTTAAAAAAAAGCTATAAAACAATTGAAAATAAAGTATTTTAAATAGTTTTATTGAGCATATCAGCTAAATAAAAATTGTTGAATCAGTTACAGTAATTTGTTTATTAAGTGTTTATTAAGCATGATTGGGAACCGATTCACTGAGGTAATCGGTAGCGGTAAAGATATTTTTTTTATTTCGGTAACGGCATTTTAGCGGTAACCATATTTCAGTTATTACGATAAGGGTTTTTAGCGATAACGGTATTTTAGGTATATTGGTAACGGTATTTTAAGGATGTAGGTATTTTAGATATATCGGTAAAGGTATTTTACTGATAACGGGATTTGAATTATTTTTTTAAGTCTCGTAAAAATTTAAGTAATTTCATACAAATTCCAAATCTCTAGAACATATTCTGTTGAAATGTATAATGTGGCAACACCGTTACCAGAATTATCAAAAAAAAAAACATTAACAATACAGCGCTGTTGCAAAATTCTTATTAAGAAAAAAAGTAATAACTGTAAAAATGCTACAAATTTTTCTATAAATTTTTCGTGGATAGTGGTCGTACAAAATTGTATACTGGTGAAATTTTAATTAAATAAAAATGGTAAAAACTAAAAAACAAAACCAACCCATTGAAAATCCAAGTAAGTAAACACATTTAAAACTTTACTTTTTCATATAAATGTTCTAACTATTGAATTTGTATTACAGACGCTAAAGAAATAATGGCTTCCATTAGACAAGAAGATTTTGTGGGTGCATCAACATCAACACAGGCAATCAAACGCCAAAAAACCAGTGAAAATCCAAGTAAGTTAATATATTCAGAAGTTTAATTTTACACACAGATTTTTTAACTTTATTGCAGATGTTAAAGAAATAATGGCATCCATTGGAGAGGATTTTGTGGTTGCATCAACATCAGCACAAGTGGGTAAACACCAAAAAAAGTACAATAAATTTTGGGCCCACACGTAGAGGTATGTAATTGACACATGTATTTTGTTCGTGTTATTTGATAAAGCCTTTTTGGAAATACATATCGTTTCTAAAAATCCAGAAGGCTGTAACTAACATATTTATTTTGTAACCGGAGAAGCAAAAAACGTCTAGACATAATTGCTCCACTGATATAGGGTTGAGTAGTAATAAAGTACTGCATCAAACTAAATTTCTCCACAACATTTTTTCGTGCTATGATTTAAACTATCAGCTTTATTAACTATATTGTTAAAATGTTTGCACTTTTATGCTTCTCCTGTAAAAAACCAAATACGTTAGTTAGCCTTTTGGATGTTAGGTGACGATATTGTAATTTGAGTCCAAATGGTATTAGACAAAAAAAATCGAACAATTTCACCTAGTTAAAATCAAAAATTTGACTGAAGATTTAAATTTAGTAATGACATTTTTGATTTTAGATGCAATCGACGATCCAACTTGTTTTGATAACTCTGGCGATAGTAGTGAAAGCGAAGAAGTTACTAATGTTGCTACTGTAAAGCGTCACGATGTTGGAGTGCAAACGAACATTATATCAATTGATACAAGCGGTAAGTAATTTTATTCTTATAAAGTTACCAATTATTAAAATATTTGTATTCCCAGAATTGGCAAAGTTAAAAGAAGAAATTAAAAAAGATTCGAAGAAAATGAGATCGTCCATTCAGTACGATTTAAAAAAATGGAAAATACGATGACACTGCTTCTTTCAACCACCAACAAATCAACCTGTTTTTCTGAGTTACAATCAAAGTTAGGTCTTGAGGAGCCAATGTCAGATTTAAAAACATTTTATGAGTTCGACAATAAAGTTAAAATTAATAAAGAATTGGCTATTACTTTGGTATGTATATTATATTTTTTTTTTATTAATTTACCATTATAATTTAGCCATACAATCTTTTTCTTTTTAGCACGAATTTATGAGTTTAAAAACCAAGACCAAGTACCTAACGGACGCAATAAGTGGTGTGCTAAATGCAATTATGACCCACGAATTGCAAATTTTGTTTAGTGCTTGTGGCAAGCCGAACAAAGGCATATCAAAGGAGAAATTTAAAGTCACACAAACATATCAAGTATTAAAAGGTAATGAGACATATATTTAGCCCTGCTAACTTATCTCACAATAACCAACGTTCAGGGCTTAACCAAAGTCATGAATGTCAAATTTATATTTAAATATCTGTGGATAAAGCTAAACTCTGGCTATTTTTAGAAAAGTTACTTGCCTTAATATTTGTTTTTGTTCCATTTAACTGATTTAAGTTTATTATTTCCCCAGATTGCATATTACAACAATTTCACGATGTTAATGACAAAACTATACTATCCAAAACTAGTCGCTGGCTAGCTTCAGCACCAGACAGAGGTGGAGGCCGCAATGCCAGATAAGCTTTTATAATGTTAATCTTTTCTTTAATATGTATTACATAATTACAAATTGAGTAATTCTTTTTTATGTTTTGGTTTGGTTGGCATACATTTTATTTTATTTTTATTTTGTTAAAAGTTCCATAACTTGTCTTTTAATTTGAAAAAATATATATGTATTTTTATCTAACTCTAACACTCGTTCGCTAATATAATGTGAAGGGGAAAACTAAAATAATGCAAAACTGCAAATATAGGAATTAAATATATCTAAATCTAAAATCGATTTATTATTTTTTTAATCCATTTTGGATTTGTATTAATTTATTCCAGTTGTTGCATTTTTTCAAAATTTAAAATTTTTCCTTCACATAATATAAAGTGTAAAATTTAGATAAAAATACCATTTTTGTCAAATTAATAAACAAAATATGAAATTTTAAAAGATTAAGCGATATGAAAATCATCCGAAAATAAATGCAGTAATGATAACTTCTGAATTACAATTAAACTTAAACAAAATCTAGTTTTTGTATTGAAATGTTTCTTTTTTTATATAAAAATAATAACTTAATTTTTATTTTTTTGTTTTGAATGAAATACATTTAAGTTTATAAATCATTAAAAAAAATTTCAAAAAAAATAATAAAATGTATTTAAAGTACTGCCATGTCACTGTTGTTTTTGTATTTAAAGTACTTTATTTTTAGGTTTGCCAGTGCTTAACCAGCACTGTAAAATACGGTCGGCCGAGCTCTGGCCGGTGGGGTTGGGCCAGCGCTTAATGAATTACTGAAAAAGCACTATATTGATTATTTTGCCAATACCTTGTCAACGCTTTAAAATTCAAATTTTGGTGGACCCAAAGCGCTTATGTTATTATTTAAAAAGTACTTTATTGTTCGTTTTGCAAGTGCTTTGGCAGCGATTTAAAATTCACATTTTGGTGGTCCCAAAGCGCTTATGTTATTATTTAAAAAGTACTTTATTGTTCGTTTTGCAAGTGCTTTGGCAGCGCTTTAAAAAAGGAACGGCCAAGCCACGCCCGGTGTTATCATTTTGTTGTTCTCAAAGCACTTAATTTTTCAGAAATCCAACGCTTTGAAAACGCTGGAACTTTGCCGTTCGTATTTTTCTGGCTGGGTAGGTACAAATGCTGTATTGCACTATCATCTATTGTTGTATTTTTTTAAACAAAATTTTACCATCTCTAATTTCAAATACGACATACAACACATACAACATTTAGTACACTTCTTTTGAGCACCGCTATTATATATTAATAAAAAATAAAAACGTAAATTTAATTTACAAACCTAGTTTGCTTTTTGATTTATAGGAAAAAACTAAATAATTAGAATTTTCAATTAAAATCAGCATGGAGATTCAATCAAAGTTTTAATTAATTTGATTAAACTTTTTAATTAAAGTTGGTAAAAAAACAATTAAATTTTTAATTGATAGTATTATTATTTTAATTGAAAGAGTTTCAATTAAAGGTCCTCATTTATTTTAATTAATAGTATCATTTGCGTTGTAGGTGCAAAATTAATTAAAACTTTAATTGATTCAATACATTTTTTAATTGAAACTCGTTTTTAGTTTTTTCTGTGTACACTCAAAAAAAAGGATGTAAAGTCAGCAAAAAATTTTGCTGAGTCAGCAAAATTTTAGTCAGGAGGATGCTTGCAAAACAGTTGCTAATGTACAGCAAAATCTTTTGCTGAAAATCAGCGAGCTGATTTTTAGCAACTAAATTTGTAAATTCAGCAAAAGTTTTGCTAACACTTAGTAAATTAGAAATACAAAAGCCTTGCTAAAAATTAATAAATTTTTTGCTGAATTTTAGTAGACTGAAAAATTTTAATTTAGTTAATTTATTTGCTGAAAATCATAAAACATATTTTTGTGATTCTTTTAAAAATAATTCACTATAATAACGAAATATTAAAATTTTAATTTTCCCACATTGACGACATGAATTAATTTAATATCTGAAAATATATAGAAATAAATATATATAACATAACAAAAATTTTCTTTCAACTACTTACATCAATGGTTGTCTAAATGATGCCGAAGATAATTATATAAACGAAACGAAAAAATAAACAAAAACAAACGAAACGAAAAAAACAACCCTTTTTTGCAATAAGAAAAAGGAACCATAAAAATCTACCTAATTTGTCTTTTGCTTTACTCTGTCTACATTTCTGTATATGTTTGTTTGCAATTTGACCACACTATTATTAATCTATAAACAATTAGTTTAAATAAATAAATATTTTATTTTGTCTTCTATTTAATTAATAGACAATTATTTTCACAAGCCGGTGACAACGCAAAATTTAAGTTGTTTTAATCGTCAATTTTGTTTTATGTATGACAAAGAGATACAAAAACTTCCATGGTTGATTTTTTTATATGTCTTATTAGAGTTGTACTTTTTAGTATCATTTTCCTCTTCTCTACTACATCTTGACATGCCGCGACATCTGCTTCATTCTGCGTATATCTTTCAATCTGGTTGTCGTCCACACTATTAATGTGCTTATCAGCACAATTTTTTTTAGCAAAATTAATTAGTAAAACATTAGTATATTAGTAAAGCATTAGTATAAAACAGTTAAGTGCTGAATAAGTATAACAAAAATTTTAGCTGAAAACACGATTTTAGCAAAAAATTTTGCTAAAAAATAGTATACCTGATTTGCAAGACGTTTTACTAACTTTTCTACTAACTTATTTTTTTGAGTGTACATTAACCAAATACCTGTGATAACCCATACATTTAGATTTCGTGCTATACCAATGCAAGAACTAAAAGATATATGTAAAAACCTTAAAAATAAACCTGACTACAACAAAATATAATCAAAAATTATCTTAGATAATTTTTATCTTATCTTAGATTTTTTTCATCGCTCTTTGTTATAATTAATTTACACGTAAAAATGTAACTTACAACAGTTTACATCATTTTGTTCCTTATCAACCATCGTGAGTATGTAGTGTAAAAATTTGCATAGTATCATTTATGGTGATTGGTTTACTTTTTTAAAATAAATTAAATCACTTTCCATTAAATTAAATAATATTTTTGTTCGCAAACCACTCAATTATTTGGAAAACCACAAAAGTACCACTAAACTTAAAATCAATACCAGTTGTTTTTATATTCCCCACACACAGTGCTGCCAGATTTGTTACATATTGTTACTTCGCAGATCAGTATTTGTAAAAGGCCCAGTTACAGAACAATATTATATTGACACGGTAAATTTATTGTTTTAAATTGTTCTTAAAATTTTGCATAAAATGAATCCTGATTCCCAACTTATGAAATTAATGGAAGAACGTTTTTCCAGAATATCAATTGACATATCTAATAACATTGCATTTAAAATTAAGGAGCTGTTTCTGTCGGAAACAGCAAGCTGGAACAAATTGTTACGCAAATTTTTGACCTAAAAAATTAAATTGAAACCTTAAAGCGATCTTTGGACAGGCAAGAAAATACTAACTTCGCTAATGAGATTCGAATTATTTTTTTTATTTATTAGTATTAAAAATACTATTAATATTCAAAAATATTACATAAATTATAATTACCTTTGATGTAAGGTCTATATAAATAAATTGTATTTTATACAATTTGCACATTTTTTTCTAAATACATTGTAATTTCTTTCAAGTTTCATATTATTTGGTAATTTATTAAATAGTTTAAAAACCTTGTAAAAAGGAGATCTTTGCATGTGTGTTGTATTGACTCTTTGGATTCGAAAATCTTTAGTATTTCTTAACCCATACGGTTGTACTTCTCCAACATATTTAATTTGATCGCATAGGATATTCTGGGGCATCACCTTGTTTATTTTTTTTAATAAAGTTTAAAGTGTTGAATTTTAGCCGTTGATTAATATTCATCCATTTTAATTCTCCAAGCATTTCGTTAATGCGTGCATATCGATTGCGTTTAAGTATAACCCTCATTGATTTGTTTTGTACTTTTTGCATTATTTCTACCTGACTATCATTACAGCACGTATATATTATCGTCGATCCATATTCAAAATGTGGTTTAATTATAGTGTTATAGATATTTATTGCAGTTGTTTTTGATATTTTATTTCTTATTCTTTTAAAAAATCCGATTTTTTTGCCGATTTTATTACATGTATAGTCTATATGTTCTTTAAAGTTTAATCTTTATCTATTATAAATCAGAGATATTTTATATATTCAACCTTTTCTATTATTTTATCATTTATTTAAAATATTGCTTCAGAACTCATGTTTATTTCAATTATTTTTGTTTTGTTTTCGTTTAAATTAATTCATTTTAATTTATTCATTTTTAACCAAGTATTGATTTTATTGATGTCATTGTACATATTTTCTCTACAACTTTCATCATCGTCTCCTTCCGTGTATAATAACGTATCATCTGCATATAGCACCATTTCACTTTTGTCTAATACCTTTTTCATATCGTTAATATATAAAAGGTGGCGCAAAAGTAATCCTCCTATAAGAAAATGCTACACATAATAAATACATAATAAAAAAAAACATCGGAAGGTTATTTTTGCGCCACCTTATATAATAAATAAAAGAGCTTCCAAAATTGAACCTTGTGGTACTCCGAAATCATTTTTAATTTTATTTGATATAACATTATTAACTTTTGTTATTTCTTTTCTATTTTTCAAATATCAAAATAATATGTATGAGTTTTTTCTATCCCTCATACGTATCGCAATGTCCACCTTCGGTGTTCCCATAGCAATTAACCCCACCGAAGTAAAATAATGAATCAGGGCTATGAACCAAAAAGCTTCAATAAGTTCGCCAACTCTCCATCAGGTGGCGAGCAACAACTGTTCTAAGACTTATCATCTCGCGCAATTACAGTGTTGCCATGTCTGAAGCCCTTCATCTTTTCCCACCTTTCATCTCTATACTATCCCTTTCCAAAGAAAGCAACACACTAAATATAGGAAGTATTTCCTGAGTGTTGCCTCTCTTTAAAAAAAAAAAAAAAAAAAAAAAAAATCCTGATTGATACTTTGACAATATAGAATAATTCTCAATATATTTTTCTAATTGTTCTTCCACAACTTTTTCCAAAATTTTTTTTTATTGGTCGCTATTTTTCGCATTTATTTGTTTTTGGTACTTTTTCAATTGGTGTTATTGTAGTTTCTTTCCAGTTTTCAGGAAATTCACATGTCTAATAATTTATTGATAATTTTTAATATTGTTTCTCCAGTTACGTTCCAGTTATCAATAATTATTGTATTGGAAATTTAATCACAGTCTGTTTTATTTTTCATTTGTATAATTATATTCTTAAGTTCTTTTTATCACGTTATGATTTTTTTAATTACTATATCCTTGATCTCTCTCCACATTTGTTTTTGATCGCCTGCATTGTTAATTATATTACTAATGTATTTATTTTTTTCGTTTTCGGTTTTTACTTTATATAAATTTCTTATTGTTTTATAATTGGTACATGCCTGATTCGTGTTTTTCAATTTTGCTGTTTGATATTTTTTATTTTATCCTTCTCCATTAAACGTAATTCATTATTAAACCACCGATTTACATTGTTTTTTTTTCTTGTATTATTCTCTTATTAGTAAATTTTTGTATAGTCTCTTTTAAACAAGTGTCATATAAAATTACATTTTCATTAATGTTTTTATCATCATCATATATCATATTTTTACTTAACTCTGGGTTAAATGTTTCTTTGTTGTATTTAAAAATGTCCAATTCTTTATTGTCTATGTTGGTATGATCATTATTTTCACTCTTAATTAAAATATTTATCATCTCATGATCAGCTATTTTATTTGTTGCTTACCGATATATTATATTTGTTTGTTATTACAAAGTCGATTATGGTACTGGAACTTTTTGCTACTCTTGTATATTCACTAACTAATTGACCATTATCATTTAGTATGCATTCCATTTGATTTTTATATGTTCAATTTTTAGACCAGTCAATATTAAAATCTCCTGTTATTCCAATATCACAGTTATTATCACAGATTTTTTCAAGCACTCTCTGCCCATGGGCAAATATCCCTCCGTTTTTCAGGCGGAGGTCTTCGCTATCTGTATCTGTGTGGAAGAGTGTCTGCGGAGGAGGACACGTGGGCCACGATCTACATTCTATCTGACAGCCAGGCGGCACATGGTGCATTGAGGGCTCAAGATGTGTCGTCGGGTCTGGTTAAGGAATGTATCGACTCTCTAAATCGTCTAGGACTTAACAACTCCTTGACACTGGGCTGGGTTCCTGGCCATGAGGGGCATGAGGGCAACGAACGGGCTGACTGTTTGGCCAACTGCGGAGCTCATGAACAATTCATTGGCCCTGAACCCTTCTGTGGCGTACAAAATGGGTATGTCAGAGAGAGGCTCAGAAGATGGAGGGAGTCGGAATTTCAGCCCTATTGGGCCAGATCGCCTGGGCAGCGACAGGCGAAGCTGTTTATATCTGACTATGGGGAGAGGTCGCGGAAACTCTTGTCTATGACAAGGGGCGAACTAAGGACCGGGACGGGTTACCTCACGGGACACTGTGGCCTTAGGTATCAATTGTACAAGATGGGATTTTGGTGGTCGAATAGTGACGCCATCGGACGTTTGGAACTGTTTACCTGGTAGGATAGTTGGCTTCGTAGGGAGCCTCAACCTATAGGGTGTATTCGCTGGCAGCACAAAATACCAACTTCTGGTCGCGGTGCATAGTGCCACTCTAGTCTAAAGTTCTTCTAAAGCACTTCTTCAAAAATTTTACAAAACTCCGACTGTCCATAGCTAGGCGATCTGTACATTGCTCCAATTATCATTTGGTTATCTTGACATGTGGCTTTACATACTAAAATCCAGTATTTATCACCATCTATCTTTTCAATAATTTTAGTAAATCTCCATATCTTTTTAAAATAAATAACGACTCCTCCAGTTCTTGTAGATGTAGATAGCGACACAATATGATCATACTCTTTGTTAAGTTTCCGGTTTGGCAAGCAAACGTTGTTTGTGGCACGACATTTTTCTAGCTCGTCAGCTCGTCGGCTTGCGGGAGTGAGAAAACAGACGTTTGTTCGCCCGGAACCAAACAGAAAAAAAAAAAAAAAAAAAAGAAATAGGAAAGAAAGTAACGTGCCATAAAAAGAAAATGAAATGAAACATAGTCCGTCCGAAGTCAGGGCATCCCACCCCATCTGTGCAACTTCACACAGCCATAAGTCACAGCCAAAGGCCCAAAATAATCCGCCATGACTCCCTTGATACCATATACCGTCCCGTCAGTCTAAAATTAGTCCCTACCCCTTCACCACATGTCCACTTTTATCCGTGCATACTCACTTTGTAGTTCCCCCTTTTTATCCCAACCTTTAGAAAAAAATTTAGCAACCCATGTTTGGTTCTAACATATTTTTAAAATAAACAATTCATTTGCATTTTTATTAACAAAAAGGAAAAAAAAATATTAATATCTATAAAATAACTAATACTATAAATATTAATGCAAATTCATTATATAAATTTTAACGTTATCATACACCGATGTAAAAGTACCTTTATTTTATTATTAACTTTAATATTATTAATAATAGTGTTTTTGATATAAGTATTATCAAAAATAAAATTATTAATATCAGTCACAAAAAAAAAAAATATAGGATCAAGTATTCCTAATTTCCCCTATAATATTCATTCTTAATAACAAAATATTCTCTTTAGCGATCTAATAATAAAAAAAATAATTTTCTTATTTCTTATTCTCTCTTTTAAAATCCTGCTCTTATGCTCTTTCAATGCAAACTTTTTAATTTAGTTGTATATTACTCTTTATGTGAGTTTTAAAACCTTCACTTACCCCTGGTTTCTCTGATGTTGGCGCCAGCTTCTAGAACAGGCATCGGCAAACATATCCAACCTTATTTTGTGCTTGTATGAGTGAGTTGTAGCTTCTCTCTCTCAATGCGTATCAGTGCACTGATAGAAAAATGTTAGTAAAAATGTTGCTATATTTTAGTTATACTTGAGCTAAATTTAAGTTAACTGAAAGTAACAAATTAATCTGCACAAATCAGCAAAAAGTTTTCTAAATATTAGTGGACAAAAATATCATAAAAAAATGTGAAAATTTTTTTGCTTTTTTTTTTTTTGCCCTTTTGAAATCAGCAATCTACAATTTTTTAGTAAAAATTTCTGTTGATTTTAGCAAAATGTACTATTATTTGCATTCTACTAATTTTAAGGCAAATATAGCAATAAACCAACAAAACAAAAATTAGTAAAAAAAAAACAGCAAAAAAAGCCACTGAAGCTAATTAAAACATTATGTCGAGTGTAAAAAAAATTTCGCAAACAAGCGCTGCAAGAACCTGCTTCATTGACTGCTTGTTAGCGACTAAATGATTTTATTTTTTTTTTTTTTATGCGTGAGCTTATGTACGTATGAGAGCGCCCATGGGCATATGTTCTGCCGACGTCTGTTCTAGAACCCAAAGGCTGAAAACAAAGAAAAAGAAATGTTCTGGAGGGGGGAAGAGTTAAGGGCAGGTATTTTAATTTCTACTCTCAATTAATATGGTTTTTTATATATTTTTGTGACTTCGATTTAAACTCTTAAATTCATTAAATTTAGGTATTAAGATTTACACCGTAAAAATATTAAATTCAAACAAAAAAAAACTAAAAATTAAAAAAAAATAAAAAAACTACATAATGAATAAAATTAAAAATGATAATAAAAGCGTGCAGGTAATTACAATAATCAAGGATAAGTTAGCCAAATAACTATACAAAAATAGAATATTTATATAACCGAAAAATTTAAAAAAAATAATTAAAAATAAAAGTAAAAAAAATGTTTTAAGAAAAGGAAAAAAAAAAAATTAAGTTTATAATGACAGATGATAAAAAAAAAATATATTGTAAAACAAAAACTGGGAATACTGAAGTGATATCCAATTTTTGAAATATTTTTGCGCTTAATAAAATTCGCAACTTGGTTCTTGCAGTGTATATTTTGGTAAAATTAGCTTACGCTCCTACGGGTCTATAGTCTCTTTTTCTCTTCGTATCACTTTTTGTTTTTTGTTTGTGCGGAATTAAAGGCCGATTCTTCTCTTTTGTTTGATACTTCTTGTGAAGTACTTATTGGCCTATTTTTAATAATTTTAAATGATAATGATTTAAAAAAAAAATCAAGAACATACAAAAAAAAACTTGAGGCCCTATAGCAATCCCCCACCAGGACTGGACCTTTTAGTCCGATTTCATAAATTAATATTTTTGCAAAATTTACAAATTATTATAAAACTTCTCACCTCAAGCAACTGCGGTAAAAAAAAACAAAAAAAAAAACTAGACAAAGCAATAAAAAAGGCAATAATTTCTCCAAATAGCTATTGTATAAAAAGTTACTATTTCAATAAAAATTCGAAAAAGGAAGAAAAATATTAAAAATTTATATGAAACACCGGCACTGTCATCACTCACTTTCTTAAAAAAAATTTTAATTGTTCATAAAATGTATTTTAATTAAAAAAAATTATTAAACTTTTAAATAGCTTTATATATTTTTTTTCTAAATTTTATTCTTTAGTAAAAAAAAAATAGAAAATAGAAACACCGCTCTAAAAAACACAATCGTATTTAACCACTTCTCTTTAACGACAAGTACATGACACTATGCATAAAATAATTCTCGTAATTACAAACCAAAGTAAATGTATCATACACAACCAATAGCCTTCATACAAATATTAACCCAAAAAGGTCATTTGAGGATTATCATGAACTTTACAGATCACAGGCTGACGTTACAGGCTCGCAATCGTCGATGTTGCCTGAAATATGGAACGAGTGCGTAAAAAAAAATCTAAACGACAGAACTGGGATACTTAAACGTGTGGCATCGACCCACGCCCTGAGGATCCTACTCTCCAAAGCCGGGCCCTTTCCTAATCTCATACATTCTAGCTTACTTGGTTATGTTCTCATTACGAAAAATTCCGCAAGATTTACAAATGAAATGTTTTAAAACCAAATCGAATTTGAAGTCCGGATTAAGATTCTTTTTTAATTGTTGTTGTTAAATTGTGGTTAGAGATGTAAAAAAGAACATTACAATTGTATAAATTTAAGACTATCAAATAGCCGCAGTACTAACGATGGCAAAAAAAACAAAAAATACGCAAAAATATGATTTTTTTTTTTTTATATTTTCCAATTTAAACGAGCCCTGCGAATTTTTATTTCCGTATGCATATAGTTCTCAAAAAAAAATACGGACGATTTATTTTTATCCATTTAATTTCTTTTTATTTAAAAACAATATCTACCAAACTTGTACAAAAAAAAAATTCCAGACAGGATAAGAAAATAAACTTTTGAAGCTACAGTTTTAAATACTTGTTCCAGTACAATTAGGGTTACCAGATGCAACTTTGCAAACTCTAGCATTCCCAAAACAAATCTTGATTTTGAAAAAAAAAATCTTGACAATCAAAAAAAATTTTTAATAACGCCCAATTTAATAAAATTGTATTTTGTGGTGTGGAAAGCGAAATAAATAAAAACTTTGTGGCATAATTTTACGGGTTTAATAACCGAAAACGCAAAAAAAATATCAAATTTGAATTAACCGTTATACGACACTTACACTTTTTTTTAAAACAAACGCAAAAGAATAGAGACTGTTGGAAAATAATACAAGGGTTAAATAATGAGTTTTGGCAAAGCAAGTGTTTTTCTCGAAGGGTAACTAAATCTTAAGCAACTTTGGTACAAAAAAATAATATATTATTAAAAAGCATACTTTTGTCTTTTTTTTTTTTTTACTATTAAAACATTTCCTGAGCTTTTTATTAATTATTATTAAATTTTCTGCTTTTATGATTAATGTTCGACTAAAAGATATGTCCCATTTTGGGGCGCTCGAAAATCATATCAAATTTGTTATGAAGCGTCACCTAATTAAGATATATTTGTCATGTAAATTACGCTTTTTGAGTTTTAAGAGCTGAAAGTTTAAAATTTTCTTTTAATGTGATCTTTAACTGTTTTTCAAAAGAACTTTTGCTTTTATTAAAAAAAATCTTTCGCTGTACACTTCTAAATTATATTTTAATGAAAAATTCAATTGATTTTTACAATAATTATTTTAAAAATAAAAGTAAAGTGTCGGGCTTAAAAAAAAATCTTGAGAAATCATAGTTTTTCTTGATTCTTGATAAGCATAAAACAAAAGAAAAAATCTTGTAAGTCCAGCGAAATCAAGGCCATCTGGCAAGCCCAACAACAAGCCGGGGTTGATCAAACAAACAAAATATAGAGTGCTAGCTAAGAAATTGTATAGAAATCTGCAAACAAAAAAAAACCTGGAGTAATACCAATAAAACGGTTAAGAAAATATAATAAATTATATAAAATATATAATCTACCCTACAAACATGTCCTTTCAAATCTCCTAATTCATACAAGGAGTTACCAATAACTTTTAAGACAACGCATTTGATATGAGCGGGTGCTAGTTTGGCATTGTATTTCTCCAATAGGTTACTGTTTAAAATTTTTTCTAAACACTAATTGCCCAAATTTGTATCTGACATCTTTGCTTCGAGTATTATATCTTTTTTCACTTCTATCATGCGCCAATTTAAGCTCTTTGAAAATTCGATCTCTAATCAACTGCTGTTTGTCAGCTATTGTTCCAACTATTATATCAGCATCCTTTATTGCAGATAAGCGCCGCGTTAGTTCATAGGATGCTCAATGTTGCATCATAGGTAAACCAAATAGAGCATAATACGGCTCCATGCCTATTGAGCTATGTCTTGCACTTCGCAACGAGAAAGCTGCATCGCTAACACATTTATCCCAATTTCGCTGATTCTCCCCTACAAAAGCCCTAATCATCTGCAACACTGACCTATTTACACGCTCCGAAGCGTTAGCCTGGGGCGAATAAAACCCTGTTCTAACATGTTTCACTCCATATTTATCTAAAAATATCTTAAACATCTCGGACACAAACTGCTTGCCGTTGTCAGAATGAAGATATTCTGGAACGCCAAAAACATGGAAAACGCTCCTTTCCAGATACTTAATAACATCAGCAGAGGTAGCTTTGCGCATTGGAGTTAAAAACACAAACTTTGTGAAATGGTCAAGGCACACAAATATATAGGAGTTGCCTTCCACTGTTCTAGGATATGGGCCCATAAAATCTATGTAAAGGCGTTGGAAAGGCCTCTCTGTCACCTGTTGCGCTCCCATTAACGGTCGGTTCACAACATTCCGCGGTTTGCTACCCTTACAAATTTCACAACTTTTTATCACAGACTGTACATCCGAAACCATCCCTGGCCAATAATATTTTTCTTTCAACCTAGCCAACGTTTTGTGTATGCCACCATGACCTACTGAAGGGAGGAATGGGAAGCTTCCACCAAACCCATTTGCAACTCCGACGGAACCCAGAGCTTCCATGCTTTGTCTTCCTGTATAGCATCTCCAGTTCTAAACTGGGTCCTTTTATACACATAGCCATCTGACAAACAAACATCAGGGAGTAGATCCCTTTTCTCCTTAACTATCTCTCGCAGCTTTATATACTCTTCAGACTCAAAATACGGTGATTTAAGATCAATATCTAAAACCCGTTCTACTGTCCCTATTTCCTCCATAGTTGCCCGAGACAATGTGTCAGGAACCACATTTTGAGCACCCTTCCGGTGTTCAATTGAAAAATCAAACGCTTGTAGTTTTAAGCTCCATCTCGCCAACCTCCCTGACAAGTCCTTTTGTCCCATTAACCATTTCAAACTTGCATGGTCAGTGATTATCGTAAATGGTAAACCCTCAATATAGGCACGAAACTTTTTGACGCACAAAACTGCAGCATAACACTCCAACTCTGTGATGCTGTAGTAACGTAAGCTATCGGACGTTCATGGCACACATCATCTAGCTGGAACAAAACCCCTCCTACACCTTCTGTGGATGCGTCACATTGTACAAAAAATTGCTTCCGGAAGTCTGGATTAACTAAGACCGGAGCTGTAGTAAGACTTAACTTCAATCTTTGGAATGAATGCCGTGCTTCTTCAGTCAATCCAAATTTTTTCAATTTCTCTTTCGCCAGACAACCGTTAAGTGGAGCTGCAATTGTAACAAAGTCCTTAATGAAGAGACGATACCACCCCGCCATTCCCAAGAATCGACGAAATTGTTTTGGCGTTTTGGGCTCTGGAAAACTGGCTATTGCTTCAACTTTTGAAATATCCGTTTTGATTGTACCATGTCCTACTACATATCCCAAATACCTAACCTCTTTAAAGCAAAATTTACTTTTCTCCACATTGATAGTAAGTCGAGCGTCACTTAAACACTTAGCCACTTTTCCTAATAACAACATATGAGACTCAAAATCGACAGAACACACCAACAGATCATCCAGATATACAAAAACGTTTTCTGTGAGACCCTATCCATCAGGCGGCACATTCTCTGCGCCGCGTTACACAGGCCGAATGGCATCACCGTAAAGTGATACAATGGCCTGCCTGGCACTGTGAACGCGGTTTTCTCCCTGGATCTAATCTCCAGCGGAATTTGCCAGAAGGCATCTTTAAGATCTATGGCTGAAATGTAATTAGTATCCTGAAGCCTGCTAAGAATTCCATAAATATGAGGCAGTGGATATGCATCCTTAATCGTCCTCTCATTAACCTTCCGCGCATCCAGACACAACCTGTTTTTGCCTGGCTTACGAACTAAGGACACTGGGGAGCTCCAGCTGCTGTTCCTCTCCTCTATTACGCCCATCGATAACATCCTGTCTAGCTCCTCGTATATAAGTTTCTGAATAACTGGAGAAACTGGGTAAAAGCGCTGCTTGATTGGAATATTTTCCTCAGTAACTTCAATAATATGTTCTTCTATATTTGTTCTACCCAATCCTAAGACTGCAAATGAAGGAAACTTGGACTTTACCGCATGCAGTTCCCTTTGTTGCTGTGTCGATAATTCATGTTGTGCATCATCAAAAACTAACTCATCTTTTATAATTCCTATTTCACTACAGCTTCGAATTTCCTTAACATCTGCTTTAACAACGCAATCATTTCCCTTACTTACAACCGATAACCCAAACGTATCCCAAAAATCAATCCCGAAATAAAACAATTAAAAAATCCATTTCCTTCGTAACCCCATCCCATAACACAGATAACTTTATAAATCCTATTACACCTGTTTCTCCTCCATCAGTAGTTCTAACATTTTCTCCAAAAAGTGGCATTATTCTATCCATTTTATCCTTCAGAAAGTCCATTGCATTGCTTCCGAGGCAACTAGAGTTCGCCCCTGAATCCAACAACGCCAGAACTTCCTCCCCATCGACTCTTGTCTTTGGCTAAACTCTGCCGTCGCCTTTTAGAGACACTATTGTAGCAATAATCTTTTTCTTTATTCGAGTATAATCTTCTCTTTTCCTCCGCATATTCCCAATCTTTTTATAGTTCTTTGAATCCTTTGCACTTAGTATTTCTTCTGAAAAAATTCTTGCTCTTGCTTCTTCATATTCTTTCTTACGCTGATGTAAACTTTTCCCCGGATCAATCTGCATTTTACCTACAAAATTATCTGCTCCTTCATTGTTTCGTTTAACTTCTACTGCTCTTGAGACTCCGGAATTTCCTCCCCCTGGCCAGAGACCCCGGAAATCTCCGCCAGTCGATGGTTTCCCCCTGTGTTCCTATAAACACAAAATGAATGATTTGGAGTGAAAGGATGATTTGCATTTATCATCCTTTTGGGCTTCTGCTGGGTTCTTTATGAAATAGTCTACTGGCATACCGCAGTTAATACACAACATAACATGAAACGGCGAAGGACAAAACACATTGTTTATGTTGCCGTTTGTTGCATTTGGTATCTTTCCGAATTGCTGTTGAGAACCTGAGTTAGTATTAGGCAATACTACGGTTGGTCCACTTTTTGTTTGAGGTGAAAACGATGTGTTTCTTGAAGATTGTCTTGTATTTTCGGTACCAACAAACGCGTTAACACTGTGAGTAGCACTCCGAACAACTTTGTCCTCCATATCCACGAATTGTACCTCATGTACTGACCGAGTCCTGGCCTTGGCATCTTTAACAAGTTTTTCTGTTCTTCGGCACTCTCTTCTAAGGTCCGCTAAGTTTTCAATCCTTGAAGAAAAGGTTAGGCTAGCTAGATTAGGTCTTAAATTTTCTCTTACAATCCCTACTAACTCTTTTTCCTTCTTTAACCTAAACGAAATATCGTGAATTTCAGCATAAAAGTCGTCAAAGGATTCACCTACGTTCTGTTTCCTATCTATCATTTCCCGAATCAATTCATAGTCAGAACGTGAAGATTCAAACTGACTTAACAATTCCCTTTTTAACCCTTTCACGTCCATAAGGGCACCAGGGTTATTTTTTAATATCCAATGGATTATTTTAATTGATTTTTATACAAAATAAACTAAAATTGCAAAGAAATATAAATCTCGTGGTTAGATTTTTTGGAATTTTTTGGGAAACATTTTTCCCAATGGACGATAAAGGGGAAAAAATACTTCAGTTTATTGAGTTCTTATGAATGATTTTACAACTAAAAAATTCAATGTGAAAATAGGTTTAAAAATACAAAACTAATTATGGTATTCTGCAAAGCAATTCCTTTTGCTTGTAAAGCAGAGATGGACGTTGCACATAGCACAAATGTTATGCGTTCTATTTTCTACACGGTTCCTTGCGCAGTTTACACATCTCTTCATTTTGTCCGCCTTTTGCATATTGTGCGCTGGTAAGTCACGTTTTGTGTTAACCTTAGCCTTCGCGCCTTCCCTTTGAGCAGGTCTTACTCTCTGCCTTGATGTAAAATCACTTATCAAATTTCGTGCCACTACCTGCCGATACTCCAAACTGGTCAAAAGAGATCCCTCAACTCGTTTTTGTTTATGCAATTTTATATATACTACATAAGCGTTATTCATTGCAATGTCCATAACGTCAAAAAACAAACGTAAATAGTATTTTATTTTTGCTTTGCGATCCACCTCATAACAAACCTTACGCTGGTCCATGAGATCGACACCACCCATATATTTATTATAGTTTGCGATCATTTCGGGACAAATTATGTTTACTTTCTGAGCTGATCCTGATTGTCTTCTCTTTACGAAAGTTGTTTGTTCTGGTGATATAAAATTGGATAGCATGTGAACTGACCTTGTGTCCATCCATTTCACGAAAGAGATTCCTTGAAAATTTACGGAATAAATATCACCACATCGCATTGTTTTATCCAATGGCAAATTTTTGGGTATATTTTTTCTGTTTGTGCGAACAGTACCGCAAGCTTTTAAATTTTGCGCCATTAGTTTATATTGTAAGATGGGGGAATTGAAGAAATTATCAAAATAAATTTCGCAACCAAGGCCATTCAACTTTTGAGTCAAGCTTATTACAACGGATTCCCAAACCTACTTCTGCACTTGTTTTTTTGCCTGTATATAGATCAAATTCAAAAAGGTAGCCTGTTGAAGACTCAGCTCTGCACCACATTTTGAATCCCCATTTTATAGGCTTGTTTTTGATGTATTGCTTCATTACGTTGTGTCCTTTAAATTTTACCACGTGCTCGTCAATAGATTGCCTCATCGAGTTGTTCATAGCATTTTGAAAACAACGGTTGAAATGATCAAACACAGGTCTTATTTTATATGCTCTATCTGCAGTTGATGACTCACAATCATTATTGGAGAAATGCAAATTTTGA